>CM077505.1:43821286-44214528 GCA_039654745.1 Houttuynia cordata | reverse complement strand
CACAGAAACATTGTCACTTTTTTTAAGCAGAAGATACCTGATGGAACGCTCGGACCGGACGGCTTCGATTGTTGAGCTGGAGTGATGGTGGTTACAGATGGTGTAGTAGTCGAAGGTGGTGATGTTGATGGAGATTCTGATGGTGTACTAGTCGAAGGTGTTGTTGTTGATGGAGATTCTGATGGAGCTCCTGCCGGTGCTCCCACCATGGCTGACCATACAACACATAAATTGGTACACTACTGATTCAATATGTGGAAAATTTCCTAGCTTAGTTCAGACGCAAATAACGAACAAGATCAATAGACACTGCTTTAATGCATAAAAATGAATGAGCAAATAAAATACCGTTGCATTGGCTAATTGGTGGTGTCTGAAGATTACAAGCACCAGGGAGGGCAATGGCTTGAGTCTGGTTTATGGGCAACCCAATGGCTGCTGCGGCACTGCCATTGAGAACGGTGCAGAGGCACCTCGCTTGGGAAGTGACAACGCTTGCAAGCTGGGTGCAGCAGGATGAAGATGGGGTTGAAGTATTTCCGGAGACAAAGACTAGACACGGGGAGAGGCTGGCTATTGCAGAGGTGCAGCCTGTTTGTGCCCTGGCGCCTGACCAAATCAATGCAGCCATCACCACCACCATGGCCATCACTGTTGTGCGCATCTCCAATCCTTTGATTGCCATATAAATCCTCTCTCGGAACTAGCTAAGAAGAGTTTTTCGACTTGCAGAAACAACACAACCTCCCAAATCAACAGTGTATAAGATTTTGCTAGTGCTACTAATTGGCTTGGCTTGGGTTGGAGTGGAAGATGCTCACTGCGGAGGGAAGGTTCTTATAGAGGACGTGAACCATAATGAAATAAGATATCGAATTGTGGGTGGCCGACTTCCTCTGCTCTGTTAGGATTGGTAAACCAATTGATTCCAATTAAGCACATACAATCAGCCGTCATGTATAAACTAAACTGAATTCAGATGCTTCAAAGTTTTGAAATGAGTGACGCTGATGCATTAGGAAGCCCAGTAAAACAACTTTTTCTTCTCTGTTTAGTATTATTTGGAAATGAGTCGGTGAACTGATATGGGGTCACATCAATTCACCCGTCAATGGAAATGTGTAGAAAATCTGATGTACAAATATTGTTTCCCTATTTAAACGAACACTTAAGTTTTCTACATAAATAAGCTAACAGGTTCCTTGTGACCGGGATCCTAGAATTGTCGAAACATTTAACTCGTCATTAATTGAATTTCTGTTTAGAAGGGCATTAAAGTTGGTTACTTTTTATTTATTTAAAGTTAAGCGGGTTACTTTTGACCGCCAAACACTGTACAAAAGTATTAATCTTGTTAATCTGTACCTATAATTCTCTCTCTGATATAAAAACCATGCACGATCCTCACTCCTATGTTGGTAGACGCTTCGATTTCGCATCTTTCTTAACTACGTCTCATGTTGCTGACAGCTAACAATATGCACCATTTTAATTTCACAGATCAGTTCATATGGTAGTCAGTCCAAATGTCTAGACTTTAAGATGCAATTGTTGGTTGGAGTTAGGTAGTAGGACTTCAACATGGGCTTAGCCCATTGACCATCAAAATTACTAATCTTTCAGTTCTTAGAAATGACAACTAAAAGAAAATCTAAAAATTGCCTGCACCTATTAGAGATGAAGATACTGCAGAAAAACACCAGGAACTAACACATCCATTAAGAAGTGTTTGGTCATGACCGTACAATTGACTAGTGTAGGATCCACTGAATTACTGTGGCAAACTAAAAATGGGAAGTCTTAGAGACTCAGGCAATTTAACATAACCTTGAGGGTCCATAATAACGATGATTGCCCGACAATTTGCAATGTAAATTAATTCTAACTCGGTTCGATATATACTAGGAGATGGGCTAATATTAGTATATACCACCCAAAAATTTGTCACAGGTGGATTCTGCCCTCAGCAATTTATCTCCTATACGTGGTCGGAGTTCATTAAAATCCCAATTTGCACTAATCATAGTAAGCACAATCATCATTCCAAACCCTAAAACTGCACGTCTTCAATTTCATTTGAATCTACAAAAATGCATGAGAATCTCTTAGTGTTTGTGTTGAGCCATGAAGTGTTTTGACGATGACCTTTTTTAAGATTGTGGATTTGGAGTGAATTACCAAACGATTAGACAATTGCTTACTATGTTTGATCTATGACCCCTTTGAAGCCATCAAAAGTAGAAAGCCCAATAGATTTCAAGTCGAGAGATTTTGAGGTCAAGTATGATGTGAGTGTTGGGAAGATGCCATGAACTCCTTTGCAATGGAGAAAAATTAGGGCGAGATGAACTCTGATCGATCAGAAGGCTGTAATGTTTAGGGTTTAATGATAATCAGAAAACGTAGTGTAAATGTTTACCGAAGCGAATTGCGATCTATCTGAAGTCATTTGCGGTGCAACAAGTAAAATTCCATTTTGAGTTGGTTTTACACGGGATTCTCTTCCTCATTGGACTAGGGCATGGTACACGTCAAAGGAGTCTAGTTGTTTCGTTTATGCTTATGAGAGGGTTTGGGTATTGTGTGTACTTGTATTTTTAGGGAGCTTGAGAGGTTGATTGTGTTAGGGTTGTGCCTTGAACCCCTTGTAGATGGAGGAAGAAGAGGCAGAGGAAGAAAGAAGAAGCCGAAGTAGGAATACCGGTTGGCTGGTCTTATCTCGCAGTCGACCAGCTGGTCATCTATCTAGGATTGATTTGTGTTATGCATTTGGCGATCAATCGTCGTTGATGAGTGATCGATCAGCCGGTACATGTTGGATACGGAAAACTCCATTTTGATGCCTACTTCTTTGAAACTTCTTCATCTAAAAGGCGAGGGGACTTGCACGTCCAAGGGGTGTCTTTTCTAGAATGGAAAACCCTATCAAAGGCCTTGTACGTTGAGTCTAGTTAATACCATGACTTAGAGAATGGCTTAGGATGTTTAGCTTGAGTGCTTGTATTGTATGGCGTGAGCTCTAAAGAGGGCTCATGCCTTGTTTGTCTTGCATTCATTCTTGTGTGCTTTTGCACTTGTCTTACTTGTGAGACATTGGTCTCTTGTGTGATGTTTACTATTTGTTCTAGAGTTGTCTAGGGTAGGGTTTCACTTTGTAGCCATGGAGGGAGCTTGAGAAATCCTCTTATATGTCTTGGGAGAGGAATTGGACAAGCGGCTTCAAGGTTTTGTTTGGTAAGTAATCCATTTTGAGATGTATGTAAAATATATGGGGTATAAATTGAGATTGTGTGAAGCACCACGAGTAAAGCCCCACAAGGCCCATCCTAAGAAGACAACTTAAGATAAAGAAATTTTTCACAAAGCACACAAAAAGTTGGAGCCAAGTTGATGCAAGCCCATCTTATGAAGATCTAAGAAAGAAGATTAAGGTTGAAGACCCAAGGACACTCTCAACTCCATGGTGGTCAAATTCAAGCATCACAAAGTAAATGATATGAAATACCTCATTTAGAGCCCAACTAAATATCCTAGGTCAATTAGATTGACTTTAAGTAGTCATGGTTATTCGGACATGCTAGTAGGAAAGCCCACAAGTAAGCACTTGCATGACCCTAACCAAGGAATTCCATATCGGCAATATATCACCGATATATCGATATCGGGCCCCACCTGATAAAACGAGACGGGTAAATATTGATTTTTTGAAGTTTTTTCAAATATAGCTGATATATTGCCTTTAAAAAAAATGTTTTAAAAAAAAAAGGAAAAGAAAACAACTTTCCCGTTTGTTTCCCATCCTAATATGCATTTTATGCATATTTTAAAATCTATGCTTTGTCTAAATTAATATAACTCATTTTAGAAGTTCAATTATGAAAATATATGGTAAAAATTAATTTTTGGCCATTGATATTATTTTACAAATATCTCCGATATTTTGTCTCTTAGGCCGACCGATATTTTACCGATGTCCGATACGGAATTCCTAAGAAGCATACCAGAAACCCAATTACAATTAGGAAATATAGGGTCATCCTACACTTGGATAGGAACCTATGTGGCATATAGATCAAAGAATTGGATACTCTTGGAAAGGGATCTAAATTCATGCCACCCTTAATTTGATCCATGTATCCTTGATACTGTAACATCCGAAAAATTAGTAAGTATCTTAAAACCAAAATTTGACCCTCTTATCGATTGATTTGATGTGCTGTGCCTTGTGCAAATTAAAGTTGGTGAGAAGAGCTTTCCAACGCCACCTTTTATGCGCGATTTGGAGTTCGGGGTAAAAGATATAAGAATATGAAATTTGATTAAACGTGACAGCGATCGATCGCCATAAGAGCCGATCGATCGGCAAGCTGAGCCGATCGACGCCTTACCAAACTGATCGATCGTAGTTACTGGAATTTGTGAATTTTGTGTTTCGCGTAAAGCGATCGATCGGCTGAAATAGCGATCGATCGGCAGTAGCGTATAGTGTTAAAACAGTGCATACGACGATCGATCGCCGTATTGCTGATCGATCGCCGGTTGCGGTTTTGCGTTTTCAAGCTTATCTTTGGGTGGATTTGTTTGGGAAAAATACCAAATCCCATTGGGACTTGATTTGCACGTCTCCTATAAGATTTTGAAGCCTTCCCATTGGTTGGAAGTGTCTATGATTTGGAAGATTGGTTTGAGAATAGATTCTCTCCCAACTCTATATAAACCCTAGAGAATTGGCTTGTTCTAACCCTAGAACGTCCAGAGAGCTTTCCCTTCTCCTTCCCACGTTCACCCATCTCCTTGGAGGCTTGTTCTTGTGGGAGTTTGCGAGAGCTTGGAGCGGGAGCTTTGGAAGAATCGGAAGAGACGAGAGGCGCGTAGAAAGGCGAGATCTTTGGAGGATTAAGTAGGATGGTTTTTCCCCTCTTCTCTCTTTTGATTATATCTGTTTTGATGAGTGTTTTGATTCAACACCTTAGTCATTGTTTGGATTCTTGCGAGATAATTGAGTTATGCCCCTATTTCTATGCGTAGTATATCATAAATCATATGTGCATTCATGTTTCACTTCTAGATGGGAATTCGCATCTAAAGTCTAAACCTTTATTAATTTTCCAGAGACTAGAGGTTCTATTATTGTTTGATTGATGATGTTCCATGTTGAGTTTATGTCTTTAAGGTGTGTCTTACTTTAATTGTCTTGTTTGGGGGTGTATTAATGTTACAAACTATGTTATCTATATAAGAACACAAGAAAGGAGTGTACTTTAGTAATTCCAGATAATTCTAGGTTCTGTAATTGATCTAGGAGGGGAGTATATGTTCTGTTATTGATGTATTATCATTTATAATGTGTTATTAAGTAAGATAATCAAGTTTAATTAAGAGTCTTAATCTCGGCCAGAACTGTTTCTGTGCTGACAGTCGGTAGTAAATAATTCATAACTAATTCAAATAAAATCCGAAAAACATAAAATCAGTGGGGTTAGAAACTAGACTCACGGGGGTATTATCAGTAAAAATTTCAGAAATTAAGTCTTACTGTAACGAGCACAGTAGCCGTCGGAAGAGGACTGTTGTGCAGGAGATAGTGAGCAGAATCTGAGAGAAAATACTAAGTATACAAATATCATCATGTATTATGATATAATGTCGATTAATATGTTAAATACAGTAATAGAACTATATACTTATGGAATATTACAGTAAGAATTGGGTTAGATGTAATTCAATTATTAGGGATAATCCTTTGAGCAAGTGATTCATAACTGTCTATTTTTAAAAGCGTTGATGTCGGTTTGATATTCTACTTGGAATTCAAATCATCTAAGATTCTCTGATTTCTTCTATCTGATATTTGGATTATAAACTCTAATGCGAATAATGAATTCCTATCTAGGGCTGAGCATGAAAGGTACGTATTGATTATATGTTACTCCTTGTGTGAGTTGTCTTGTTATTCTATGCTACTCCAATGAGTGAGTTGTGTGTTGACCAAATACTTTGATGCTTCTATCCATGCTCCTTGAGAGAGTCTATTCTGGTAAGAGATACCCTATGATCTTAGAGTGTTGTGACCTCTATTCCTTTGAGATATTGCTCATATTGATTTTATGATTGTTTCTTCCACTGGAGACCTTGCGAGACTCTCCCCATGGTGGTTTCATAGTATGCTCAATTAAGCCATTGCTAGATCTTGCGAGGTCACTTATAATTATGAAATTACGATTCCATATTGCCCGAAGGGAGGCACAATACGTACGTTAGATTGTGAACATTACGGAAGGTCCTCAGTCTCCGCCCATCGTGTCCGTAAGCACTGGTGGGGCCAGCATCCTAGACGCATGGCAAGGTTCCAAAGAGAGAACCCTAGGGTGGTTCTGGTATATTATTTTAGTCACTTGCGAGCGACCGGTTCAGCGAGCAGAAATTGTAACTCCTTTCACTTTCGATGTCTGGAGCCTTTGATATGATTATTATCCTCTCCTTACTCATATGTATAGTAGGAGCCTTATTGATGTTTTTCCTTACTTGCGAGTTGGAATTGTTGTTGACTAACCTTGCAGGTGTATAGACCTCGGTTAAGTTCAGATGTTGTGGAATGTCTATGACCTTTGTTATTCTTATTCTCTTCATACTGCTTATTTTCATTCAGTGGGTTTTTACATCCTACTGAGTGTTTCTATGAAATACTCATGCATCCTTTGATGCAGGCGCAATTGAAAAGTGAGATCAGGAAGTGCAGTAGTGGAATGGCTGATTGCAGGCGCCGAGAAGAGTTTAAAAACGCTTTAGTTATTTGCTTTGCTTTTTATTGATGCTTATTGGCAATTGTGTGCCATAGACATATAGGTTTATTTTATTTGACTTTCCTAAAGGGATTATTATTAAGTAAATTCATTTCATAGTATTCATTGATGTCTATTATTGTATTACACTGATTGCGGGCATAATCGGTTACACGTCCTTTTGAGATGATTGTAATCGGTTTGGAAATCGACTGTTCGGTCGCGTGCCCGGGATCTCTACCTCCATTTGTATCTCTTGATTGGCTTCCGCACTCCGATCGAGGTATGGGATTTCGGGGCGTGACAGATACAATCCATGACCAAGATCAAGGATGGTTGATTAGATCCTACACATAATCATCAAAAGTATGACTAACTTGATCCAAGATCCTAGATCTTGATTAAGAGTATAGATTGATCACACACCCCATCAAAGCATGTCATGCTACCTATACCTTGCTTGATCCAAGATCATAGATCAAGATCTATGATTGTGGATTAATCCTATAAAGAATCTTCAAGCCCCTCAATGCCTATAGATAGGCACTCTCATTCACCTCTTAACATGGATTTCCACTAGTCTCTTACGCTTAGCTCTTGATAACATAATTCTCTTCTCTTCTATTGTTGATTTTCTGTGGGAACTAGTCTATCAATTCAACCAACCTAGATTAGTTTATATTGTCCTATTCATCCCCCTCTATAACACAAAGAGCATTTTCATAATCATGTACTTGTACTCTTGAATTTGATAGTGGAAACTCTTGTTTTGTTGGGGTTGGCTAGGCCAATCCACACATATATCTTCCTAGTTTGTACCCATGCTAAAATTAACTTTATTTGTGCAAATTCTTCGTCCCTGCTACTCGTCTCGTTGGAATCGGCATGTGCACCACTTCGGGAGCGTTTCTCATCTAGGCACATGGCCCCTGAGAATTCCCAACAGGTAGCATAGTTCTAAAACTCGGTTTTGGACTCCAAAACCGAAGCAAGTTAACTTGACTCCTTAGAAAAACCGAGTCAAACTCAGCAGTTTACTGCATTTCTCATGACTATGGTATTGACTCAATTGACTTGCCGAGTCAACTCTCGAGTCTTCACTGACTCGCCAATTCAGGCTGACTCCATGGATTAAACACACTTGTTTCACATTAATACTTGCTCATTTCACACCTAATTTAAAGCAATCAGTCCTTGACTAGGGATGCCACTTGGGTTGGGTTTTTACCCAACCCGGTCTTATTGAGCCAATTATTGGGAGACTTACACACTACCGGTTCCGGGTACGGGTTTTAAATTGGACTCGGTCAACTGGGTCGGGGTGGGTTCGAGGCCAAGAAAAACCCGACCAAACCCTATATATATATATATATATATATATAAGAAAGCCTAAGTTCCTTTCCTCTTTCCCTCATGACGGTGCCTCCATCCAACCCCACCCCCATGAAGCTCCTCCTCCACCCAGCCCCGCCTTTGCCCAGCTCTACCTCATATACCCACACCTCCCATTGAACCCCTTCTCCGCCCACACCTCTCATCCAGCCCCTCCTCTGCCTAGTCCAACTTCTCGCCCATATTCTCCTTCGTCAGCCTCTGTCGGGACGGTTCCGGGTCCAAAAAGCTCGATCCCTTTAGTCGGGACAAAGATCGCTCACAACCTCAAAGAGTCGTCTTTTATCCATAGTCTAAAAACGAGCTTGCATGTTGCTTCACTTTTTTAATTTGATATTTATTGTCTTTTCACAATGGTATCTTAATAGAATTTTAGAGCTGGTTTGCTGATTGAAGTTTAGGTATTCTCTTCGTTTTGGTTAAACAATAAAATTTTTGTTGGAGAGTGTAATTTCCTTATGAGTTGACATGTTTCATTTCTATAAGATCAAATCTATGTTATTGGTTAATCTTTACTGTTGGATTCTGAGCAGACTCCCCTATTTTTTGTGGGGTAAAACTAATGTTTTATTTAGAGCTTGGGGCCAGGAGTTTTTTTATTAGCCTTGAGCTTTGTGATGACAAAGGTGAGAAATTTCTGTGCTGATATGTTGCCATTTCTAGCTTCTATGAATTGGCTAAAGATTGGAAGTTGAGTGTTATGTTTGAATGCTTGATTAAGACCATACATGATGCTTTTGTGCCAATATGGTTTGATTTATCGTCATGTGTATAAGTGTTAGATGTTTGACCTACCGCCACATTTGGATATTTAATTTGGATTACTACCTCAAACTGCTAATTGGATAACATTAATCTAATCTTGTACAGATGTTAAATGTGACATCATGTAAAGCAAGTAAAAAAAAAATTGTTCTCAGATTTGTGGGAGATCTCATTGTTTACTATTTTGTATGGCAAGGCATTTCCACTTTTGTTGCCAGTTTGAAAAAGAATTAAAATAGATATGTTTTTTATAGAAAAAAATGAATAAACCGGGGTGGGGCAGGGTGGTTCCTGGTTTAAATTTATGGTACCAGGGTTGTTCCAAGTCCGAAAAATTGGACTCGTGGCGAATCTGGAACCATTCTAGTTTTGAAGATTTAAAATGGTTTTAGGCCTGGGTTTACCGAAACCCAACCCATACCCACCCCAGTGGTCCCTATCCTTGATTAGTGATAGTTACTGACTTTTATGGAAATTAATGATGCCATACCTATTTTTGGTATGTCAGTCACACCATATTCGGTTTAACTCTCACAGGAAAAACTGCGGCAGGCTTTTTTACTTCTCATTGGTTCTGACTTTTGTTCTTTGGGAAAATACACCTAATTATTCTATCTGTAGAAATTCAAGGAAAATACACCTATTTGAAGCCGAAAAGGCTGATTAAAGAAAATAAGGTTAAGGAAGAAGATGTGAAGGGAGAAAGTAGACTTACTTCATAGCAATGTGCTAGGTAATTTTCAGTCAACCTTTGTGGGTGGAGATAAATTAAAGTGAATCAACAATAAAAAAAATGATAATACAAATGTGATTTTAATCTCCATAGGCAAAACATTAACCTGCATGACTCCATCGTGACTCCATCAAAACTCCGAGTCGACTCCACTCCACTCCATGGCCTTTGGAGTCGAGTCCAAGTCTTGAATTTTTAAACATTGGTTGATAGCATTATTATACTCTTGCTTTCTACAACATAGTGGAAGGAAAATCTTCTATTACTAGCAAGCAGTTTTGTCGAAAGATGGTAAATTGTTCACTGTGTTTCTCTTATTGAGTTTGAAGAAAAACCAAACAAGCGGCAGTGGCGTCTGTGGGAAAATGAGGTGATGAAGAGCATCAACAGCTTTTAGATTGAGAAATTGCATGGCAAGAGAGAAATTTGGTTTGCAGCAACAAATGATGAAAGACCTCTTGGTTAAACAAGGAACTTATAAAGCACTCCTTCGTGTGAAAAGCAAGTTTGTGATAACCCAATTTTCCCAAAAGAAATAATTCATTAGAAAGAGTTCACTGATACCATTGCCAACATGTCAGTTCGGGGAAGTTGGGCAGTTCAGATAGATTTTATTTTTGCGTCCGGCCTTCATCCTAGTAATCACTCTAAACCACTTAAAACCAATGGAAACTACCCAGGGGACGGTCACAAGCATTGGAGAGTACTTTGGGAGAGTGTTGTAGGTGAACGGGAGGCAAAAGCTTAAAGATTTGGGAGAATAGGACCTGATTTTCGAGGTAGGAAAGCAAGAACCTTCATGTGTTGAATCAGTGTTTATGAATATGTTTCATGCCTTGGATGTTCATTCTTTGGTTTATTCACATGATTATAGAATATTGTATAGGAGAGTGATATTTCTTTAGTATAATCTGAGCTTCCTCTTTGTGTTTTTGGCCTTGGTAGCAAATACAGCAATGTAATGTTTGACCCGCATTTCCAAAATGTAGACTAGCCCCTCATATCATTTCCTTTCACCACACTAGCATGTGAGTTCGGCTGTGGTAAAAAAGTGGGAGGAATAGCATTACTTGTAGTTTTATGGCATGTAGGACTCTTTAACTTAGGGAGAATTTATTAAATAATACTTAAAAAAATTACCGATCGGGAACGGATCAGAAATAATTCTCGATCCGGTTATCTGATATGCCACACAGGTGCTAGCGTGGCGTTGCTTTTTTTTTTTGCCCCGACCCGATTTTATTTAAAATGAATTTGAGAGACGCCTTTGAAGCACTTTATCTATTTTAGTGGGACAAACTTCAACAATGCATCTCTCTCATTTCTGATCTATTTTCGCCTTTTTTTTTATTCTTCCTTATTTTTAGTGCTCTTTCTTATAATGATGATATCACAAAGATGTTGAGCCACTGCATGCTATTTATCATAGTTTTTTTATAGGATATCAAGATCATTATGATATCATGATTATCAGAAAGAGCACTTAAAATAAAGAATAATGAAAAAAAATGGATAAAAACCGATTAGAAATGATAGAGATATGCATAGTTGAAGTTTGTCCACTAAAATAGTAATAGTTCAAAGGCGTCGCCTAAAATTTTGTCCCTCTTTGAAAACGATGAATAATATTTACACTTCACCAAATCATATCTCTTTCATTTTTAGTCCCTTTTTGCCTTTTTTATTTTTTTATTTTTCTTTATTTTTAGTGCTCTTTCTGATCATCATGATATCATAATGATCTTGATATCCTATCTAAAAAAATACTATAAAAACTACGATAAATAGCATGTGATAGCTCAACATTTTTTGTGATATCACAATTATAAGAAATAACACTAAAAATAAGGAAGAATAAAAAAAATGGGCAAAAACGAATCAAAAATGAGAGAGTTATGCCTCGTTAAAGTTTGTCCCACTAAAATAGATAAAGTGCTTCAAAGGCGCCTCTCTCAAAGGTGTCAGTTAAATAGCATGCGATAGCTCAACATTTTTGTGATATCATCATTATAAGAAGTAACATTAAAAATAAAGAAGAATGAAAAAAATGGACAAAAACGGATCATAAATGAGAGAATTATGCATCGTTGAAGTTTGTCCTATTAAAATAGATAAAGTGCTTCAAAGGCGCCTCTCTCAAAGGCGTCGGTTCGATGCCTTTTGGGTTGAGGCAAAAAAAAAGCCGCGCAGGCGCAAGTGGCGGCTGATCAGATAACTAGATCAAGAATTATTTCTTATCCGTTCCCGATTGGTAATTATTAATTTTTTAAGTATTATTTAATAAATTCCCCTTTAGCTTAGCAATAATAAAAAAAATGCAGGGCACTTCAAAACATGCACCTCATATATCTTTTAAGACTTTGAGTTTGACCAAGAACTCAATGGACTTGAAATACTGAAGAACCAGCTGGATTTTAAGGCAGTCAAGAAACGGTGGATATCCATCGTCCGCTGTCTGAAAATACACAGACACGTCATAGTTCTGGCCCTAGAAGTAACATGTCAAGCGTCTTACCTAATGCGAAATTGGTTAAGGTTGGTGACCTCCATTACCCACTTCCAAATCTACTTCCTCCTCTTCTTCCACCCTCCTCTCGCCTCTCCTCTCCTCTCCTCTTTAGTATATACAGCAGTGACCTCCATTACCCACTTCCAAATTGGTTAAGGTTGGTGACCTCCATTACCGACTTCCAAATCTACCCCTCCTCTTCTTCCACCCACCTCTCTACTCTCCACTCCTCTTCTCCAAATTTGCATGCGTATATACAGCAGTGCAACTGCTAGCTGGCCTTCCTCGCAGAAATCCCAGTTGGCCTGCTAGCTAGCCTCAGTGAAAACATACCCATCGACCCCCTGTCACACTAAACCAATCAAGTCGACTAGTTGTTAGCTAGCTATGGCCATATCCAAGATGTCAATTGGGAGATTCAAGTATGCAATTCATGTAATGGCAGCGACCACCATGGCTGCAGCAATATTATTGGGCGAGCCAGCACCAGCAGTGGGTCAGATTTCGACGGCATGTACGAGTTCGATGATCAGCAGCTTCACACCATGTATGAATTTTCTCACTGGAAGTAGTAACAATGGGGCATCTCCCACACCACAGTGCTGCGCTTCTCTGTCGTCGCTCATCTCCAGCAGCACCGACTGCACATGTCTCATCCTCACTGGGAATGTTCCTGTTCAGCTGCCCATCAACCGAACTCTCGCCGTCTCACTTCCAAGGGCTTGTAACATGGGCTCCGTCCCTCTCAGGTGTCGAGGTGAGTCACCGGACTCATGCACACTAATTACTACTCCCTCTGGTCACTTTTATTAGATACAATTGATTTTCAAATATACTAAAATATGAGTTCATTTCAAAATCAACCGTATCTATTAAAAGTGACGAGAGGGAGTATTTGGCAGGCATGCATATTTGGTTTCTCTGCAGACTGCATGTGCTAGCTGCGATCAAACATTTTCCCAACATTTGTTTTAATTTTGGAAAGCAAATTCAGAGTTTTAACTTCAGTCTTAATTATGAGGGGCTTAAGATATACTATATGATAGATTTATTCACTAAGAAATAGTTTTTATCTGTTAATTTGCAGCTGCTGCAACTCCTCTTCCAGCGCCAGGTATGATGCTCAGCACTTGTGTACTGTTTTCTTTTAAATATTGTAATTTTATTATTCTATATATATATATATATATATAAACGTAGATAAAAATAATTTCAAATTAAGCACTAAAAGAAAATTACATAAAGGACATACAAAATTACTGAACTCGTTAAGAATGAGCGAGAAGAAAATTTTAAAATAAATTAATTGAAGTTTAAGTTTTCGTATAAATTAATGGATGAGCTGAGCAACGTTCTAATATTGTATGATTCCCAGGTCCAGTTTCCTTTGGCCCTGGTCTCCCCCCAAGAGGTACACATTCTTCTAACGGTTCTAATTGTATATATGCTCTTCTGATCAACGTCTCAATTTGAGAACTACGTGAGGAAGATATGAAGCATGCATGTATGATCTTACAGTTTGCGCACTCTTTATTTTCAGCTGCTACCGCTCCAGAGACCACTACGGAGTCACCGGCACCCTCACCAGATACTCCCACCGATGAACCTGCTTCTCCGGCGCCAACAGACTCATTGTCTCCTCTAAACCCAGCCACCCCGGGGCTCCGTCCCGTTATCCAGCCAAATGTAGCTCCTAAGCTTCCCGTGGCACTCTTTTCGCCCGCTATTTTGATTGTTATTGGTTTGGTTGTGTAATACGAGTGCTGGTGAAGATGTGAGTAATTTCATTGATTAATTCATTCATAGTTCCCTCCTCTATATGTACGGTTCACATGTTACTAGACCTTTTGACTATTTGTACCATACTCTGCACTCTATAATATGACCAAACAGCAATAAAATGAAGTTGCATTATCTAAACACTAGAATGCATATTGAGGAGAAAAGTTCTCCAAAGACCTTGGGATAAAAAGTGATTAATTTTTCTAATTGTGCTCTCTCTCTCTCTAGTAAAGCTACTTACATCTCCTGTCACTTTTGAATAGATACAGTTTTTTTTTCAAATGAAATGAAAACAACTGTATCTAATAATAATGACCGGAGGGAGTATTGGAGAAGACAAGATTAAAATGGCCCAACAAAAGTAACACAAAAAGCCCAAAATAATACTACTACTCCATAAATCTTTTCGGAGGTGTCTCTCTCTCTCTCTGAATCGCTCGACGATGCCGGAGGAGTGAAAAGAAATTGGAAATGGAGTTGTTCCTTCTCTCCTATTCTTGTGCCCGGAGGATGAGGAGGACGACGACGACGGAGACGGATCCTCCACATTCACGATCTATTCCACTGTCGTCCTTGGCTCTCATCTTGTTGGCCTCGTCTTTCATCATCACCCACGCCACGGCCAAGGCGGCTCTGGCTGGCGACGAGGACAGCTGCGGGAGCCAGCTGCTTGCGCTCTCCCCGTGCCTACCCTACGTGACGGCGCCCCCCAACAACGTCTCGTCCCAGGCGGACCCCAAGTGCTGCGACGCCTTCTTGGCAGCCGCGAGAGGCGGGGCCGGTTGCCTCTGCCAGCTTCTGCAGGACCCCTCGCTACTCGGATTCCCGATCAACCCCACGCGTCTGCTTTCCCTCCCCTCCTTCTGCCGCAGCGGCGGCGGCGGCTCCTCTTCCAACCTCACTTCCGCCGGCCAGCTCCGCCGCATCTGCCGAGGTTAGTTAGTTAGTTTGTTACGTACAATGTACTTTTACATATTTGATTTTGGGAGATTTTCGAATCGCGCACTTTTGCCTCATTCCTCTGTCATCGAAACAACGCCTGTTACTCCTCCGCTAATGGGTAAGGTAATTACAGTGGAGATGACTTACTCGTTTTAGAAATTAGGTTGCTCATTATTAAAAGTTTTTCAACCTACTCCTCCGAGCATCTGCAGGTTCAGAGTAAAGCGTTTCTCATTTCTGCGATACGAGAAATGAGGGTTGTGCGCATTGCTTTCCTTTCCCCAATTATTCCAGAAAGCTTTCATTGATTTCAGTGGAGTTTTTAAAGAGTAGTGTTATGAGGGGGTTGGTTGGTAAATGGAATTGCCGTTTTGATTTGTGCAGGGGAAGGAGGAGGAGGAGCGTCACAAGCTATCGCCTCAGCACCCTCTCCCTCCAGCCTCTTGGAAACACTGCCCCCGTCAGCATCCTCCCATCAACTCAGCAACATAAACACACCGACCAGCACCAGCACCAGCTCCAGCAAGAGCCTGCTCTCACCACCTCCACCTGCTGCTTACATGCCGATTGTTACTGCCATTACCTTTTTCACCCTCACCGGGTTAGAATGACAAAATTAAGTCGACTTGTACTCTCCAGTGTGAGCAAGCAGCTTCTGCTTTTGCTTGCCTTGTGAATTCTCTTACTCTGTCTTATCATCGTTTACCTCGCTGACGGTGATCGTCCTACATTTTGTTTTTCAACCCTGATAACCACTAACGCCTAATACCAAAGTCAAATGCTATTCACACTTGAGCAAGAAGATGCTGTAAATTGTAATAGACATGATTCAGGAGTAGAGGACATCTCCAAAGGACATACCAGATTTGTGTCGACATAATTTTTTAGCTAGATTTGTGCTTTGGTTTTATCACTTTTCGCTCGCTCGCTCACTGAGCTGTTTCTTCTTCTCCAGAGTGGCCACTTTTGAAAGTCGTCATCGCCTAATGCAATTAATAGTTCTTTCTTTAAATCGGTAATGCAATCAATATTGCTGTTGAGATACAATGCATGATCTAATAAGGATAGGGCAGTGATAACCATTCCTACACATTTCCATACACAGCTGATGTGTATGGAAATGAGTGGGTGAGTTGATGTGGGGTCACATCAGTTCATCTACTTATTTCCCTACACATCAGCTGTGTAGGGAAAATGTGTAGGAATCTGCTGTACAAATATCATTTCCCATAGGGATAGACCAGTTGATGACATCAATTTAGCAATAGTTATGCATAGGAATTCATCAACAAAGAAATTCAGCAAATCCAACTCAAGAATCAGGTGCCCCATCACCATCCCTTATGGATTCCCGCCAGGCAAACTCCCTTGATCCGCCCTTGTCGACAATCTTGATCACGTTATTTGGTGATGATCCATGTAATCTCGTCCTGATCTCGAGAATGCACTTCTCAACCAGATCAGTAGCTTCGCTTCTTCCCGGGACATTGCAGGACGATAGTGCCGACTGCCAATCCATCATGGAGAATGCAAAATAGGATGGAAGACCAATCGCCCCTTTCTCCATTTTGTGAAGTGTTGCAATGTAGTCACTGTATAATATAATGATGGGCCAATTTCTCTGTCATACCCAGCCAGCAGAATGTTAACGAAGTAAGGATTCTGCAAAGACTTACAATTTTTTGAACAGCACTATCACCGTACAATGTCAAAGGTGTATCACAATAAGGCCCTGTTTGGTTAACAATTTTAGGAGTAGAAAATCTAGATTCTAGAGATGAATCTAAGTTTTCTAAAAAAGGTGTTTGGTTGGCAAAAATCCACTTCATTTGATGAATTTAAGTCACAGTGACATTTTCTGTAATTTTTGGAAAAAGACAAAGGCATTTAAAATAAACGGGGTTTCACATGAAATCGCATTTTTTTTAATAAACGCCTCTGTCTTTTTCTAGAAATGATAAGAAATGCCACTGGAAAAAGTGAATTGAAATTCTTTTGGGAACTTTTAAGGCTTCGTTTGGTGGGCTTAAAAGAAGTTGGATTCCTTTTGGGAGATTTCCCAAAAGAATTCAAAACAGCTTATTCCGATGGCATTTGGTGTAAATTTCAAAAAATGACAAGGCATTTTTTTTAAAAAACGCGGTTTCAGCTACTGATGAGGTTTTTTGTTATCAAATGCCTTTGTCTTCTTTCAAAAATTATAGTTTCTGCTACCATGACCTAAATTCATCAAATGAAATGAATTTTGGCCAACCAAACACCTTATTTCTTAAACCTAGATTCATCTAAAGAATTTGGATTTCCTACTCCTAAAAGTGCTAACCAAATAGGGCTTAATACCAAACGGAGCCTAAATATAATCATCTAGAAAGTTCCACGAATTCGCTGCCTGATGACCTCTATAAGCATGATATAGGCAAATGGAACTAATTCCATCTGCAAAGGCAGGTAGTAAACAACCCAAAACTTTATGAACAGATTTCTCATGTCAGGTTAGATCATGGAAAATATTATAAAAACTATCATAGAGGTGTAAAAAATGCTAAGGTAGCTGCAAATATATTGGAATAGGCTTTGCAGTAACCAACTCTTTTGGTTTATTCCGATAAAAGCAATGTAGGAATAACTTCAAAGTGAACATAATAATGGGCAAGTAGATGAGTGGTTCAAAATCATCCACAAAATGTAACCAAAAAGATTGGACCTTATATAAGAAGAAGAGAAAAGGATTTTTAGTGAAGGAAGAGTAATGAAAATGTAGAGAATTGAAGAAATTCAATAAAAAAAAGAAACATATTAAAATAAAATATGTTTCTTACCTCCAACTAATTGAACTAAGGCCTAAGGCTACAGTTCTTTAAGACCCTATTATCAGTTAGTGCATATTTTTTCTAAAATAAAGCATAATAACAGCAGCCACTTAATAAAAAATTTGGTCTTTGGAAATGAACTGTAGTTGTTGTCATAATACTAGTATGAAGAAAGAAGAAGAATTTCCTGTAAAAGAGCGCATATAGTGGCAGAAATAGATAGACTATCTGTGGCAATTTATCCCAAAAAAAAATCCTACAGCTGCTCATGATCCTTATTGGATGACGAACTGCTTGGCTTGCCAATTTATAAACTGTCCACCAATCACCCCTGAATGACCATAGACTTCAAACTTCACTTCTTCTCCTAATAGCTAATTTCACAACCAAACTAACCAATAGAAAAACATCTCCACCAATCCATCCGAAGCACTGAAAGCTTGATTTTTTTTATTGGTTAAAATGAAGAATGGACTTGACAGAGGACCTTTATACCAGTATGACCACTCACTGCTGCTTATCCAATTTATCCCTTCATCCTGAATAAGTTCAATGTTCCATGTTTTCCATTCTTTATAGAGATTATTTTCCCTATTGCCCAAAATACCATGACTAACCTCCAAGTCCAATCTCTGTGGCAACCATGTACCAGATATCATGTCCTTCTTATTTATGATGAACCAGCAATAAGAATTTCTACGAGATACATTTAATGTCAACCTTGTTTTATCATCCAACTCATTATCACTTAGAGGTCAAACTCTCATTCAACTTCAAGCTGCCAACTAGAGAAGAATATTATGAGAACACATAAATAAATTTACTGCAGAACCTAGTCCAGGCTAGATGGCAACTAAATGATCTTGTACAATGTGATTCCTGAATCGACATATTCCTCCTCTTCAATTAGCTTAATTTACCCCGATATTGGACCATAATAGGTTATAGTAAAACAATCTCAATGCACAGTTCTTTGAACTGTTTAAATTTTAGATCATAACCACTAGATAATGGTGAATTAAAAAAAAGGCAAACCACTGTTTGTTGGCAAACTTATAAATGCAAAATATGAAAATTCAACATAAAGCAAATTTCATTTTCATCCCAGCTTTACACCAGAAGATAGCCATGGTAACCAGCCCGTGCTTGCCATTATGTCAAGCAAAAACCTAACCTTCATCTCATTTTCCTGTATTTAAATGACTGATTCAAGAAAGGCCTCCTTAATCAAACCAACTGAAAAAATAAATAATAAAACCTAGCCATACTCTATTTCCCTTCTCGAGTCAAAGCAAGTTAAAATTAAAAATAATAAGATCACTAAACACTAGTTTTCATAAATAACTCTATGATGATAATGACAGATCATATACAGTTATCATATCATCATATTACATGCAAATTTTGTTGTACCCATAACAAAACCCAAATATACAAATTTAAAATAATAGCATAATTAAACTCTTTTCTAAGGAGAGAACAAAAAGCGTAAAAATATACAATCTAAGCAAGACTTCTCTCTTATGGTTTTAGCCATTAATTTACACCCATATTACAGATTTTCACTGTCAATTTGAATTTTCAACCAGCAAAATTCCACAAAACATTTCTATGTAAGTATCTATTTCTTCAGCTGGGATAAGGTGTAGGATGATGAAATACCTACTTTTTCACTTAGTACAACGAAATTGACTGAACTTCGGACCATAGTTGGAAATCCCTAAGTCGTTTATATATAGTAACCAAAAGTCTACACCAATTTGCTAAATGGACATAAATTCATTACCAAATTATACCTATTTATACTCCATAAAGCATTCTACATACCGCATTGTCCTCAAATAATTTCCAGTATATATATATATATATAGAGAGAGAGAGAGAGAGAGATGAGTTTACATGAGATCGTTCTCATATAAGGAGCATGAGGCCAATCTTTATTGCCGTTAGATTCCGATCGGAGGGTGGATATCAAATCAGTGGGTTGGTGAGTGTGTCACATCAAGGAGTGGGTGAGATCATTATGGATATTTGTAGCCATCAGATCAAGATCCAACGGCTACAATTCAAAGTGGCCTCATATAAGCAATATGAGAGCGATCTCATTTAAACTTTTCCCATATATATATATATATATATGGGAAAAGTTTAAATGAGATCGCTCTCATATATATATATATATATATATATATATATATATATATATATATATATATATATATATATATATATATATATATATATATATATATATATATATTTGAGCGCAACCAAAGATTGCTAAACGACACACTAGAACTTACAAAGTCCGAGCGCCGATCCATAGACTGATAATGGCTATTCCGTTGTTATCTATAAAAAAACAAGTAGATAATGGGGCAAGAAAGATGATACAGAAGAAAAGAGCAAATAGAAAAGATTTAAGAAAGAAGAAAACTAAAAAAGTGTTTGCAGAAACAAAAAAGGACGAACCTTTCTTAAAGCATTAGCAAGCTCACCCCGCACCAAGTTGGCGGCAGCTTCCATTGTCAAAGGAATGCCATTGCGAAGCCGGTAAACATACTCCGTAAACTGAATTCTTAACGAAATTGAAGAAGCAGAAATTAACCTGTAAATCAATGAAGTGGATTAAGAGGAGCCACAGATACTGTTTTGCGTAAAATAGAGAAAATCAGAGAATAGAGATGGGGGGCAGGGATACATGTCGCCGGACTGGCCACAGGCGCCGAGGAGCTTGTGAGAGTCGAGAACCATGAGCTTGAAGTAAGATAGGTATGGAACCGATGTGGGTTTGGGTAGGTGCATACTAGGCCCGGAACCATTTTAATTTTTTAATATCAAAAATTTTATATTTTTAATATCATATATATTAAATTATTAATTTTTTAATTAATAATTTATATTTATAAAAATTTAAACTATCAAAATAAAAAGATACGACTACTTTCGTCCCAAAAATATATTCATAAAAAAAATAGATACGGGTTTGGATTTTATATAAAAATCCGGATCCGACCCGACCCGATGGGCCGATTCCTCTTTTAAACCCGGAGCCGGAGCAAGAGTCGGAACCGGAACCGGAACCGGGTACTGCATAACACTCCCATAACCAATTCGATAAGGCCAGGTCGAGTCGGGTCATGCCCGACCTAAGTTCCATCCCTAAGTAGGATGGTCTGTCGGCTGACGTGTCTCTAATAAACAAGAGTCTCTGAATAGTTCTAATCAATCTTCGTTCTTCTCCTACTCAAGGGAAATATAATATATATATATTTATATCATATAAAAAATAATCTTATTATAAAAATAATTAAATATTTCTAAAATTAAACAGATTTCTATAATTAATTATACATCATCGGATCAATTAACCGGATTCTTAAGATCAAGACTTCGTAAATCACAACTATATATACATTTATACAATTGTCGTGCATTATCGGCCTGGAATTACATTTTCATCACCAGTCTTGAATTACCTTTGTACGATTCGTTGTTGTTTAGGGTATTCAACATTCAGTGAGTAATAAAATCAAACACTTGGTTAGGCAACCAAGCTCTCTCTTCTAATGGAGATAAGAGGTTCCACTAGAGGACAAGACGGCTCATTTGCTAAAGCCAGGCAATCCAATTGCGGCCTCAAGACTCCGCCTCGTCTGGCTCCAGCACCGGAGGGGCATGCTCCTCTATTTTCCCCTCCTCTGCCACCGGCTCAGAGGGTTCCGCAACCAGTTCCGCAGTTGCGACCTCCACCACCGTCTCCGCTATGGCCTCCACTATCTTCGCCCTGTCATCATCGACAACAACAGCGGCCGCAACCACGACAGCTTCCGTCTTTGCCGCCTCCTCCAACTTCCCTGATGGGCAACAACACAAGACAAAGAAGACGCACTTTCTTTGTAGTCTGGCTCTTCCTTTTTAGAAGAATATGCATCAGAGCTGGGACTCCAAATGCTAATGTTTTCCCAAAACCAGTGGCAGCAATGGCAATAAAATCACGACCATCCAAAAGAAAAGTACAAGAGACTGAATGGGAGATGGCCTACTGAACTTTTCACAACACTTGAGAACTCCATCAAGAAGCCCAGACTGGGTGAAAGAGCTCAAAGCCTCATATTTTGTTTGCTTCGCCACTACTCTTGCCTGAGACAACCACACAGTTTGCTTCATGTGCTTCTTTGGACTGCTCCTCAACTTTTTTCTCTGCATTTTCCACTCGCTGATTCTATCCAATTCTCTAGCTTGCCTCTTCTTCATCTTCATCGCTTCCCCTCCTTTGGCGTCTCCTCCGGCGACTTCACCAGCTTCGAGAAGTCCCGCCCACACCTGTCGCTCCTGTTCGTGGTGGAACTCATCAAAAAATTTGAACTTGACACTGGCAAAGTTCCTTGTCGGAGAATTCGACGAGGGCTGGGCGGAACTCCGATCAGGTGGCCCAGGCTGAGAGCTCTTCGAGCTGAACTGGGGCGTCCTGCAACTCGCGATCGCTCTGGGTCTCAAGCAACATGTTCTGGCGACGCGACTCAGTGACCAACCCGGACGTTGCCGCACCGCGAGGAGAATACAAGCGGAATTTCAAGGCTAACAAGGAGGAGATAGACCACACCGGTAAGGACTAACATCTGGAAACTCCTTCGCCGGCTCATGGAGAAGACGACGTCCATCTTCCCCCCTCCTCCTCCAGCACCTTCTTCTCTGCCTTCGGCATGCTGAGTTCCTATTCGGATTCGAACCAGAACCGAGCATGAGCGAGCCGGCCTCCGTGAAATCCGAGTGCTCCCAAGCACGAGCTCTCAGTTCGGACCGTGCATCCACCCAGGTCGACGGTCAGACGAACCAATTGAGCGCAAGTCTCCTCCTGATCGAACTCAAGCGCGAGGTCGAGCTCGCTCTTCCTGTCGTTGTGCATCTTCCTCTTCTTTCCATGCTTCTGTTCTTCGATGGCTCCTCCAAAAAACTTCCTTTTTTTCGATGAATTGCTTCGAATATGGTCGCCTCCAGGCAGCCTTGAAGGATGTTGAGTTTCAGATTCCGCCATGTCCTAGATTGGTCATGCATTAGTTACTAGTTCATGTCGCTAAGGGTTTGAGCTGGCCTGGCCGGCCGGGGCTAAGGCTTCCAGCCGGCCACGCAAACTCTCTTCGTTTTTCCTTTCCCTACATTTGCTTCGATATCATAAAACAATGATTTCAGCGAATAATTCTAATATATAAATACAATTACATTCTATAAAAAATACTTATATTATAAAGAAAGCTAAATAATTTTATAGTTAATCAAATTCCTATGATCAATTACAAAAGCTATGATTAATTAACCCAATTCTTAAGATCATGACTTGACGAATCACACTTATATATACTTCTATGCATAACGCGATTAAGGGATTAGACATAACAATACATATTCTTTACAATAGCTCATAATCCCTTTGATTAAGGGATTAGGTATAACGGATATAACTCCCTCCTGAAATGTACATAGTATTTTGGAACAGAGGGAGTATTACATTTTCCCATTGTCTGCCGCCACTAGTGCGAACCCATCGCCAGCCAGCCCAAATAGGCACTGTATTCCCTTAGCAATTGTAAGAGAATTCATCAAATCCAAAAGGAAGAAGAAGACGAAGAAAACAAAGCAACGAGACACATATTATTTCAGCTGCTCCACTCACTTAAGCAGCACCAAACCGGAAAGAGAGTGCATTCACGCACTCTCTCTATCTCTCTCTATTGAGACATCCACATTCTCTTTTATTAGATGGGTGTTATTTACGGAATATAGTCCTAATTTTCACAAAGTAATGATATTCTTGCTGGTTTTTTATCACGACCAACCTCAAGTGCTAGTGTGGTGAAACGGAAAAAAATGTGAGGCCCACAACATTTCCAGGGGGGCATATGAGATGGCTGTGAAAATAAGGGACTATTTGAATAGTGAAAGAGGGTTGAATTCATTGTCAATTCATGCCTCCTTCATGTGAAACAGGTTTGTTTGTGTAATTCACCTCAAAGAGCAAATTCACTCTGAAATTCAGGGGGACTTGGACTTTCACCTGAAGGTGTATGGCCTAACACCTGCAGATGAATTCAATACATCTATGGAAAATACAATACTATCCTCATTTAGCTTTCCTCCCTTTTCTTCTACTCTCCCGATGATCCAGCTCAAGCTTCGATGTTGTCGCACCGCCACCACCACCTCCATCGCTGAGTTGTCATTGGCATCTCTCACCACCGGCTGCTTCTTCAACAGCAACAAGTACTTGTTCATAGTTGATTTGGGAAGAAAAATGTCTAATTTGGTGGGAAAAATCTATCTTTGCTATGTTTTGAGCCTCCACATCATGCACCAGCTCTGTTGGACATCACCCAGTGGGCGCTTCGATCATCTTCGTCTTCTTTTGATGAGGAGGAAGGGGATAGAGGAGGTTGAGGTGTGCAGGCGACAATAATGAGGGACAACTTTGATCTAGACGCGGGTGTGGCGGCGGATTCAATGGCATCAAACGTGAGGTAGTGGATCCAGGAGGAGATGCCCAATGGTTGGTCGACGAGAGCAGTCGACGATTCTTGTTGTGAAGCATACATTATGGCGGGCTTGGAAGGGCCACAATGGCTAGCGACGGCATTAGTGACGTCTTGCCTGTCGATGGCCTTGAGATTCCCGTGGCGGAGAGTAGCTCACTTGTCGAGATAGGCCTCGACGAGGGCTCCAGTCTCATCGATGCTCCAACTGAGCAGGGGGAGGCGGCGGTGGGAAGGAAGGAGCTCAAAGTTGTGATGTCCTAAAAATCTCCTTTATTAATTGTATCACAATCACTATCCTAACGCATTGTTCATTACATTCATGTAAAAAATTTTACTATCCAAACGTATTTTACATTCATTATGAAAACTAATAAATTTTTTCACCTAATTTTCTTTCACATTCATTGCTCTTTCAATATCCCAAGAGCCCTAAAGTAGGAGAAAGAAGCATTTTTTCAATTTCCACCACAAGAAATATTTATTCACATAGTAACCCCCTTGGCATTGAATTTCATTTATCACTGTTGTGTATTAAAAAATGTGGGACCCGTTGGCTCATCTGGTGGAAAAATTATTAGGTATGCCGCGCGTAGGGGCTCATCACCCATTGGTGATGAGCACACTGTTCCCCTACGCGCCATGCGCACCTAATAACTTCTCCATCCCGTGGGTTCATTTATGTAGGAATAGCTCGACAGGAATTACCAATTAGGGCCCACTACATCAGCATATAAAAAAACAATTTACTGACATTTGGAAAATCAAATGTAGCTGCATTCTGAACGGAGGGACCATCAGGATTATTCTCATTCACACAAGTAACACACATCCACCCATGTCCCCCTATGTTATTCTCATTCACACAAGTACTTGCATTTTTATTCACCAGCATTAGGATTACTACTTAAACTCACTCGGCAGCTACACACGAGACCTCAACTTCTCTCTCTCTCTCTACTTACTAGAGAGACTATTATTCCCCAGCTAGACAGACAGTGGAGGGATGATGGTCAGAAGTAAGCCTGCTCACGAGCCGAGTCAGCTCGCGATTTTTTCCAGCTCGACTCGGCTCGACTCGATTTTTGGCTCGACTCGAGCCCAGCTCGACTCGAGCTCGACTCGAGCTCGAAATGGTCGAGCTCGAGCTCGAGCCATGCGATAGCTCAGCTCGACTCGATTCGAGCTGGGCTCGACTCGTCCGCTCGACTCGACTCGACTCGGTATAAGTCGAGTCGACTCGACTCGACTCGAGGTGGGTTGATAACCCTCAACCTCGAGTCGACTCTACTCCCCGTCTGGCCGTCTCCCCTGCTCCCCCAGGTCCCCGTTCTCCTCTCCGACGGCGGTGAGTCGGTGACCCCTCGTCTCCTCTGCAACGGCGGAGCCCCCCCTCTCCTCTCCGACAGCGGCGGCGACCCCTTTTCCTATCCGACAGTGGCGGCATCCCCCTTCTCTTCTCCGACGGTGGTGACCCCCCTCTCCTCTCCGACGGTGGCGACCCCCCTCTCCCGTACTTGAGCCTACCTTTTTCGGACACCTAGAAAAACAGAAATGTATCTACCTATTTCGGACAGAGGGACTACTGAGTTAATCAATCCAAAAATCAGCAAGAAAGAGAATACCAGGTCTGGCCATCACGTTGAAAGGCTTCAGGCTTGGAGCCCAGCTTCATGGTAGCCATGGCCTCCTCCTCCTCTAGCAGCAGGACCACCTTGCTCCTCCTCCCATAAAACCACACTTACAAGAACCCTAAAACAAAGAGTGAAAAAGACTCTGACTTTAATCTCGGAGCAACAAATTCCGGACAAGTCCAGGTGGGGGAATCAGCAGAGCACAAGGTCCGGGTCTCATGGAGAAGATGAAGAGTTGTTACCGTTGAGGAAGGCAAAGAAGATTGGAGCATGGCTGAGACAGCTAAGGGAGATGGCGAAAGCTAGCTTCAGCAAAGAAGATTGGAGCATAAATATTTGTAATAAATATTTGTTTTGTACATAAAAGGTATAAAAAAATTGTAGCCCAATTGGTTAAGGCGACCGTGTGGTGTGGTTGTGTTTGGGTTCGAATCACCCCAAAGGCATATTGTTTTTGGCTCGAGCTCGAGCCGAGCCCGAGCTCGAGCTGTCAAACTCGAGATCGAGCTCGAGTCGAGCTGCCGAATCGAGGGCTCGACTCGAGTCGAGCCGAGCTCGAGCCCAAATTATATACATCGAGCTCGAGTCGAGCTGAGCCAAAACTCGACTCGACTCGGCTCGTGAGCAGCCCTAGTCAGAAGCCCATGAAATCCATATAATGGACATCAGAGCCCCCCCCCTCACGTCCACCACCAACAGCCTGCTCCCTGCACCGGCGCTCGCACTGTTGTCACCCTTGCGGTTGCTATAGCTCTCGCAGTCCCGCATGCACCAGTCCATCTCCCGTCGAGGGTCTCGCTTTTCTACCCCATCTCTCTGCCGACCACCTTCTCGCTACTGCTCCTCTCTGCACTGCCGCTCGCATTGCCTACGCTGCCTCGGCTGGCGTTGTTGACACTCTCGCTTGCACTCCTCCAACTGCTCTTGTGGATCTCGCGTCTCCACCTCGTCCCTCTGGCGGCCTCGCTCTCTTTGCTCCTGCTCCCCGTACCTTTGTTGGCACTGGCGCTGCCCTTGTCGGCTGCCATACTGCTGTTGGCACTCTCCCCTGCACTGCTCCATCTGCTGTTGTGGGTACCGTCTCTGTAAGATATTGATATGGGTTCATGTCCCATATTAATAGTCTTGTTTAGAGGAGTCATCCCTCTCATGTGGAGTGTGTGCACATGTGGAGATGATAGGCTCTCGTGGGCCCAAGGTGGGGCCCACCTAGATGGAAGAGACACCTTTATTGTTTGTAACCGTTATGGAAAAAGAGTCATGAAAAGGGAATAATTCAGGAAGTATCATCCGAATTGGAAATATCCAAATTAGAAATAGACGTGATGAGTTGTAACTCCCTAAATTTGGGAACCGTGAAGAGAGAATAAAGGGGGACGTGAACAGTAACACCCCTACCTTTTTTGTGTTCTCTCTCTCTTCCTAGAGGACTTCTTCTTCCTTTCGCTTTTTGCTTCTTGATTGATTGATCTTGGAGATTGATGTAAATTTTAATGTAATACTCGCAAGCGCACGAATCTATAGCAGAATAGTGGCTACGAGGTCGATCCCTCAGAGACTTAGTAAGATATTCAACCTAATTCTAGAGTATGTAGCAAGTAGTAATGAAATGTAAAGTTCTAATTTTTATTTTCTTTTTAAGCAATCAATTGTTCAACTAACTTAAAACTCAGAAATTGGATAAATAAAAGATAAAATAATAAAGAAAAATCCTGTGTTCTGCTTTCAGTCTGTCTGTAATCCCGTCCTGCTTTGCTCTCTCCTCCACCTTCAGCAACAGTCTCTCAACTGCACGCCTCAACCGTTCTACTCTTTCTCTCGAACAAAGTAGACAGTCCCCAATTCCAGCCGAAACAAAGCTAACAGATCACCAGCCGTGATATCCCCTCTCTATGGAACCCAGCAGTTCCCTTCAGATCCGTCACCAAAACAGAGCCTCTTCTCTGCCCAGCCAGCACCTTGCCTTCTCTCCCAAGTCGAACACTCTCCACCAGTACTTTGTCCCCTCTCTCGAGCAACACAGACTCGTTCTTCCTCTTTTCTGCCGTTCTCAAATCAGCCACCAGAATCAAGCCTTCTCTGCCTCTCGACAGAGCAGCCCTCCTTCTTCCCGACCACAATTCCGGACCTGCAGAACAAAACCCTGAAAACAGCCTCTCCCTTCCGTCTGCCACAGTCTCTCGACTGTAACAACTCCACCCAACAGTCCTCTCTCGATCAACAACAGTACGTCGACAGCCGGCCTTCCAGAACAGATAGCAGCCGACCTCCTTCACAATTCCAGCCCTTCTCCCCTTCCGTCTCTCGACAGAGCAGCCACCACCACCAAAAACCGTCCTTTGAACAGACAGAACACCCCCAGCATAGAGTTGCTCCGCCCTCCGGCAGAGCCCAGAAAAAGCCTCCTTTCTAAACCCCCCTTCAGCACGAAGCTGCCTCCCAGAACAACCAAAACTACTCCCTTCCACCACGGCCAGTACCCCCTTCTTATAGACGATCTCCTTCTTCGAATAGCAGCTTTCCAATTTAAGGCCAGCCATAAAAAAAAATCTTTCCTTACTCTGTTCCTCCTCTTTCCGCCGTCCTTACTTCGCCGGAACCGTAGCCTCCGATCATGAGCTCAGCCATCGGACTCCACCGGACCCAGCCATCGGACCGATTCTCCCCGTCGCCGTCTGATTTCAAACCCAACCGATATCGACGACCGTCATCAGATTCCTCGCCGTCGTCGTCGTGAACCCATCGCCCAAGGTCTTGCCGTCGCCGTCGCATCACCACGATCGAGACCCATCGCCTCTGGCCGCCGCTATTCCACTTCTTCTTCCACCCTCCGGTCGAACAGAGCATGCTCTGTTCTTCTGTTCCGTTCCAGGCGCCTGATCTATACATGAAATATGCATTTTATTATCTCCTAAACTTATGTTTCTGCTAGTGTTTGTTTAGAATTATTGCTATTTTAATATAATTTTTGGTTTTTGTAGGAAACGAGAGCAAAACGCAGAAATGGGATAAAACGCGACTCAAATGATTGAATATTTACAACTTCGATTACATATCTCTGATGGGACTGATTTAAGCTTCATGTTAAAGTACACGAAGTCAGCTTTCCAACGCCACTGACTGTTCGCAATTCGGAGTTCGGAGCAAAAAGTTATGATCATTTGAAATATCGCGCGCGAAAGAGACACAATGAAAGAGAAGATCCGTTCAGATTATATCCGGCGGCTGAGATTATGACGACGGGTTTTAAAGAAGAAAAAGAAAAAAAAAAGAAAAGAAAAGGAGCGCTGAACCGGCTGGTTCAGTGCCGGTTCAGTTACAATAAAAAAAGAAAAAAAATAAAAAAACCCGGCCCGAGCCGAAGCTCGGGCGCTCGGGCCCGTCTGTTTCAGAACAGAGCCGAAGCTCTGTTTTGGATGAGATCGCCGGAAAGGCTCGAGCTGGGGCGGCGGACGGCGGCCTGGGTCTCGACGGCGGATGTTGCTGAGGCCGGAATGCGTTGACGGCGCCGGAGCTGGGCGAGGCGGCGAAGATTGCAGAGCTCGAGCTCTGTCGGCGAGTGGGCAGAGGATCTGGGCTCGACTGAGGAAGACAGCAGGCGGCAGAGCTGAGGCGGCCACGGGCACGGCGACGGCTGAGGAGGGCCACCGGCGGTTCAACAGCAGTGAGGAGGCCATCGACGAGGGCAGAAACGGCAAAAAAAACAGAGCGACAGAAGGAAGGCTCTGATTTTGGAAATTTCCAAATCGCGCGCGACAAAGCCGAATCGGGAAGCTTCAATTGATCAAAATAAATGAAATCACGATGCAAAATCGCTCGATTGGGAAGGTCCCATTTGCTATTTTCATGACACTGTGGGTCTGTATAAGAGGAACTCGAGCAAGAGAGCCGAAAAAAAAAAAAAGACAGAGAAACTCGAGCAAGAGAGCCGCCGGACAGAAAGAGCGAAAAAACAGAGCGACCGGCAAAAGAAAACCAGAGGAAAAATACAGTCTTTCTCGTCGGGATTTTGGCCGGATTCCGTCGGGACTTTGGCCGGAAGAAGAGAAGGAAGGAGGAGGAGTCGAACGCCGGGAGAAAGCAGTGATTTTGGGTCGGATTTGAAGTTGCTACAGTACTGATTTGCAACTGCTACAGTACGCGAGTTCGCCGGAGAAGATGATGAATAGTGAACAGTGCTACAGTACTTCGGTGAACAGTATTTTCGATAATCCGATGATGAATCAGGCTTTTTCTTCCCTTATTTTCATGTCTAGCTAAATTTCATTGTACTAAGATTAGATGAAGCGCTGCTGATTGTTTGACTCTCAATACTTATTTGCAATTCTAAAGTTGTGATTTTTATTCCATATGCTTATTATTTTGCTATGATTATTCTGTTGCTCGAGAGAGGGTAGAGTAATTGTTAGTTAAGGGTTTGTTAATGTTCGAGAGATCTTAGCGAATTCCAAGGTGTTATTTGAATAAAAATTGCATTTTTATGATTGGTCTTTGCTCGAGAGAGGGAGATTAATTAAGATAGATTTAATTGTTTAGTTGCATGTTCGAGAGAGCTGCACACATTACGATTATTCGTGACTTCGAGAGGGGCACGGGTAATTGAGCACTTGGAATTGTACGGGTTTAACGGAGAGGATAGCTATTTGGTTTGGGTGGATTCGAAGTCTTAGTATATTTCTCATCATATTATTTTCACATAAATTTCATTGTTTTGTTAAATTAGAACTTTTCATTCTGTTATAACTAGTTTCATAAAAAAATCAAATCTTTCATTAGAGTTAAGTTGAATCAGTCCAAGTCCTTTGGGTTCGACCTCGTTACCACTAGACTATACTGAGTCTCGTGCGATTGCGAGTAAAATAGTAGAAAATTCAATCAATCAGCGCCCGAGCCATCGGGCTCGGGTTGCTTTCGATTTTCTTCTTTTTTTTATTTTTATTTTCTGAACCGAACTGGAACCGGTTCTTTTCTCTCTTTTTTTCTTTTATTCTTTTATTGGGTTAAAACCCGTCGTATTAATCTCAGCCGCCGGATCTTCGAAACCGTTTTGACGTGCTCCACTTTTACGCGCTGAATCTGGACTTCTAAACCTGCATAAATAAAATCAAACATCATTTAGACACATTATAAAATATAAATCCAATAAATCTAATTAACGCATCTAAATTAATCAATTAAGCGCATTTATTCATTAAACTCCTAATTACTCACTTAACACAGATAAGCATTAATTATCCTTATTTTAACTAAAAATACGACTAACAAATAGGTAGAAAGGCATATAAAAATGTGTATATTTTTCATATATCAAATACCCCCAAACCTACATTTTGCTAGTCCTCGAGCAAAACAATACGAAACAAAACAAAGAAATCCAACTAATCCACTTTCGCAGGAAATCGCGATTGCATTTAGCGCATGCAACAAGCCTTTTAAACCCCCAGGTGTCCCTGGCTGGACGAGTGAAGTCTCGTGAGGGTTTGCGGCCATGTTACCCACAAACATGTATTTATGAAATAAACCTATTTAATCTAAGTGTAAAAAGAAATAGAAAATCACTACAAAACAAACAATCCTAATATCCCTTCGAATGCAAACTGCAATGTTTAAGAAAATCAACCACATGTACTTGGATTTATAATCAACTGGATGATAGAAGCCCTCAAGTAAGTGGTTTTATTCTACACCTTCATCTTGGAAATTTCTGCTCAATAGGATATAGCATGATACTTTATATAGTAAAAGTGTAGAACATTGTAGCAATACATTCTAAATCTCTGTTTTATACAGATCCAGTGTGACCCATTAACCAAAGAACATCAGAATCAACACAATCGTCGTAATCTTTAGGTTCATGATAGCACAGATCTGCGCGCCTCCTTCGGGTCCAACATTCTAGATTTGAGAGGATAATACACCACAGACTTTTTTTTTCTTTTTTTTTTTCGCTAGGACTGTGTAAGGCCTGACTTCAAGATGCTTAGGTTTAGCAATGACTCAGGCCAATGACTCCCAGCCAGTTGGCTTAGGGCATTAGGTTTTAAGAGACCGCTTCGGGCCCGAGCATCAGCCTAAGTTAATCCTATAAAGTCAAGCAGCCCCTTTCTTTCATTTATTTTGTTTTCATTTTTCGCATTTTTTTTCAGCAATCATATTTCAGCACATCTTTATTCTGTCCAGGCTGTATTATACTCTCAACCTATTTCCGGTACCAATCCCTTGCCATAGCCAAGTAAATGGTCTATCATGATCTTTTAAGCTCAACAGACAACCACATATCATCCAATGACTCTGACTAAAGATATCCCACTGTAAATTAGCATTCAACAAATCTTTAGACTGTATTACTTTATGTAACTAGTGTGTGTGAGTGAGTTTTATTAGCTCAAGCACTTGTTCCAAGAGGACTGTAACAGAAAGATATGCTCAGTTAAGTTCTCTATCCTCCAGTATACTTACTCACACTTTCAATGCAAATTTATCTCTTAAAAATTGAAGTATACATTATAAAGGGATAAACTATCAAAACCTAAGAAAATTACTAACAAACAACCTAAAACTAAGTAAATTTTTATGTTTTTTTTATATTATTTTCTCAATTTTTCAATTTTTTTTTAATAAAAACCAAATGAATACTACTTTTCTTTTCTACACCCCCAAACCTAAACGAAACATTGCCCTCAATGTTTACCAAAATAAATATCACAATGATGAGGAAAAGAAAAGGAGTGTAAGGAAAGAAATCACCTGAATGGAGATGCCTCATGGTAGATGTAGAGCATTGAAACACACAAACTAAGAATGAGGAGTAAGTACAAAATATGGAAAAAGAAAATACACCCCAAACCTAGATTGTAGCATCCCCACACATGTATCAACAACCTAATATTAAACAAATAAAAAGCTATCAAGAACCAAAAATTTGGGTTGCCTCCCAAGAGCGCTAAGTTTTACGTCTTCAGCCAGACGTAACAAAAAATCAAGTAGGAGCATTAGGTTCATCCAAATCTAGAACAATCTCCTCTCTCTCAGTAAAACCCTCTAAATATGGTTTCAATCTTTGCCCATTAACTTTGAAAATAGTTCCATCTTTAGGGTTTTGAATGTCAATCGCTCCATGGGAAAATACTTTGTGCACAATGAAAGGTCCAGACCATCGGGAACAGAGCTTTCCTGGGAAAAGATGTAACCTGGAGTTATGGAGCAAAACTTTTTGACCGGGCTCAAATGACTTTCTCAGGATTGACTGATCATGAAAAACTTTGGTCCTCGCTTTGTAAATCTTTGCATTCTCATAAGCCTCATTACGAATTTCGTCTAATTCATTGAGCTGCAATTTGCGAAGTGTTCCAGCCTTGTCCATATCAAAATTAAAAATTTTGATGGCCCAGTAAGCACGATGTTCTAATTCCACAGGTAAATGACAAGGTTTTCCAAATACAAGTCTATAGGGAGACATTCCAATTGGTGTCTTAAAAGCAGTACGGTAAGTCCACAATGCATCATTTAATCTGTCAGACCAATCCTTTCGGTCGGGATGAACCGTTTTCTCAAGAATGCGTTTAATTTCCCTATTTGAAACTTCTACTTGTCCACAAGTTTGCGGATGATATGGAGTTGCAATTTTATGAGTAATGGAGTACTTTTTCAGAAGTGAATCAAAAGCTTTATTGCAAAAATGTGTACCCCCATCACTTATAATTGCACGAGGGGTTCCAAAACGAGAAAATATGTTTTCTTTCAAGAACCGAACCACCACTTTGTGATCATTTGTTTTGCAGGGAATTGCCTCTACCCATTTGGAGACATAATCTACAGCAACAAGGATATAGAGATAACCAAACGATGTAGGAAATGGGCCCATGAAGTCAATACCCCAAACATCAAAAAGTTCAACAATCAGAATGTTAGTAAGGGGCATCATGGACCTACGTGATAATGTACCCATACGTTGGCATCTGTCACATTTTGTGCAAAATTCATTAGTATCTTTGAATAAAGTAGGCCAATAAAAACCACTCTGCAAAATTTTTGCAGCAGTCTTTTTCGCACCGAAATGGCCACCACATGCACGAGCATGGCAAAAAGAAATGATACTATCAACCTCATGCTCCGGCACACATCTCCTAATGATTTGATCTGGGCAATACTTGAACTGGTATGGATCATCCCAGAAAAAATGCTTAACCTCGGCGAAGAATTTGGATTTATCTTGTTTTGTCCAATGTTCAGGAAGTTGAGTTGTGACAAGATAATTAACAATATCAGCATACCAAGGCAATTGAGAGACAGCAAAAAGTTGTTCATCAGGGAATGACTCATTCAAAGGTAAGTGTTCCTCAGCAGACTCGTCAATAAGTCTAGACAAATGATTGGCAACAACATTTTCAGAACCTTTCTTATCTCTTATCTCAATATCAAATTCTTGAAGTAATAGGACCCAACGAATTAAACGAGGTTTAGTGTCTTTCTTTGAAAGAAGATATTTCAAAGCTGCATGATCTGAAAACACTATGACCTTGGATCCTAAGAGATATGAGCGGAACTTGTCTAGAGCAAAAACTACAGCCAACAACTCTTTTTCTGTAGTAGAATAATTGAGCTGAGCATCATTGAGAGTTCTACTTGCATAATAGATGACATGGGGTATCTTATTCACCCGCTGCCCCACGACAGCTCCAACCGCATAATCGGAAGCATCACACATAAGCTCAAAAGGTAAATTCCAGTCCGGTGGTTGGATGATGGGTGCAGATGTGAGAAATTGCTTGAGTTGATCAAACGCTTTAGAGCAATCATCATCAAAGACAAAATGAGTTTCTTTAGCAAGTAAATTGCACAAAGGTCTTGAAATTTTGCTAAAGTCTTTGATGAATCTTCTATAAAACCCAGCATGGCCAAGAAAAGATCGAACCTCCTTTACTGATTTTGGTGGAGGCAGACTTGAAATTAAGTCAACTTTGGCCCTATCAACTGCAATTCCTTTATTAGAAATAACATGCCCCAGAACTATCCCTTGACGAACCATAAAGTGATATTTCTCCCAATTTAGCACAAGATTCGTTTCTTTACACCTTCCCAAGACAAGAGACAAGTGGTGTAAACATTCATCAAAAGAGGATCCAAACACCGAGAAGTCATCCATGAAAATTTCAAGAAATCGCTCAACCATATCTGAAAATATGCTCATCATGCACCGCTGGAATGTGGCGGGTGCATTACATAACCCAAATGGCATGCGGCGATATGCATATGTTCCAAAAGGACAAGTGAATGTGGTCTTTTCTTGATCCTCTGGAGAAATGGGAATTTGATTGTAGCCTGAATAGCCATCTAAAAAGCAATAGTAGCTATGCCCAGCAAGTCTCTCAAGCATTTGATCAATGAATGGCAAAGGAAAGTGATCTTTCCTTATGACCGAGTTCAATTTTCTGTAGTCAATACAAACCCGCCACCCAGTGGTCATTCGGGTGGGGACTAATTCATTATTATCATTTTTGACTACTGTGATTCCTGACTTCTTAGGAACAACCTGAACGGGGCTGACCCAAGTGCTATCTGATATGGGGTAAATGATGCCAACATCTAACAATTTTAGCACCTCGGTTCTGACGACCTCCTTCAGATTAGGGTTAAGTCTGCGTTGCATTTCACGGGAAGATTTTGCATGCTCCTCAAGGTAAATGTGATGCATACACAGAGCAGGACTTATACCCTTAATGTCTGCTATTGTCCACCCCAAAGCTGTCTTATGTTCGCGAAGAACATTAAGCAACTTGCCTTCCTGTTCTGAATTAAGGTCTGAAGAGATGATAACAGGCAAGGTATCAGAAGAACCTAAAAATGCATATTTAAGTGTATCTGGTAATGGTTTGAGGTCAAGTTGGGGTGGTTTTTCAATAGATGGGACAAGTTTAGACTCGGGAACTGGAAGAGGTTCCACCCTGGCTGTCCATTTGGTCGGGTCCAAAATAGGGGTAGAGTCAAGCAATGCATTGACGTCTCTAATGGACCCTTCGATATCGAAGTCTAAGCCAAAATGAGTTAAACATGTTTGGAGGGGATCATCATTTAAAACAGTTTGTAGGGATTCCTCTACTAAACTTTCAATCATATTCACTGCAAAAGAATCATCCGTCTCCGGGGGTTGTTGTCTAACATTAAAGACATTGAGTTTGACCTTTAAATTGCCAAAAGACAACTTCATAACCCCATTTCTACAATTTATTATGGCATTGGATGTGGCTAAGAATGGCCTTCCCAAAATCACAGGAATCTGACTACCAGGATTCTGTACAGGTTGGGTATCTAAGACAATAAAGTCTACTGGGAAGTAAAATTTATCCACCTGAACCAGAACATCCTCAATAACACCGCGTGGAACTTTAACTGATCTGTCCGCAAGTTGCAGTGTTATGGTAGTCGGTTTCAACTCTCCTAATCCAAGTTGTTCATAAACAGAGAATGGCAGCAAATTTACACTAGCTCCTAAGTCCAACAATGCCCTCTCCACATTATGGTCTCCTATAACGCATGAAATTGTGGGACATCCTGGATCTTTGAACTTAGGAGGAGTGTTATACTTAAGAATTGAGCTAACTTGTTCAGTGAGAAACACCTTCTTGTGTGCATTCAATTTTCTTTTCTGGGTGCACATGTCTTTTAAGAATCTTGCATAAGCGGGAACTTGCTTAATAGCATCGAGCAATGGAATATTGATTTGTACTTTCTTAAAAATTTCCATTGTCTCATCAAGTTTATTCCCTTGAGATGTTTTTGCAAGTCTTTGAGGAAAGGGTGCCTTGGGTATATAGGGTGGAATATGGCTAGACTCAGGACATGAAGAAGCTTCTAGGCTCTTCTTCGATGTATTAGGACTCACGTCTGGTCTAGTGGTGCTCTCTTGGTCCTCACCCTTTCTAGCGATTGTTTCTATGGCAGTCTTAGGTGGTTCAACATTATTGTCAATTTGTTTTCCACTCCTAAGTGTAGTTATGGCTTTAACTTGCGCTGGAGGGTGGTCTTGACAAGAGTTAGATCCCACTTCAAATTGTCCTTTTGGATTTGCTACAGGTTGACTAGGGAACCTACCTTTTTCCCTCTCATTTAATGCAGAAGCCAATTGACCCTTTTGAAGTTCCAGCTTTACAATTGCTTGCGAGTTGGCATGTAAAGAATGTTGGGTATCTTTTTGAAATTGTAGAGAGCTTTGCATGAACAAATTCAAAGTATCCTCAAGAGATGGTTTCTTGGGTTGTGTAGGGAATGTTTTGAACTTGTTGAGGGTAAGATTGATTGGGAGGGTACCCTGGTGGTCCTCCTTGATGTGGTCCTTTGGACCATGAAAAGTTGGGATGCCTTGCCCAACCTGGGTTATAAGTTTCCGGATATGGGTTATTGCCAGGTCGAGGAAAGGCATTTATAGCATTAGCCTGATCGCTATTGTATTCCACTCCAGAGGTGTTAGAAGGACAGTTTTGTGTGACATGGGAGGGGTTAGAGCAAATAGCACACATATTGACATGTGATGGTATTTGGGGCCCACCAGCAGACATCAACGCATCAAAGCGTTGTGTCAGGCTGTCTATCTTGGAGATCAAATGTGCATTATTGTCTACCTCATATACGCCTCATTTCTTTTGAAAAGGAAACGTTCTGTCAACTCTACTTGAGCAATCCCATTGCTGAGAATTCTCGCATAGAGTCTCAATAAAATCCCATGCCTCTTCGGCACTCTTCATCATCATTGACCCACCACTAGCGGCATCAATCATTTGACGGTTCTGAGGTGTTAAACCGTCATAGAAAAATTGAACTTGTTGCCACTTTAAAAATCCATGGTGAGGACACTTAAGGAGCAAATTCTTCCATCTTTCCCAACACTCATAAAAGTGTTCACCCTCCTTCTGCATGAAATTTGTAATTTCTCTACGAAGGGCATGAGTTTTATGAACAGGGAAGAATTTGTTCAAAATTTTTTCAGCTAATTGATCCCAACTCCTAATTGTTCCAACTTCTAAAGAGTTCAACCATGTTTTCGCTTTTTCTTTCAAAGAAAAGGGAAAGAGGCGCAACCTAACAGATTCATCAGAGAAATTTTGGAATTTAAATGTAGCACAAATGTCAAGGAACTCTTAAACATGATTATAGGGATCTTCTTTATTAGAACCATAGAATATGGGCAAGAGTTGCATCACCCCTGGTTTCAACTCAAAATGGTGTGCCGTTGTGAGCGGCAACACTATGCAGGAAGGTGAGTTGAATTGAATGGGGGATGAATAATCTTTTAGTGTCTTCCTCACATTCTCATTTTCCATGTTACCTAATTGATTTGTAACATCCATTGTATGTTTGAGTCTTGCTTTAAAAGTTCTTTCAATTTCTAGGTCAAGAGGTGCAAGCTGTTCACCCAGTGACCAACGACCAAGCATACACTAATTAACGACACTAAAAATCAAATATCTAGAACAAACCTAAAAATCGCAACTAACACGAGTATGCAATCACAGAAAGAAATATAAAGATACTAAGCACCTAGAAAAATTAAAAGAGAAGGAAAAAAGAATGCAAACGAGGGGAAGGGGTGGCCCTTCCAACGTTGGCGAGAATTCCGCGTCTTCTCTTACTCCTACAAAAAGACAAAACACTAATAAGCAACAAAAAATTAAACTAAATTAAACTGAAACTAAACTACTCTAAGAATTTGGTAAATTATCCTACGCAGTCCCCGGCAACGGCGCCAAAAACTTGATGTAAATTTTAATGTAATACTCGCAAGCGCACGAATCTATAGCAGAATAGTGGCTACGAGGTCGATCCCTCAGAGACTTAGTAAGATATTCAACCTAATTCTAGAGTATGTAGCAAGTAGTAATGAAATGTAAAGTTCTAATTTTTATTTTCTTTTTAAGCAATCAATTGTTCAACTAACTTAAAACTCAGAAATTGGATAAATAAAAGATAAAATAATAAAGAAAAATCCTGTGTTCTGCTTTCAGTCTGTCTGTAATCCCGTCCTGCTTTGCTCTCTCCTCCACCTTCAGCAACAGTCTCTCAACTGCACGCCTCAACCGTTCTACTCTTTCTCTCGAACAAAGTAGACAGTCCCCAATTCCAGCCGAAACAAAGTTAACAGATCACCAGCCGTGATATCCCCTCTCTATGGAACCCAGCAGTTCCCTTCAGATCCGTCACCAAAACAGAGCCTCTTCTCTGCCCAGCCAGCACCTTGCCTTCTCTCCCACGTCGAACACTCTCCACCAGTACTTTGTCCCCTCTCTCGAGCAACACAGACTCGTTCTTCCTCTTTTCTGCCGTTCTCAAATCAGCCACCAGAATCAAGCCTTCTCTGCCTCTCGACAGAGCAGCCCTCCTTCTTCCGACCACAATTCCGGACCTGCAGAACAAAACCCTGAAAACAGCCTCTCCCTTCCGTCTGCCACAGTCTCTCAACTGTAACAACTCCACCCAACAGTTCTCTCTCGATCAACAACAGTACGTCGACAGCCGGCCTTCCAGAATAGATAGCAGCCGACCTCCTTCACAATTCCAGCCCTTCTCCCCTTCCGTCTCTCGACAGAGCAGCCACCACCACCAAAAACCGTCCTTTGAACAGACAGAACACCCCCAGCATAGAGTTGCTCCTCCCTCCGGCAGAGCCCAGAAAAATAGAGCCGCCTCCTTTCTAAACCCCCCTTCAGCACGAAGCTGCCTCCCAAAACAACCAAAACTACTCCCTTCCACCACGGCCAGTACCCCCTTCTTATAGACGATCTCCTTCTTCGAATAGCAGCTTTCCAATTTAAGGCCGGCCATAAAAAAAAATCTTTACTTACTCTGTTCCTCCTCTTTCCGCCGTCCTTACTTCGCCGGAACCGTAGCCTCCGATCATGAGCTCAGCCATCGGACTCCACCGGACCCAGCCATCGGACCGATTCTCCCCGTCGCCGTCTGATTTCAAACCCAACCGATATCGACGACCGTCATTAGATTCCTCGCCGTCGTCGTCGTGAACCCATCGCCCAAGGTCTTGCCGTCGCCGTTGCATCACCACGATCGAGACCCATCGCCTCTGGCCGCCGCTATTCCACTTCTTCTTCCACCCTCCGGTCGAACAGAGCATGCTCTGTTCTTCTGTTCCGTTCCAGGCGCCCGAGCCATCGGGCTCGGGTTGCTTTCGATTTTCTTCTTTTTTTTTTATTTTTATTTTCTGAACCGAACCGGAACCGGTTCTTTTCTCTCTTTTTTTCTTTTATTCTTTTATTGGGTTAAAACCCGTCGTATTAATCTCAGCCGCCGGATCTTCGAAACCCGTTTGATGTGCTCTACTTTTACGCGCTGAATCTGGACTTCTAAACCTGCATAAATAAAATTAAACATCATTTAGACACATTATAAAATATAAATCTAATTAACGCATCTAAATTAATCAATTAAGCGCATTTATTCATTAAACTCCTAATTACTCACTTAACACAGATAAACATTAATTATCCTTATTCTAACTAAAAATACGACTAACAAATAGGTAGAAAGGCATATAAAAATGTGTATATTTTCCATATATCAGAGATCATATCAAAGCAAAGGTTTCGGAGGAACGCAAGAAGTGATATTGTTATCTCGTGGAGAATAGCTAGTTGCAGATCTACACATGAACGGTTGCAAAAGGGGTGACCTCTGACATATTCAATTTCTCTACGAAGAATGGTATTTTCTTGGGCATAAAGGCTGCAGGTTAGTAGTACACGTTCTTGAGTTTTAATTTGATTGAATGATATAAATTCTCGTTCATTTATATTGCTAAAAACCTTGTACTCTTTTGTATTTGTGTTTGTGAGTGCAAAGGAATTCCGGATCAAAATAGATTTTGGAAGAATTCAACACCAAACGGATGATTCAATCGCTTTCGCTGCGGATTGATTACCACACAGTGGTATCGGAGCCCCAATTCCATTGTGTTAGAATTCCCAAAAAGTTGTTTGATTTATGTGTGGAATTCGAAACAATAAAAAAATTGAAAAAATTGCAATTTCGATATGTCGATCGATCGGCATTGCAGACGCGATCGATCACTATGGTTTTTTAATGAAGACGACGACTGGTAACGATCGATCGGCGCTGTTTGCGATCAATCGTAGTTACTGGAAGCGTCGTTTCAAAGAGGGAAATGATTAATCGATAGTATTGCGATCGATCGTATCTATTGTTAAAAATCGATATCGAAATTGTGTTAGAAACGATCAACCGATATTATTTTCGATCGATCGTATATACTAAAAAAAATTTGATTTTGCGGAGCAATCAACGCGATCGATCGGTTGTGAAACACGATCGATCGCATTTTTCGGGTCGGTCAGCTTATGTACATGATCGATCGGCTTGAAGAAACGATCGATCAAGTGTACAATTTGAATATTGTATTAAAAGGAGAGCGATCGATTGGCTGAGTACACGATCGATCATATCTTCTGTAATTGTGGAAAGTCTGAAGCATCTGGTTGCGATCAATCGGCCAATTTGTCGCGATCGATCGGCTAATTACGATCGATCGAGTATTTTGACACAATCGAACGGTTGGAAAAGATTTTAAAAACCAATTTGTTTTGAAGCAGTATTTATACCACGTAATTACCTGGTTATTGTGAGTTGTTTAGTGATTCAAACTTTGCTCTTTAACATTGTTTGTCCTGTTTTTCACTTGTTGTTGATTTATCTTTATCTTGCTGATTTTATAAAAGTTGCAATGGCTTCCCGTATGGTCTCCAGCGAAGTGGCTAAGACTGAAAAGTTGAATGCCACGAATTTTGTTATCTGGAAGAGGCGTATTCGTCACATTCTGTTCCTTGATAACTTGGGTCATCTGCTAGACCAAGTTGTTGAACTTCCCGGTGATGGTAGTACTACTGCTTAAAAGAGAGAGTACAAGAAGTTTAAGCTGGAGGATGCACGAGCAAGGACCACGATGCTTACTTTTATGGAGCCTACTATTGAGTTGCTTTTTGAGAAGCACAAAATGGCCAAAGAAATGTATGAGGCCATACAGAGGAGGTATGGAGAGCACACTGAGGCTCACATCAGATTGCTCCACACTCGCTATACCAATATGAGGATGGAGGAAGGCAAGAATGTGCTTGAGCACATAAATGCCATGTCCATTATCGCTAGTGAGCTGGAGATGCTTGGAGATCTGATTTCATTGGGGGTCCAAGTATCTATGATTCTCACTAGTCTTCCTCCATCATGGGAAGCAGTTGTGGTGGCATTGAACCTGAGTGATAAGAAACTCACTCTCGATGATCTTACTGCCAAGCTGGGCTTGGAGCAGGAAAGGAGACCAAACCTTCTTAGATCATTCTTTCATATTAAAGAATAATATAAATCTAAAATTAGAGATGTTCCTATCAAAGATAAGACATGAAGCATGCTGAGTGAATTTACTATTACCCCGTGGTGAGTCATTCATTGTTGTGAGATGCGAGTATCACATCCTTATTCTTGAGAGGAACCTTATGCTATTGAGAGTGATGATTGATTTTGTACTCCAATGAGTGAGTTCTTTCTGGTGAGAGTCACCTTGAAATCTTAGAGTGTTATGTCCTTTGTTTCTTGGATATATTGTTCTACCATTATAATAAACTTGATTCTCCACTAAGAAGTTCTGATGAAGATCTCTCCGAAGTGGATTCATAGCATGTTCACAAGCCATTGCTAGATCCATGGTAATCTCTAATATTTATGGAACATGGTTTCCTTATTGCCCGAAGGGAGGCAAATACATATGTTTAGATTGGTTGACATTACAGAAGGTCTTCAGTCTCTGCTCATCGTGTCCGTAAACACGGGATGGGGCCAGCATACCTAGATGCATGGCCAGGTTTCAAAGGAAGAACCTCTAGGATGCTCTGGTATATTTTGTCACATGGTTGGTAAATTCAGTGAGCAGAAATTGTAACTCCTTGCACTATGGATGTCTGGAGCCATTGGTAGTTTAATCATTCTCTCCTTACACCGCTATTTGTTTCGAGTCTTATTGATATTATTCTTCCCTACACTTGTGTTTTGGGACTGTTAGTATTTGACCTTTCTGTTTAGGTAACGTGAACCTTTGATAGCATTCATTACTGACTCCAGATATCAATAGTGTAAGGAGATTTTAATTTCTGCTCTCAGATCTTATCACTCGCAAGTGGTTACTTATCAGATCACCCTAAAAGTTCTCCCTTTGGAACCCGGCCAAGTGGTGTAGACCATAGTTTACATGAGAATCCATAGAGAAAAATATTTATAACTAAGAAAGTAAAACACATAAAATATACGAATTCTTCATTGATTCTTGGGTAATGTATTAGGGAAGACCCCTTATATATTTATAGGCTCTTAAGCCATAGTCCTAATTGACATGGTCTTTCAGAGACTATATCTGAGTGATCTATTCTTCATTTCATATATTTGTCTTCCTGGTGGGTTTTTACATCCTACTGGATATTTCTATGAAATACTCATGCATCCTGTGATGCAGGCTTTACGGATCAGTAACTCAAGACTTTGCAGCTTGAAAAGGCGATGCGGATGCATGGAGGACGTTTACGAAGAATTATTTTTATTTATCTTATTTCTTTGGCTAGAACTTTAGTAGTATTGGGCAGTGTGCGCCTTGAATTGATGCTTTGTTTTATTGACAGTTTTATTTTATCAGTTGTAATAATTTAAGTAGGTATCATTTGCTACATTGACAATGTTATTTGAGATTGGATAAAGGATTTCCTAGTTCTATATTTCTGAGTTTTGCTTATGAGTTCCTGGTGATGTCGATTACATGTTCTTTCATGACGATGTAATTAATCCGTGTGATCGAGTATTCGGTCGCGTCCCAAGGTTCCTACCTCGGCTTCTGATTTGTTTATATAAGGCTTCCGCACTCCAATCGAGGTTTGAGATTTTGGGGCGTGACACAAGGTTACATTTGACATTAATTGGGTCAGCATGTAAGTAACGTGTGATGGACTTATGAGGTTGCGTTAGATTAGGACTATAGGTTGTGATATATTTTGGGTTTGATGATACATGATGTTGTGATTGAGTTGTGGTGACTTATGCATGTTATTATAGCGGGTTTATTGAGGTTGTGATTTAGTTGGGATAGGCTTGTTGTTGCCACATACACTAACTTCCAGTTGCTTCTTCATTTGTTGTGATTGAGTTGTGGTGACTTATGCATGTTGTGATAGCGGGTTGCATTGAGGTTGTGATTGCTTTGGGATAGGCTTACTGCTGCCACATACACTAACTTCCAGTAGCTTCTTAATTCGTTGTGATTGAGTTGTGGTGACTTATGTATGTTATGATAGTAGGTTGCGTTGTGGTTGTGCTTGAGTTGGGATAGGCTTGCTGCTGCCACATACACTAACTTCCAGTACCTTCTTAATTTCTTGTGATTGAGTTGTGGTGACTTATGCATGTTATGATAGCGGGTTGCATTGAGGTTGTGATTACATTGGGATATGCTTGCCGCTCCACATACACTAACTCCGAGTAGCTTCTTCATTCATTGTGATTGAGTTGTGATGACTTATGCATGTTGTGATAACAGGTTGCGTTGAGGTTGTGTTTGAGTTGAGATAGACTTGCTGCCACATACACTAACTTCGAGTACCTTCTTAATTCGTTGTGATTGAGTTGTGGTGACTTATGCATGTTGTGATAGCAGGTTGCGTTGATGTTGCGTTGTGGTTGTGATTGCATTGCGATAGACATTTACGATATGAATCATACTACAAACTACAAAGTAATGTAAACATTATAATTACAAGCTATAAAAAATCAAGTTTTACCGAATGTCATCTAAGGGATTGAGTTCATTACAGAAATAAAGTTCATTGGCACTCTCAATCCACGTTGATTGGTTGCACGCACGAAGTCTGATTGTGCCCAAGGCCGTTGTAATGACTGCATCTAAATTGACGTTTCCGTTTTAATGGTTGTGACGGATAGGACTTCGTCTTCGGCCTCCCCCCTTGGCCTCTTGGTTTTTGGTGGAAGAAAGAGTTGCTCTCCCGCAGGTGGCTCTGCACGTAGCGCTTTGTCATCATGGGTGATCGGGAAACCTGTTTCACTGTATGTGTCCTTATAGCACTCAATAGTCCAATAATACCCTCGACAAGCATAGGCTGGTGATCCTCCATTGGCAGATATGGCAGCGCATGCGTGGATACAGGGCATACCATCAATTTGCCACATCCTGCAAGTACAAGTGAGGTAAGTGAGATTCATCCTTAAATGTCCATACTCCGAAACCACCTCCACCACATTCTCATTACACTCCGCAACCAATAGCCCCCGAGATTGGTTGGTCAGTTCATTGAGCCGATCGTTAACCTCTGGAATCAAGTAGGAATCCCAATTCTTACTCGCCCTTCTCGCTTCGTTCATCTTGATCATTATCTTCATCCGAATGCCATTAAGCAAAGCAAGAATTGGCATGTCGTGCTCCGGCTTAACCCATTTATTGAGAGTCTTGGCAATGTTATTTAAAAGGTGGTTATATTTCTCACCTTGGAAGAGGGCGTTGCACCAATTTTGAGGTTGATTTATCATAACCCAATCATATGCTACTTTAAAATGCTTGTGGAGGTGAGTTAATGCAACATGATAGTCATGCATATCACTCGTTTTTGGAACATCATTAATCATGTACGCAATTTATATTTTCGTTGCTTTTTTTGTTCATTTAACCTTGTGCCCTTTCAAACCTGTCTTCAGTAAGTTGCACTCCAAGTGTTGCATGCAATAGCCATGGAATCCGTCTCCAAACACCTTTGCAACACTTCCAGCAGCCCTTTGTCCCTATCGGACACCAATGTGGATACCCTCGCAAAGCCAACTACATGCTGCACGTGTTGTAAGAACCACAACCAATTATCCTTAGTTTCATTATCAACAACTCCATAGATGTGGTTACCTCTATCAACTGCACTGGCTGCTAGAAGAGTCCTCTTTGCCTTCCCATAAAAATGAGCCCCATCAAGAAAAAACAATGGCCGACAGTGTTGGAACCTTTGAATGCATGCGTTCAATGCGATGAAGCAACGTAAAAACTTCCTGTTTGTTCGATTAACCTCATACTTCACTACATCCCTGGGTTTGTCTCCACCACTTTGTTGCAATTATAAGGGATGTCGTATTAAGAATCCTTAGAATCACCAAACAAAGAATTAAGGGCTACCTCCTTCGAATGCATGCCTTCTGATATGAGACGCTCAACCCATAGTCGTTTCGCAAATCTTTTACAAATTTAGATGTGGAATATAAGTGTATCCTTTATCTTGTTGGAAATGAGTTCCGACACTAAGTTTTGTGAAGCATGATAGTGATACTTTTTCCTTACCCCTCCAGCACATGTATGAAGTTTTTCATACTCATTCACCACAAACAAACCTGAACCTTGCTCCAAGCTCACATTCACTTTCCACTGGCAACCTTCAACCCTGCATGATGCCATAACCCGACGCTTCGTGTTCTTCAAATACTTGAAAGAGAAGTTCTTGGCAATAGAGAGTTGTTTCAATGTCTTCCTCACTTCAACTTGGTCTTTAAAATGCTGCCTAACCCCCACCAAGTTGTTATCCCAGACTCTCGAACGTAGTGGTGTTGGCTGACTACTACCACTGGTGGGAAGATGACTAACCTTGCACTCGTACACATTGTCTTGAGAACTCATGAATGGTCGTTGATCTCCATCATGGGTCACCAACACCTTACAAAATCTTCCACGGAATAACTCTCTAAAATCAGTTATTCCCTTATCGGATAACAAGAAAATCAGCTCATACATATCGGGGTACAAGTATGCAACGCTTAAATTGTTAGGAGGAACATTGAAGGCAACAACAATTTTTTCCACAAATGAACTCAAAGTTTCATCTTCTTCTAGTGACAATGCCGTGCTTTTACCTCCAACTATCTTCACTATTCCACCGGGGCTGGATTCGATACTCCCACAGTAGAATACCAAAATTTTAAGCTTGTCTGCTTCATCCTGGAGTTGCAAAATAAATCAGAAGAATACAACATAGGTCACAACTTACGTAGCAGCGCTATCATAACATAACATTACAACTCATGCCAACAATCATCACAACATTAATTACAACAATCATAACCAAATTCTAAGCCAAACAACTGAATCACAACATTCATCGCAATTGAAGCTAATGGACATCACAACTGAAGCCACATGGCATCGCAACCTGTCTAGAACTCAACACAACAAATAATAATACAACATTCCATCACAACACATCTACAAGTCATCACAACCTATCTACATAGGACTATAACCTATTTTATAAATCATAACTTTGTCATCACAACATATCTATATATTATCACAATCTCTTTTACAGTTCATAACTTAAGCTACTCGACCTATCATCGCTACTTAGACATTCAAGCAATGACCAGACATATCAAATGAGAAGAAAAACAGTAGCTTTCCTACTTACTTTCAATTTTTCCGCCATATGAGTTGCGCCGATATGTCCAATACCTTCGTCTGCAACCACTGTTTGGGTTCCGCCAATTTGTCCACCATCATCATCTTCACTTTGGATACCCGGAATGTTGTTGCTGGAGGTGGATGCCACCATTGCCATTACTTTCGCCATCTCAGATACAAGGAGAAGTGGAAATCTAAGGTCGCCAGAGGAAAAAGGGTCGGACTTTAGTTGGGCATCGATGGACCACCGGATGAAGGTCTTTGGAGCTCCTCTAATGGTGGATGATTGCTACAAGCGAGATGAGAAGTGGAAATCTGAGGTTGCCAGAGACAAATGGTTGAACTTTAGTGGGGTGTCGATGGACTACCAGATGAAGGTCTTTGGAGCTCCTCTAATGGTGGATGGCTGCTACAAGCGAGATGAGAAGTAGACATCTGAAGTTGCTAGAGGAAAAAAGTCGGACTTTAGTGGGGCGTTGATGGACCATGGGATGAAAGTCTTTAGAGCTCCTATAATGGTGGATGACTGCTACAAGGGAATGAGGAAGAAAGGGGATGGGGAAGAAAGGGGAAGGGGATGGTGGTGATTGCCCCAACTCCGTCTGGCAGGAGAGTGAGGGCTGTTAGCCCTTCTGTTATGGGCGTTTTGGTAATTGATCATATAAATTTGTTAATGTTTAACCACTTTAGTCCTAAGGACTAAAATAGAGAAATTTTAGTAAGTTAGACTAAAACATAATTTAAAAAAAAATGAAAGTAACCAAAGCATATTATACCTGGTTTGGAGGAGAGAGGCGGGAAAAAGGAAGGACGGAGGCTGGCGGGAAAAAGGGAGGGTAGATGGCCGGAGGAAAAAGGGTAACCCCGATTGGGTTTGAGGCTAACTCCACCTGGACCGAGCTCACCGATGGACTAAAGGGGCTGCCACATACACTAACTTCCAGTACCTTCTTAATTTGTTGTGATTGAGTTGTGGTGACTTATGCATGTTATGATAGCGGGTTGCATTGAGGCTGTGATTGCATTGGGATAGGCTTGATGCTACCACATACACTAACTCCTAGTAGCTTCTTCATTCGTTGTGATTGAGTTGTGGTGACTTATGCATGTTGTGATAACAGGTTGCGTTGAGGTTGTGTTTGAGTTGAGATATGCTTGCTGCTGCCACATACATTAACTTCCAGTACCTTCTTAATTCGTTGTGATTAAGTTGTGGTGACTTATACATGTTGTGATAGCAGGTTGCGTTGATGTTGCGTTGTGGTTATGATTGCATTGCGATAGACAGTTACGATATGAATCATATTACAAACTACAAAGTAATGTAAACATTATAATTACAAGCTATAAAAAATGGGAAACGATATTTGTACAGCAGATTCCTATACATTTTCCATACACAGCTGATGTGTATGGAAATGTGTAGGAATCTGCTGTAGGGTTATCACTGCCCATAAAAAATCAAGTTCTACCGAATGTCATCTAAGGGATTGAGTTCATTACAGAAATAAAGTTCATCGGCACTCTCAATCCACATTGATTGGTTGCACCCACGAAGTCTGATTGTGCCCAAGGCCGTTGCAACGACTGCGTCTAAATTGACGTTTCCATTTTAATGGTTGTGACGGATAGGACTTCGTCTTCGGCCTCCCCCTTGACCTTTTGGTTTTTGGTGGAAGGATGAGATGCTCTCCCGCAGGTGGCTCTGCACGTACCGGCTTGTCATCATGGGTGATTGGGAAAACTGTTTCACTGTATGTGTCCTTATAGCACTCAGTAGTCCAATAATCCCATCGACAAGCATAGGCTGGTGATCCTCCATTGGCAGATATGGCAGCGCATGCATAGATACACGGCGTACCATCAATTTGCCACATCCTGTAAGTACAAGTGAGGTCAGTGAGATTCATCCTTAAATGTCCATACTCCGAAACCACCTCCACCACATTCTCATTACACTCCGCAACCAATAGCCCCCGAGATTGGTTGGTTAGTTCATTGAGCCGATCGTTAACCTCTGGAATCAAGTAGGAATCCCAATTCTTACTCGCCCTTCTCGCTTCGTTCATCTTGATCATTATCTTCATCCGAATGCCATTAAGCAAAGCAAGAATTGGCATGTCGTGCTCCGGCTTGACCCATTTATTGAGAGTCTTGGCAGTGTTATTTAAAAGGTGGTTACATTTCTCACCTTGGAAGAGGGCGTTGCACCAATTCTGAGGTTGATTTGCCATGGCCCAATCATATGCTACTTTACAATGCTTGTGGAGGTGAGTTAATGCAACATGATAGCCATGCTTATCCCTCATTTTTGCAACATTGTTAATCATGTACGCAATTTATTTTTTCGTTGCCTTTTTTGTTCCTTGAACCTTGTACCCTTTCAAACCTGTCTTCAGTAAGTTGCACTCCAAGTGTCGCACACAATAGCCATGGAATCCGTCTCCAAACACCTTTGCAACACTTCCAGCAGCCCTTTGTCCCTATCAGACACCAATGTGAATACCCTCACAAAGCCAACTACATGCTGCACATGTTGTAAGAACCACAACCAATTATCCTTAGTTTCATTATCAACAACTCCATAGATGTGGTTACCTCCATCAACTGCAATGGCTGCTAGAAGAGTCCTCTTTGCCTTCTCATAAAGATGAGCCCCATCAAGAAAAAGCAATGGCCGAAAGTGTTGGAACCTTTGAATGCATGCGTTCAATGCGATGAAGCAACATAAAAACTTCCTGTTTATTTGATTAACCTCATACTTCACTACACTCCCCGGGTTTGTCTCCACCACTTTGTTGCAATACCAAGGGATGTCATATTAAGAATCCTTATAATCACCAAACAAAGAATTAAGGGCTACCTCCTTTGAACGCCATGCTTTCTGATATGAGACGCTCAACTCATAGTCGTTTCGCAAATCTTTTACCAATTCAGATGCGAAATACGAGGGTGCATCCTTTATCTTGTTGGAAATGAGTTCCGACACCAAGTTTTGTGAAGCATGATAGTGATACTTTTTCCTTACCCCTCCAGCACATGTATGAAGTTTTTCATACTCATTCACCACAAACAAACCTGAACCTTGCTCCAAGCTCACATTCACTTTCCACTGGCAACCTTCAACCCTGCATGATGCCATAACCCGACGCTTCGTGTTCTTCAAATACTTGAAAGAGAAGTTCTTGGCAATAGAGAGTTGTTTCAATGTCTTCCTCACTTCAACTTGGTCTTTAAAATGCTGCCTAACCCCCACCAAGTTGTTATCCCAGACTCTCGAACGTAGTGGTGTTGGCTGACTACTACCACTGGTGGGAAGATGACTAACCTTGCACTCGTACACATTGTCTTGAGAACTCATGAATGGTCGTTGATCTCCATCATGGGTCACCAACACCTTACAAAATCTTCCACGGAATAACTCTCTAAAATCAGTTATTCCCTTATCGGATATCAAGAAAGTCAGCCCATACACATCGGGGTAGGGCAGATGGCTGGAGGAAAAAGGGTAACCCCGATTGGGTTTGAGTCTAACTCCACATGGACCGAGCCCACCGATGGACTAAGGCCCCGTTTGGTTACAACTTCTTGGAATAGAAGAAGCAGAATCTAGGGTATTGTGCTTCTTAGATTTTAGTTATGAAGTGATGTGTGTTTGGTTGGACATAAGGAAAAATCAGCTTTTTGGTGAGTAGTCCAGCTTTTTGGTGAGTAGTCCGTTTGGCAACATAAGCAGAAAGCAGATTTTGGAATACAAAGTTACAAAATTACCCATGAATAAACTTCTTCTTACTCCCTCCCTCCCTCCCGATCCCTCCTTCCCTCGTTGCTCCCTCCCTCCCTTCCTCTCTCGCCGCTCGTCGCCTCCCCCCGTCCTCCCTCCCTCCCTCTCTCGCCGCTCGGTGCCGACCCTCCCTCGCCTAGTGCTCCGTGCCTGGTCCCTTTCGTCCTCCCTCCCTCGCCGCTCGACACCGCCATTAAAACTTGTGACCCTATGGTGTAATAACATTGTTTTTAAAGAAATGGACTATTAAGATAAAACAGAGGGAATATCTTTAACAGTTACAAGGTTGCATTTGCCTGCAGACAAATATGATGAAGAATTTTTCAAGTAACTACATGCAAGTATACTGCAAAGTTTGCAGCTCATCAGATTAGAAAATTCGCCTTCTTATGGAAGTGAGTTTCTTTAAATTGAATAATAAAAGATGTGAACTATTGACACTACTTAAAACTGTTGTAACATTTGCCTTTTTGTTTTACAATAATTACATCTGCCTAATCTGATGGATGGTATCAAATCAAATAATATTGTTTTCACCCCTTAGGGAAGGAGAAATTGTTTGAAATACGTAGTGAAGGAGAGACTGAGGTAACATGAAAAAATTATGTCCTTTATCATTAATTTGGGAAACAGGTAAACGAACCGGCATGTGGTCAGTAATATATCAATGATTGTGTATATACATAGCCTTGGGCGAAACCTACAAAATGTTATTTACATGTACACAAGAAACAGACACAAAAGGTCATTAACTTTGTTTCTCAGCATCAACAGCCCCAATAAACACAGCCTCCTGCCATAGCCTCTCGAACTTGCTATTAACCACCTGAATCTCAAACTTGAGACGTTGGACCTGTCAATCAACCCAAATAAGCCATACAATCTCAAGTTCTCTGTTGTCAAGGAAGAGATAGCAATGTTCAATCATTAAAACATAATCGAGACATCAGATCACTGCTGCGAGGTTCAGATTTTCATATAAATACCATAGAGCAGTTACTACATAGAGGATTTCAATCTCATAAATGCCAACTAAAAAACTGGTCAGAGTAAATTGATTAATCTCTCATAAAAAAATTAGGAAAGAATAAAAACTAAACCACTCTCATACTAGGATTTGTATGCTGCATAATACCTGCATTTCAAGTTCTTTTGCCTTATTCTCATACTCTGCGCACCTAATGACAAAATAGATAAATAAAACATCTGACACAAAGTTTTAGATAGAGCTGTAGCAAAAATCAGACATAATATTGCTTACTTGTGTAGCATGTTCTATTCCAGGATCATTAGCATCTTGAACTGGCAACGCCTGCCTCTTCGCTGAATCTAACACAGCACGAGAATGATGCTGCTTCCTCTTTTCATGATACCCTGTTTGTCCATTGATTTTAATTAGCATGTCGAGTTGCATATTGAAACCCACATAAAAATAGTTCCTTCATCCACTTTCAAACACTTACCGGACTTAGAATTCACGTCATGGATTTTTAGTACTTTTCTTGAAGCATTAGCATAAGTGAAGGAATTCCCAGGGTTTGGTGCATTTAGAGCACCAGTTTCTCTACCATATGTGAAGCTGTAGTGACCACCAGTAGGATGAGTTGAAATTCCGTCAGTTGTGGTAAGATGACCAGGTTTTGCACTTAAACGAGCAGGAAGAGGAGGCAAAGATGCCGCCTTCTCTTGTTTATATCCAATCAATCCACAGTGGAGTTCAAAGCAGCTGTAATTAATGTGAATTTCAAAGCTTTATATGTAACTTATATAGACCAATCAAGTTCTAAATAAAGTAAACTCCTAAGTTAAGTGAACTAAATAAATTTAATCCAGTAATTCCAAGTAAAACCTTACTGACTAAGGTAATTTGGAAATCTAATCTCATCCCCATTCTACTACTAAGTATATTCTCTGTTTTCCTTTTTGCATGAAATAGTGAGAGATGTGTTGGAATACTACACAAAAGATTTAATGATCTAATGAAGCATTGGCAAACCTAGTTCAACCTAGCTCGACTTACCCAAAACTAATTTCAGCTTGAGCCAAGCTAGCTAGAAGTACAATTTTGCTTGGCCCTCTCGCTCTGGCATGTCGCATGGGCTCCCATATCTATTATAGCCTTGAAGATCCAATGCTGAGTCTAACCATTTGTTTTCCTGAGTTGAATTATTTAAAGGAGTCCTATATATACATAAAACGTTTTGTATGTGACCTGAAAGTGATTTGAACTTAAAAACTGAATTCGTTGTGGAATATGGTGTTGTTCTTGCGATCTGAGGAGAAAACAGCTTTAAATATAGGATCAAATGTAGATTAAGATATAAATTCTAAAATCAGTAGATCTATTTAAAGTTATCTGCTTAAATTTGCCATTGTTCTTCCTATCTGAGGAGATAAACAGCTCAAAATGAAGGATTAAATCCAAACTAAGCTAAAAAATTTGTGATGGATTGGAGGGACTTTTGCAATAACAATTGTGTTAATGCAGACTTGAGAGCATTGCTAACTATCTTATATGCTTCAAATAAAGTGAAAAACACTTCTTTGCAGCATTTCATCAAACATATACAACATTTACTCATTTTTTTAGCATATCACTAACAAGAACCAATTGTTCTGCAAAGTAAAGTCACCCATCCAACACATTTATCAAATACAATCATGTTAATGGCTGAAAGTAAGTAAGTAATTAAAAAATCAAATTTTTCTTTGCAGCATTTCATCCACAAAAAACAATTAGTCTATAAATTAAAGCTACTCAATTTTCCATTCATTCAAAGAACACATTTACCATACCCAATCGTGATAAGTGGCTGAAAATCTAAAAACTCTAAGTTTTGCTGATTGAAAAACTCACAAAAAATCAATTTTTTAGTACTGGAGGGGGTGATTAGGAGATTGGAGGGGAAACCTGGGAGACGATACCTTCAAATGGTGAGAGGAGCTCCGTGCGCGAGGGAGATGATGGCCGCCTTCTTCAGCTCGTGAGTTGTCCTAGAGCCAAGCCCAGAACCTGCAGATCTCCATGGCGAAGCGTCGAAGATAAGCTCAGCGGCGGAGAATGGAAACCGCACCCTCGATGGCGAAGCGAAGCGGCGGAGTTGAGGGGCGAGGGCAACACACAGGAATGCGAGGGTTTTTTTTCCCATCTGGCTTTCTGGTGAGTTTTTTCTCGAGAATCTAACGAGATTCTCGATGAAGTCGACTTTCCGCCCGGAAAGTCGACTTCACTACAACCTGTGCGACTTTCCGCCCGGAAAGTCGACTTCACTACAACCTGTGCTTCTTCCGCAGTAGCGCGTAAGAATCTCGGGCGGAAAGCGGCAACCAAACGGGGCCCAAGGGGGCTTCCGTTTGGGCAGTTACGTGGCGATATATGAATGGTTTAACTAAACACCTCCCGGACCGCAGCAGATTTGCGCTCCCCTTCCCACCCCACCCCACCCCACCCCAAATTTCCGAATCGCTGGCGGCCTCCTCTCTTTCTTCAGACGGGCGGACGGAGAAGCCGGCGGGGCAAGAATAAGAAGTTGTTGTTATGTTTCCAGGAAAGGAAACACCAAAGCTCGGAATTCATCTTCTTTGCCTTCCCCTCCACCCCAAAAATTCCCAATAATAAATAAAACCTAATGGCTCAAATTCCCAACTTGGACAATGCCCCTCTCAATTTCAAATCCTTCAGGTGCTTTCCTCAACTTCATCTTTCATATGTGCATATAATATGACCTTGTTTTTTTGGCTCATCATTTTGTCTTTGTTTGTTTTGACACCGCTATACATAATAATCAGGGAGCAGTCGCAGAAGGATATCATCAAGCTTCTCGATAATGTCACTACTTTCTCTCTGCAAATTGCTCACTTCCATTTTTCCATTTTTTTTTGTGTGTTTGTTTGTTTTTTGCTTCAAATCAAGTTTGTGTTATCTTTGTTTGACCTTGTGTTAGATTCGTGGGAGAAAATGCCTGGTTCTGGATCCCAAGCTGAGCGGATCACTGGCCCTCCTCCTTCCCACATCCCTCCTCAAGGACCATGGCGTCGAGCAGTTCATTCGCTTGTCTCCCCACCACAATCCAACAGACGGTCCTCCTCCGAATTCCGATTCCATCCAATCCGACGTTGCCAAGGTTATATATCTTGTTCGCTCCCAGATTGATTTAGTCAAGCTCGTTTCCTCCCACATCCAGCACGACCTTTCTAAAGCACTGCCCCGAGACTACTTTGTCTTCTTCGTCCCTCGTCGAACTGTTGTTTGTGAGAAGGTGAGATTTTCCTCTCTCTTTTTTCTTCTCTTTCTACTCTTTGGTACTTGAATATTAAGGAGTGCCGTTGCTTGAATGTTGTAGTGAGTATCACATCATAGAAGTAGCAGCATTGTCTGTAAAGTGGTTTCCTTAAGTCGTGCATTTGAGTTTAACATAGCTGCTCTCCTTGTCCGTAATCGCTTGTGCCCTTTATTTTTTTATTAGCAGTTGTGTTTATTTTTGTTATTTTGCAAAATTCAGATGAGAAGTGTTGTTTTATGATTTAGTTTCTTCCTGTCTTGCTATGTAATCACACTCAATTAAAAATTTTGATGCATATTGGTTGGCAAATATGCTGTTAGCAATCTCTTGGTTTACTTGCCCATGCTGTGTTTACCTATGCTCGCCTAGATAGATGTTAGTTACCCACTTATGACAACTTAAGCTGTATGGAAAGAGATAACTCTTTGTATGCTAATTCACTAATAGCCCTCTGCACATGCAAGCATATTTGCTTATAGAAAGAGATAACTCTTTATTCTAATATACTACAAATCTGCCGCACGTGCAAACACGAAGGTGAGGACGTGGCCATCATTCGCAATATCTTTTAATGGACACAACGGTGACATAAAGATAAGATATATTGGGAATCTATATCGGAGATATTGGGAAAAAATATTGGTAGCCTAAAAATGATGTTTTGGACTTATTTTGACAGTTTGAGCATATATTACCATCTAAAACGACTAATACTCACCTCAAACAATCATAATTCTATGTCATTACACTTACTTTGTTTTTTTAGTGCAAAAGCCCTACAGGGCATACACCACATCATTAACCATCACAAGCATACATCCCCATATTGATATAATTCAATGCAACTAATATTAATAGATATGAAAAATCAAGTCTCATCAAAAGCACCAAATGGATCGAACAAAATGAACATCTTGATGAGATAGGGCACGTCTATGTGGGAGATTGGCCACCACCAATTTGCCATCAACGACGATTTAACTGTCTTATCCAAAGAGGGATGGGTAGGAAGCACAACGCATGCCGAAACTAGATCCGGATTATTGTTAAAAGCAAAAAACACCAACTTTAACAAGATATAATGACTGATGACGGTCATGGGGATCGGAAGATGGGAAGGGAAGAGGAAAGTGGGAGGCGAATAAGAAGGGCTGTGATAAGGGCTTTGGAGATAAAGAAAAATGATGAGAGGGGCTGAAAAGGGCATGGAGGTGGAGAGGAGGGGCGGATCAATGAGAGGAGGAAAGCCATGCCTTTTGGAGGAGGAGAAGGAAGCAGAGGGAAAGGTTGAAGGAGAGGGAATAGATGTCGTTGCTGGTGAATGCAGTGCAACATCGTGGTTTGAACCCTGCAACCAAGACAAAAACCACAAGGGTCTGGCCGGCCATGTCATTACACTTACACTAACACAAATTATACTCATGAAACACTAACACAAATTATACTCATGAAGAAGAAAGCCTTATCAATAATAGGAAATAGGTTTGAAGATGAACAACTTGATGGTGTGCATCCAAATTAAACTCAGAAACCAATACTAGACGATATAAAAAATCGATGGAGGGCAATGGAGGCTGGATAGTTGCCTGACAACTAGAAGGCTGAGCCCAGATGGAATCCAACTTGGCATCATCCTCATCTGGTAGGTGCTTAAAAACACATCAATATGGATCTCGTACTCATGCTTAGGCAGATTATCTAAGATCCCATATGGTGGGTAGGTTGTAGTAATAGCGGTAACGGTTATTGACACGAGTTCTGGTAACTGTATGTGGATCTTTTTAGAGTGATGACAAGAGTCACATGTATGAACTGTATTTTTTTATGTGAGTTTGAACTATATTTGATGCCTACTTTTAGAGTGAAAGGACATTGGAGGAACTGTACTGGTCATGGATGGGAAAAAATCACGTCAGACAAGGGTCCTATATATTAGCTTAGATATTTTGCCAATGTTTCATATCTTGTATGGGTCAAGTAAAAGATACGGACACTCCGAAGTGCATAGCGCAAGTGGTAGTAGCCTCCAGTGGCATGGAGGAGTTCCTGGGTTCGAGTCTGGACCCGGGCATATTTGAAAAGGGGTATTGCCCATATGGGGCATATAGTTAGGGAGTGAGTGTATGGTGTGTGTGGATCACCGCCCATGGGGCGGTTGTAGACAAAAAAAAGAGTTAGTACAAAGATATCTGAGACATCTCTTAGATATTGCAACTCATGCACATGGCACTAATTTATGGAAACATAACGAAGACTTTTTGCCTCCACAAAAGTTTGAACCAAGGGCCTCTTGCAAGTGCGGTCCTGCGTGAAGTGCGCACACGGCGCGGTGCAGAAAGGGTGCTCTCACACCCACACATTTAGCAGTTCATGGAATTCTGTTTTGGACATTGACACAAGCACTCACACACACTGACATGCAGGTGTAGCATTCTTATAGATTGGTTAACAATATGAACTGAGTTTGGGTGCTTCTCACGTTTTAGAAGAGTAATCAATATAACCAAGACATTCTTTTTGATTTTCAGATCTTTGAGGAGGAGAAGCTGCATCAGATGCTGACTATAGGCGAGTTGCCATTGTATATGATTCCTTTGGATGAAGATGTCCTTTCCTTGGAGCTTGACCTTACCTTCAGAGTATGCTACTGTTTTTGCTGGCTTTTGTTTTTTGATAATTATTGTCCAATTTTCAACCAGTTTATATTTTTATTGTAGGACTGCCTAATAGATGGTGATACAAGCACCCTTTGGCATGTTGCAAAAGCCATTCATAAGCTTGAGGTCCGTATTATGTTGCTGTAAATTGTTATTGTAATATCCCATTACTGTGAACGTTTTTTAAGATGCAAAAATGTTAAACATTCTAATGATCGGTCTAAATGCTTCTCGAGTCCCACAATCCAAACCATGCGAGGATATTCAAAATTAAACATTTTGCATAAAATTGTCAAGGATATACTCTTAAGCAAACCAAATAACAATCAAGGTCCATAATATCCGAGCACTAATGGTGCTTTAATTGCCAAAGTTAGGATCAATGAAAGTAAAAGTGCAACCAGTCAAAAGAAATAGATCAAACGTCATGGTGTGAATACAAAGGTCTCGGCAGTAGGGGCTCCACCCTACTTGCCTTTAAGTTTGCACCTGACACCTGCACTTGGAGGGTGGTTGAGTATAAAATACGATATACTTTAGGTTAGAAATTTGGTTTAACAACTTTTAATAGTGGCATGTGATGGGAATAGCCTATTTTACTTGAGTTTCATAGACGGAGGTAAGGAACCGGTGTGGAGTGACAGTCATGGCTGAGGTGACAACCATTCGAACCAGCTATTAATGATTGCTGACAATTTACATAAACGAAAGGGCATTTTGAAAGTTATGAACGAAAGAGATACTCAACGTCATGCCCATCATGATGATGATAGTTTTCATGGAACTTTAGTTTTTTTTTTTCCACTTTAAAACATGTTTTCTATGTTCTTCAAGTCCTCAGTCCACTGGTACTACTCTACCAACAGTATCATGAGTAGTCTAACTCATCGACCACGTTCTCCACATGTTCAACTATGCCCAATATGCTTCCTTTTTTCTCAATTCTTTCTCTCACTCTTCCATTCACCCAAACTTTATGGTGATCTTGCGGGGATTAGGGCACTGCTTGGAGGGGAAAGACCCGGAGAAAGAGAAAATTTAATGCCAATCTTGGTGCCACCACCTCAAAAAATGCAAAGGGCACTACTGAACTAGGTTTAAAAACCCAGGGTGTTCTGGTCTGGTGAAATAATTTGTCGACCTATAGAATCATTGGGAGATAATTAAGGGAAGATTGGAGGATTTCCTTTAAATTTGGCTCATTGTCTTGCCAGAGCATTTCTTTTTTGCCATACAGAAAATAGCATTCTTACAACCATTTATCATCTTATTATGGGACAATGATTATCCTGGATAGCAAGGATGTGTTCTACTAATCACTAATTGCCAATTATAATTTGGCAGAAAGCTTTCGGGCTTACAAAGTGGTGAATGGGTGGTTAATTGGTGCCATGGCCCTTTCTGTGTACTACCTGTTTGTGTTGTATTATTCCTAGTCATGTAGAGACTTTTATTCCATGATAGACCTTTGTAGGAAAATTGTACTAATAGTGGCTTAAGAGTTATGTGTTTTACTCCTAACCTTCAATTTGTAAAATCTAGTATATCTGAAGTTACAATCAGTTGAATTTTTGTAAAATAGGAAACCATATAATCAAGTTGATCTCCTTGACATGGAGATGGCTTACAGTCTTACACGTATGTGAACTATAACATTCTTTCTTTCACTTAATATATGGATTTTGGATAATGCAGTTTTTAGTATTGACATTGGCTCTACTGTCTGTTCAGTTTTATCTTTTATCTTCTCAAGTTATAGGTGCTTAATGTTTTTTCAGTTTTCTTTTGGTCTAATACCAAATGTACGAGCTAAAGGCAAAGCATCAGCAAAGGTTTCTGACATCCTAAGTAGAATGCAAGAAGATGATCCAGTTAATCCACTAGATGTAATCCCAGATATGTACTTAATCCTCTGAGATATATATTCTCACCATTTGTGTTTGTGTATGTTATTGACAGTTGCTTTTTGGCACTGCAGGTGGATATCCCGCAGATAAGTACTCTCATCTTAATAGATCGAGAGGTAAATCACTGTTAATAGACAGTTACTTTTTTCTTTTTTATTTTGGTTGCTCAAGTTTACTTTCCTTTTTTGGTCAATAGTACATATATTCACTTAATTTTAGTATATTATTGATTGAACTCCACAACAAAGTAGCTTTTTTAAGTGGAAACCTAATTTTTCTCCAGCAGTTACCTATGTTGTGATTATTAAAAAAAAAAGAGTAAAATACGCTGGTCATGTGCAACCAGAACTGAAACTTCACCTCCTTGGTGGAAAATATCTGAGCAGTGGACTGCTTGTCAAAAAGGTGTCAAATGAATATTAATGACACATGTATCTCCTTTTTTTAAAAAAACTTTCTACTTTATATTTTGTAGGTGGACATGGTAACACCAATGTGTACTCAGTTAACTTATGAAGGACTTCTAGACGAGGTATTTGAGATACACGAGTGAGTACTTTATTGCTGATTGCATGACATATATACTATATGTCAAGGACTTTTGTATGGAAACTATTTTCTTTTTATTTAGCTCTTGTAATGTTCTATGAGCTTACAGAGTATTCTGTGCAGCTATTGCGCATTAACAATGGCGCAGTGGAAGTCGATGCCTCTCTTATGGGGGTACAACAAGACAAGAAGCTGAAGGTCCCTTTAAATTCAAGGTAAAATGGAAAATATACAATCGGATATTTGTCCAGGTGTATGTGTGTGGTAGGGCTGTAAACAGTGTCCAGATGTCCATGTTCATGCGTTTACAACTCATACGGACACCAAAAAAAGTCCATCGCGGAGATGGACACGAACATGGACAGTTTTTTGGTCCCGCCTTTGGGCGGTCGGGGCTGTGGACAAAGCATGTCTGCGTCTGTGACCATATGTACACCTTTTTTTTGTAAACCTATTTCTTAACCCATGAAGACTTGTGCTGTTTTCCTTTCTATTTATTGCTGTTCTTTTTTGTTGTTTTTCCGTTGTTGAGGTTATGTTGGTTTTTTCATTTATGTTGCTTTCTTTTTGTAATTTTTTGGTAGTTTCTTTATAACATCCTTGTCCGTTCATTTCTGTCTGTCTGCAACGGACAGATGTGGATGGACAAATGTGGTGTCCATCACAGACAGCAGACAGATGGATACATAGCTCAGGAGTGTGGACATGCCTTATCCGTGTCCGTCCGCTTACAGCTTTAGTGTGTGGTGGGGGAGGAGGAAGAGAAGGGGTTATTGTGTTGTGTTCAGCAAGAAATATTGATGTTTCTCTTCTCAAGGTGTAGTTAGAAATTTATAATAGAGTACCATTTTATGTGCCAAGGCACCACTTACAGCCGGATTTCAATCTGGTGGCACTTGTTAATGTAAGGAGCAGGCAGGGTTTGAATTATCTGCCCACCACCTCAATTTACACACATCGCCAGATGATCGGACGGCTCGCAGCATTGCGGCTCGTGAACTTGTTTGAGCCGGGCGTGTATTGACTTTTTTTTCTATTGATTGGTTCCTTAAACTACCTGGAGCATGCAGAAACTTTTCATGAATCGATCTCTTAACCCACTTTTATCCTAGCATTAGTATACAATGGGACCGTTCCCACAACCAGGAGAGATCCAACGACTTAGAAAGACTGAATTGGCAGAAGAATATTGCATCGTGCATATTACAAGTTGTGGACTATAAGTATGTTACAATCTTATAGAAGTATTCCTAAACAAGGAAGGAAATTGTAGAACTGTAGTGTCTACATTCTTCAGCCCTTTGCAATCGCATTGGAAGAGTAGAAAGTTAAACTAGTTACAATGAGTAAAGTAGGGGTAGATGTCCGTATCTGTTGACCAAACCGTAACCAAGGTTCTCCTGTTGTTCGGCTGGTTCGATATAGATGCTACAAGAGGTTGATCATGTCAGGACGTGTGTGGATGTGTATAATAATTAAGCATCTTTATTGTTTTATTTGGATAACAAACATATTTATTGTTTAATTGTAATTATAAACCTCACATCTTTAGCTTACTGTTGAAATTATTGCAATCAACACAATAACTTGTTTATTGTTTATGAACAAGTTATTGTTTATGCCCCACTTTTACCGATCCAAAAAAAACTTTTAATCAATATGTTTATTGTTTATGAACGAGCTTCATGTTGTTTAATCAAACTGAATGAATATAATTATGTAAAGCTACTTCACATCATTATTTCTTGACAAATACTACCTCCAAAAAAACCTGGCTGCATTTGAAAAATTATGGATCCAGCATTAGGTAGCTGGATTTTGCATTCAAGTTGGAAGCGTCGTCCACTAGACATAAGGCATCAATTGCTGTGGGCTTTACAGCCCGATAAATTTAACTCATTAGCCAGGGTTTTCTGGACGGAAGGAGTATAAAATAAATGTATAACGAAAATTAAATCAGATCTATTATTTCGAACAAATTGTCAATTGATAATGATGTTATGATGACAAAGAAATAAAGGTTCATGTGCCGACTGATTCAAAAGAAGAAACCTAAACTGGCTGGATGTCAGATATGCATGTCAGAAACCTAAACTGATCTTATCTGGAGAAGGATGAACCATGTTTCCTTTCTTGTCAAACATTTATTGAAATCAAGATGTTTCTCAGTGTAAACTCAACCATGGATGAAGACAACATATGTCCTTCCTGTTTTGTCACTTAAATTAAACTACATTTAGCTTTAAATAAGATCCCATAGTGTTTTTATGCTTGTTGAAATTTCCTTGACTAACCGACTGCTTACTACCAGAATCACTATAGGCACAACTAATATTAGAGGATCATTAAATCTGTCAGAAGCAGCCCTGATGAATATAATGGAAGGCCGTGCCAGATGTTTTAGTGGGGTAATCTAGTGCACTTTGTTGAACCTAGTTATATGAGATATGTGCAGGCGCAACTGCCATACGGATTATGTTTTGTTTAGTTTGTTCTCAACGTATGACTGTTCGTGTATATTTGTTAATGGATTGAATCTTGTTTTAGCAAGAAATGGTCTCTGAGTATGAAGTACCTTATTGACTGAGTATTGAATAATTTATTGTAGGAAAGTTGTGTATTATTCGGATGACAGCAATTTTAATATTCTGTGTGTATCATTTTGGAACAGCAGTTATTTAGCAACTCTAACTTTGTGGGCTCCTAGTAAAGAATTATAAGGGTTGGACTTGTCAATCTTCCTCTATTTTCTATATGTGTTACATTGGTCTGTCGGCAAATGATGGGTCATCAAGAACCTAATAATAATGCGAGTATGCCACACGATTTGAACAGTTAAGGTTTCTTGTCTTTGATATCCATTTTTGTTAATAATTATCTTATTTGGTCAATAAGTTATCTATTGCCCAGTGTCCACTCATTTAGTATGCTCCCATCATCTCACATTGAGTGTCCTATTTAGTTTTTCAAAATGATCTAATTGTTTTTTTTTGAAATACCAAGTAGACTTAATACAGGACGTAGGAAGTAGATTTATGCCTACTTTGAAAAGTCATTTACATGGAATGAATCGTGTGGAAACTTTTTATACGAACTGTAATTTGATTGCTAAGCTGCTTTTGTTTTATGATCAGTGATAAGCTCTACAGGGAGATCCGAGATCTCAACTTTGAAGTTGTTGTTCAGGTTGAATTAACTTCCGTTTGCATTTGAGAAATTTAGTCTTTTTATTGGAAGTTTGTATTGAGGTTGTGTGCACTGACATTGCAGGTTTTGCGTCATAAGGCAACATCAATGAAGCAGGACTACACTGAACTGACGAATACTGTACGTATGGGTTATACATGCATTGCACACTACTTATAGATGAAAGATGAACATATAGCAAGTAAAAAAGTATCGATGTGCCTCAAATCTAAGGCCACACAAAGCCATAAGAATTCGTGTCCGTCTCTGTTGTTGATGTAGCATGCATTCAACTGTTATTTGTGTACCTTTCAATGTTTACCTTGTGTGTCAGACCATCCATGTCATACTACTTAGCAGAATGTGTAGGCTATGTATGCAGTCTCCTACCTGTGGTGCCCCCCATACATGCTCAGGCCTAATTATAAGTTCTGGGGAATGCTCTTCAATGAAGTTATTGTCTCTCTCAACTTTCCAAAAATGGATTCCATAAATATCATTATTAAATAATATTGTGTAAATTCTACTCCATTTAAAAATGATACTTCAAATGAGATTTAGGGGGTTGGTTTATTTTCATAAACGATTAAGTAGCACGTTTCCCCAGCAGTTTGGGGTCGGCAACGTGGATCTTGCACCTCCAATTTAGCTTGTTTTGAGCCAACTCTTTGGTAAGAGATAGCATAGCCTTATCATTTTGGTTAATTTCACCCAAGTTCTCGTAGGTCCCCTCTCCTTTCCAACCTTTTTACTGGGGCATCCATTGGTCTTCTCTGTATGTGCCTATACTAATGCAACCTACATTCTCTAAGCTTTCCCCTTAAAATTGCTACCCCTAAGTTCTCACATTTATAGTCATTCCTAATTTAAGCTCTCCTAGTTATCCCACACATCCACCATACCATCCTTATTTCAGCTACATTGAATTTATCTACATGACTTTTCTCTGGGCCCCAACATTCTTATCCATAGATTATTGGAGACCTAATGAATGTTCTATAGAACTTGCCTTGAGCCTATTTGGGACACCCCTTGTTAGGATAGTGCCTTGAATCAAGTTCGGAGGAAGAGGAAGATGCTTGGAGAAGAAGGAAGCGGTAAAACAACTAAAAAGTGAACCGGACATCCGGCTTGGACCAGACGTCCGGCCGTATGTAAGTAAGTTACAGAGTGATGTCCGGTTCTATGTGGCGGACGTCTGGCCACTGCGGTAGCTTGCGTATGCATACAGGAACTTCCTTTTCAAGGCGTATCTATACAGGATTCTTACTCCTATTAGGACTTGGAGTTGTTTGGACATCCAAGGGCCTATGTAAGTGGTTCAAGGACTTCCTAAGTGATCTATCTCTGTGTTTCCTCTCCAAGGTATAGGGTGTTTGAAAAAGGCCTTGTAGCATAAGGGTTGTTTATGCACAAGGGTTAAGGAGAGGTTTGGGTATGTGTGCTTGTGATCTCAGGGATTTCTGAGAGAGCATATTGTACTTTGTTTTCTACAACATAGTGGAGGGAAACCTCTTCTTGGTGGCAAGGCTATGTTAGCCGAACCACATATTCATTGTGTGTTTTCTTTTGCTAGTTTTCTCAAGTTTTTCTTATTTCTTTGATCGTCAAACGGGGTCAAACCCCAACAAGTGGTTTATTGGAGATGGCAAAAGTTCTTGGCTTCAAGATTGAGAAGTTTGATGGCAAAGCAAATTTCAGCTTGTACAATACAGTGAAGGATCTCTTAGTTCAACAAGGGTTCTATAAGGCACTCTTTGGAGTGGAAGGCAAGCTGAAGGGTATCAGCGATGCGGACTGGGCAGAGACAGAGATAAACACGGTGAGTACAATATGTCTTTGTCTTGCGGATGAGGTACTTTTCAACGTTATGGTTATCGATAAACCTCTGGAATTGTGGAATAAGTTAGAGGGGTTGTACATAGCTAAGTCATTAACGGATAAGATTTATCTCAAGAAGTTTTTGCCATGATATCATGATGCAAGAAGGTGAGGACTTGCTAGGACATTATAGCAAGTTGAATGATCTCTTATCTCAATTTGTTAATGTTGGTGTTACCATAGAAGAGGAGGATAAGAGAGTATTGCTTCTAAAGTCGATGCCTCCTTCATACAAGCATGTTGTTTCATCCTTATGGGTTGGGATGTATACTGTGGTTTTGGAAGAAGTAATCTCAGCTCTTCTTGCACAAGAGAAGACGAGGAAGACTCAAGATGAGGGGACATCGGTGGGAGAGGGTCTTCTAGCGTATGGTCATCTTGGAAGGGGTAGAGTAAGGTGAAACCTTGGATTTGCTATTGAGGGTTGTTTATGCACAAGGGTTAAGGAGAGGTTTGGATATTGTGTGCTTGTGTCAGGTATTTCTGAGATAGCATATTGTACTTTGTTTTCTATAACATAGTGGAAGGAAATCTCTTCTTGGTGGCAAGGCAGTGTTAGCCGAACCACGCATATTCGTAGTGTGTTTTCTTTTGCTAGTTCTTTCAAGTTAATACTTATTTCTTTGATCATCAAACGGGGACAAAACCCCAACACCCCCTATCATGTAATACTTTTTTTGCAGCCCTGCATCTTACCGAGCCTGTATTTATCCTATGTAACTACACTATCAGTGTCTTCCTCTTTGTGGATAACGGAGGCTAATAGGGTGTTTGGTTGCTACTTTTTTTAGTATCAACATTTTTACAAAAGCGGACATTTTCAATCATTGCTTAATTTTTGTAGTTGATACTTGTGGTCTACTGACCTGTTTGGCAGAACTCCTACAACTATAAACCCATGGAAGTTGCCAAACGCCTAGTTCCCTCTCTGTTTTCGTTGTCTCTTCTCCGCCTCCTAGTGCACACTTCATGATCTATATTCAATGGTGCTGGAGAAGGAACCTTTCTTTTCCTCCTCTAGTTGTCAGACGGCCATGCAATTCCCCAATGTCAAAGTTTTTGGATGTATTGCTTACGCCCTGATTCAAGATTCCCCTTCATCAGTGCCCTGAGTTCCTAATGTAGTAGAAGAATCTATTTTTTTTTAAAAGAAATTACATAACAAATCAAATCAAATATAGGACCATTTGATAAGCCTCCCTTTGAGCTCTGGTACAGCTAAAAAACATTCTTTGAAAGCAAGCTTGGGCTAGAAGGAAAGATCTTAATCATAATCAAGCACACGATCGGACAAAAAAATTCGTGTAAGTATCAGAGATTCCAAATTAAGGCAGCCATCTCTGCTCCAAATCGGATAAAAAAAGTCATTTGCATGTGTTCATTTCCATTGTGAGTTTAAAACCCAACTCGCTTTTACGCCACGATTGACCCACAAGTTGGGTAAGCAAATCCACCTTTGCTAGGTTTGTAGTTTGCACCAACTCAAGAGATTTGGAAAAAACAAAATTGTGTGCAACAGTATATCATATTTGTATTTGCCCCATTGAAACAAAAAACATCCAATGTCCAATCTTAAAAAAAAATGATCCTACGGAAATAAAACAGCTCCGAGGGTGTTTTATTTCTTTACAAGGCGAGCTGTAATGCGTATTCACAACTTTGTAGTTCCGGAAGGCGCTACCAAACGCCTTTTGGCTGCTCCTAGTTCCACAACTACTAAGCTGCGTAAAAAATTTGGAAAAAGGGTGCAATCAAATCCTATAAATATCAGAATTGCTACATTTGGGACTTTTTGCCCATCTTTTTCAACTAAGGTTCTATCCATAGTTGCACTTTAATGTTAAATACCATATACTCTGTCTTAATCCTACTTATTTTAAGACCTTTTGATTCTAGGGCTTCTCTCCGTATATTTGGTTTTGCATTTACCTTAGTCTTAGTATATACTCCCTCCATCCAATAAGAAGTAACTGCATTAGAAAACCAAAACAAACTGCATTGAGTTCATTTTGGTTTTTCTAATGCAGTCACTTCTTTTTGTACGGGGGGAGTAATTATTTCTAATTGAATAATTATTCATTCTTTGTAATTAACATTATAAAATAATTTGTATATAGGAGAAAAAAAATTTCAAATACATTGTGATCTGTATTTTCTGAGAAAACAATGCATATAACTATGTCATAGCGTAATGATTATAGGAGCAGAGTGTCTCAGAGTTGAAGGATTTTGTGAAGAAGCTCAATTCACTACCAGAAATGGCAGTAAGTATTTCTTTGGTACTTCTGCGACCTGGATCAATTTGAAGTGCTTTTAAGGTCTTAGGTTTTAATTTAGTGCTGATTTTATTTCCAGAGGCATATTAATCTTGCCCAACATTTGTCAACCTATACCTCAAAACCATCATTTCACAGCCGGCTTGAAATTGAGCATACTATAGTGGAGGGCGAGAGCTATGAAATGTAAGCTTGATTCATGTTTCCATTCTTTAATCTGGTAGAATTTCTTGCTGCTTGCTATACTGCAATGTGTTGGAGTGGGGAAATATCTCTTCCAAATCGTATCTGGTGCTTGCAAAATGGTTAGTTTAGTTTATATTTTTTTCTATTGCCTTAGATTTTAGGGATCATGTATTGGCTATGAGAATTTATCAGTTGCAGCTATCAATAAAATGGGCTAAAAAGATTTTGACTTGGGCGAGTCAAGAGTAGCTGTAAAGCTCAATGCGCTGACCCTATTCTGAGACCTTTTGCCTTGGTCATTTTCTTTCTCTGCCCAATTTGGTGCGACAATGTCTTGAGAATTGTGTAGTCTTTCCCTTTTCTTCCTCTTTCACATTTTTTTCTTAGCAATCAAATTGCGTGACAATGTATTCAATTCATTTTCTTCCTCTCCGCATAGCTTTATGATGATTAAGTTTGATTTATCATATACGAACTTCAGATCCTGGTCATGGCTCTTGATAGAAAGCCTTGGTTTGGGTCCCTGGCTTTCTATCTGTGCCTCTTATACTACTAGTCTCACAAAAAAGAATCAAGGTTACCTCAGTAGCCAGCAAGTATATAATCATGGCAAATTTTTCTTGTGATATTTAGACTTGCTGCATCAATGCATTTGGGAGGAGCCGAATGCCCTTTACCTTCATTTTACCATACATTTTTTCCATTGCAGATGTTTTGATTACATTGAAGAAATGATTCATAAGCAGGAACCTATTGGTGCAGTCTTACGCTTACTAGTTTGCTGTCTTTCACAAATGCCGGGTTGCCAAAAAAACAATTTGATTATATCAGGTATGTAGCTATTTTTTTGTTCTTCTATTTTATGACATAAAAAACCACAATTAAAAAAGTTACTAACTCTATAAAAATGCAACTGTCGTCATAGCATACAATTGACTGAACACTATTGAGTAACAGACATTTATCATGCATCGTCAATTCTTAAAAAGAAATTATGCATGCCGCTTTTTTTACTGCCATTTTGCTACTACTTAATTGTATGTGGATCTGTTACTACAGAAGAGAGATACTTCATAGCTACGGATTTGAGCATGCATTCTGTCTGCATAACCTTGAAAAGGCGGGATTGCTGAAGAAACAGGTTTAGATAGAACCTTCTGTTGTGCTAGTCTGTTTCTTTATGTTTAGACTTAAGTTCGAAGTTGCTTTTATAGGAATCCAAGACAAATTGGCCCATGATTAAGCGGGCACTGCAATTGGTGGTTGATGACACTGACAGTGCGAAGTAAGTTTTATCTTTCTAAGCTTCTGTTTGTGGTTTTGGATAAAATTTACTTGCTTTAAGTATATTATAGCTGCTGTTTGGCTGCTTTGTCTGTAACATAATTAATTCGATATGCATATGTAATTTTATTTCTCAACATGTATATGATTGGAAACCTTGCATGTTGAGTTCAATGTATATAGTAATTTTCCTAGAAGTCCTCTAAATGATGGGTACCATGTGAGTATAGTTTTGAATGTTTCCCTTGTCATCTTTCTTTTTGTTTTTTTGCTTGTAATGCTTGGGAGTTTCCACCCCGTTTCCCTCTAATATTATTGGTGACCATTTTCCAATTGGTAGCAAAGATGCTGTGTGGAGAGAGAGAGAGAGAGAGAGAGAGAGAGAGAGAGAGAGAGAGAGAGAGAGAGAGAGATTATTGTTATAGAAATTCTTTTACTTTTATAACATTGGATATGCACTCTCTTACAAAAGAGTTCACACAAAATAGGCTATAATGAATGCATAAGATCCATGTTGCCAACCTCAAATTGTTGGGCAAAGGGGCTACTTGATGATGATATTGATTTCTTAAGGCATCTTTGTTCAACAATTTCTAACATTAACACTGCATTTGAACCAAAGAAAAAACAGAACACTCTGCATGATTAGCTTTTCTTTGAACTGATATTAAGATTCAAATTGATGTTTGTAATGCAGTCCCAATGACATTGCATATGTCTTTTCTGGATATGCCCCACTTAGTATTCGGCTTGTACAACATGCAGTTAGATCTGGATGGTAAGCTCCCCAAGGATTTTGTACTGTTGTTTCATGTGGATGTTGAAGCAATTTAGATGTGTTAGATCTTTAAATCATTCTCTATGCGCTTTCAGAAACTTATTCATTCTTCTGTATCAGAATTTGTATGTGTTTCCATCAAGAAAATCCCAATTTTTTTGTCATTGTAAGCATATGGCTTATCTCTATCTACATGATATGAAAATTCATGGCAGGCGCTCAATTGAAGAAATATTGAGGCTATTGCCTGGACCACATTCTGAACTCAAAAGAGTGAGTACATTTTGCTGTTTCAGATGTGCTGCTTCCTGATCCTTTTCCGAGCCTAACTTGTTGGTAATGCATTGTACTTATTTTTCAGGGTGGATATTCGAGATCCAATTCCTTAGATATGATGCAAGGGAACATTGAAAAGTATGCTTGCATAGTTATTCTAAAGTTTACGTTTGCATATTCTCTTACATTATTAAATTGTGCACTAATTTTTTAGATGTCTATTGTTGTATTTCCTTCCGTTGTATTGTGAGGCCAGTGGTTGGAAAAAAAATTTAATTGTTTTGGTTCTCACAACTTTTTCATCAGTTGAGGTCTCTCCAAATTGTTCCCTGGATTTTCTTATATGCGTTGAGGAGTAAATTGAATCAGACTTTTCAAGCTCTTTGGGAGCTGGACTAAACAAGAAATTTAGTATATCATTAGAGTTTCAATTACTAAATTGAGTGCATGAATCCATGTCTATAATGTGTGCAATGCATAGCAGTTACCTAAGTCACTTTCCACTTGGAAAACTTCAAATATGTGCTAGAGTTTAAACAAGTTGTAATGAAACCATTGTCAGGATGGGAGATGGTCGGCGCTCAATTGTGCTCGTTGTATTTGTTGGAGGAGTGACATTTGCTGAGGTCGCAGCTCTTCGATTTCTCAGTGCGCAGGTAGTATTCTCAGTCTTGTACTGCAGTGGTTAAAATTCGATTTTAGTGTTTTTGGTGTATGCGGTATGAAATTATTAAAATGACTATTCCTGTGTGGGGAAGTGATCAATAGAGCTATATATGATTAAAGCAAGATTATGACTGAAATCTCACATTTGGTACTGTATATTACTTATTGTTACTTTTTTTAAGTGCTTGATGTCACTGTAGGGAGTAGGGTTACAATAGTTGCAGCTTTTATCTTAAAAGTGGCTTTTGTTCTTACAGGAAGGAATGGCTTATGAATTGATTGTTGTGACAACAAAATTTGTTAATGGACACACATTGCTTGAAACATTTATTGACAAGCTCGGGTAGATATTATGGCTGATGGGTATTTATGTCTCTCCATTTGGGTTTTTTTCTCATTTTGCCATTATTGGGCGGGACTCCATCTTTGCATTCTAATGGAGACTGGGATTGGAGGCTACTTGAGGAGGATGAACACTCAAATGATATGGCCCTGATTGCGGATAAGTGCAGTAACTGATGTTCTTTCAATGAAACAAGAATATTTTCATGTTGCACTTCCTTGGAGGTGAGAGGTCTTGGCTTTTTGTCAACAGGTTGAGATGGAAATCAGCTGATGAACTAGAAAGCTTGAGTGCTTGTGCAACTTAGTGCGGCTTTTGTTAGCTTATAAAGAGATTGGAACCATGTTAGATCTGTTTCATTTCGAATTACACATGGTCTTTGCGTATTTCGCACTGCCACACGTTAAAATGGACTGAATCTTCCTTAAGGCGCAAACCAATTTTGTGTTGAAGACTTGAAGTGGAATAAGTATCACGTCTCTTTTTAGTCCTAACTGGAGAAGCTGAGGTTCAGCGAAGACTGAGCTTGGTTTAAGTTGACCATTTATTGGGTTGAGTTACGGCAGCTGGAAACAAGATTAACCCAGTGAAGTTATTTGGATTAATATGTAAAAAGTGTCACAATCACAGTATAAAGAATAACACTATTATCTGTTTGAATTGTATACGTGCTGCCTTGTAATGAAGAAGCTAGCTCCCTAGCAAATACTAAAACATCAAAATATGTGCTATTGAATGCCGCCCCTATTTTTTTCGTTTTGTTTTATAGGTGCAGCCTATTTCAATGCTTTGCCCCACCTGTTGGAGTTTAAATCCTATGCAAACTGTTAGCATCAAGGTCCAAGAATGCTAGTTATGGCTAGTTCTATGGTTTGGTGTAATCACAAGAAATGAGAAGTGGAGTTTGCGATGGTTAACTACTACATCATGAAGAGTTCACCACCCCGTTATTTAGCCAACCCACACCCCCATACATGGATATCCACTGTCTGAAAATACACTTATGTTGGACATCCACTGACCTTGTAAAGGGCTGGGGTGGTGAACTACTAATCCCTTCGTCAATACCTTCGGCCATTATCGTTGGATTGCTACTTTCTTGCTAGGGTGGCGGACCTGCCAAAGAGGGGTAATATGATTCTTTTTTAGTGGTTCGGCAAAAGCAAGCAAAAACTCAATGGAATGGGAACCACATGATCAATTGCCATTCGTCAGGGGTTTAGAGTGTAGACGTCTAAGCTCTGCTGCTGCTGCCTTTGTTTCTTTCTTTCTTTGATACATTCTGCTGCTGCCGGTTTGGTTGGACCGTCCTTGACAAATACTCGTACTGACAAATATGGCTATTCCTAGGGAAGGGGTGGAGCGTTCCATAAATGGAAAAAACCGTAAAAGATAATGCAAGTTTTAACTACACTACTCTATTAATGGGATTGTTAGAGCAATTAATGTAACACTCGGGTGTCCCGTTCACATCGCTGCACCTGCTATTGCAGATGATCGCTTCTTTTCTTCCCACCCAAGAACAGTGCTATCACAAGTGGTGATGATACATATTTGATCTCCCTCCTCCTCTACGCCTGGGAGAGATGCTATGCGAGTGTGAAAGCCATTCCATTTCGCCCAAATTGAAGTTGGGGTACTAATAATTATTTAGGCCACAGACAGACAGATAAAGACTTGGCGATCAAATTGAAGTGGACAATCCTCCTATTCTCTTGTTCGAAAAGACACTGGCGGTGGATTTCCATCGACCATTAGAGAACGGGCTTTCCCGCTCGGGCGACACCCAGGAGAGCTAGCAGCCCAACCACCATCGCCGCCGGCGACGAGCAAAGCTCTGATCCGTGGCCGAGGTTTGAGCTCCTCTTGCCTTCTTCTTCGTCTTCTTCTCCTTTCTCCCTCATTTTCTTGTCTACCTTCTTTTCCAGATTCACAGACCCATGTCATGACTATGGTTATTGCCTTTTTTATTCTGTGATGAACTAGATTTAGTAGTTTTAATCTGTCATTGGTGCATGTTTATGTAAAATGGGAGTTTGGTGTTACAAAGTTACATGTTTGAGAGGTTGATGTTCGGTAAAGGTGCGAGCTTTTGTTGGGTATCTTATGTATGTATTCTGTTTAAGTTTTAATGTGATTGTTACATTTAGATGAGAGCTTTGCGTTATATGTCTGTGTTACTAGGAGGTTGATGTTCGGTAAGTGCCTTATTTTTCTTGGCTGTTTCATGTGTTTGTTTTCTGTCAAGAATAAATGCCAATGAAAACTCTTCTCTCTTTTGAAGAAATAGATTTAGTAATTTGGTCTGTAACTGTTACATTTAAATGAGAGCTTGGTGTTGGAAATCTGTATGACTGACTGGTATGTTAGGTAAGGGTGCAAGTTTTTTTTGGCTCTTGTGAATGTATACTGTTTGACAAAATGCCAAAGAAAGTAACTCCTCCCTCTATTGAAGAAATAGATTTGGTACTTTTAATCAGTAATGATTACATTTCAATGAGATCTTGGTGCTATAATTTTGTATGATTGTGAGGTTGATGTGAGGTAGGGGTGCAAATTTTTTTGGGTAGCTATTGTGTATATACTCTGTTTGATAAAATGCCGAAGAAGGTATTAAAGGGAGCTGATGTTATCTGACACATCTAATGGTCAGCACGTAAGTTTGTTTGTTAGTATGTTCGTCTGGAATAGTATGTTGGTCTGGGCTAGTGGAACTTGAGTCCAAATCTTTAGTGTTTAACAGTTCTTTCATTAAGCTCATTTTGTTTGTCTGGGCTTAAGTTAACGTTACAATCTATAGTGATTTTTATTACGTTCATCTGGGTTTTTAGTATCTTCATCTAGAGCCTATTATCTACATAGGTAATACCTTTCGGCCATCTTCCTCCATTGTTAGTTTCACGTGAAATGAGCCGTGAGCACTTTCTGTGAATTTAAATTTGTTATATCTGGTAATAATACAATTTTTTTTATCGTTCTCTTAAATGAAGGAAACACCAGAAGGAAATTTCGAATGAACCCTGTGCATGTACTGGAAAATTATCTATGTCAGTTGCATAACCATCGTAACCATAATTGTCCTTATCATCTTACCTTATCCTAGCTTATGGGGTCGGCGACACGGATTCTCTGCCACGATTTGAATCTTGTCGGAATTAAGTTGATGATACAAATCCAAGTAATGCAGTGCTACGTCTTCTAGGCTAAAATGAGATTAAAGTACAATATCGTCATGGTCATCGCATGCCTTCCCGTAATTTCTGGTAGGCTTCATGAGGTGATTGTTACATGAGAAACAAGAATATGCAGATCATCAGTTTATAATTCATCATTTTTCTGTAAGGCAAATATTGAAATTCAACTAAATGGGGGATGAGTTTAGAAACGCTGACTTCATTCAAAAATTTGGTTTTGCTGGGCAAAGATTTTCAAATCTCAGATCTATTTATATCTTTCAAGTTACTACAATTCCTCTGGGCTTTCAGATCTTGCTTTGTTGATATGCAAATAGGGTTGCATCTTGGGTCGGGTGGGCTCGGCTATTGTAGAACCCGATCCTACCTGAGATTGTACATGCAATTTTGGGAACCTACCCTACCCATGCTAGAACCCGCAATATCCGAGAACCCAAGATGGGAACTGAGATTCCATCTTGAGTCAAGTTCCGAAACTAGAATTGAACTTGTTTGGTTTCACAATAAACTATGTTGAATAACCGCAATCATATAATTACTAAATTAACATGAAGAAAAGCAACATAATCTTTGATAAAATAATTGGTATAATTACAATAATCCAAAATGACTAAACATAGAGTTAATTTGGTTTGTATATACATGGGTTTGTTAGGGAAATTAGGGGTTTATACAGTAAATTTTTGGTCTGGTCGGTTCTTGGGTATTTTACAGCCAAACTCGACCCTACCCGTGATTGAAGCGTATTTTTAATTCATGGAACCTACCCTACCCAAGATAGGACCCGACCCGACCCAGGCTGGGTCAATGTAGGGTCGGTTCCATCTGGTTCAGGTCGGGTAGGGTTTTTTGGTGCAGCCCTATATGCGAAGCATTGAAAAGTTTAAGTTTTTGGTAAGCAAAGGAAATCATTCTTGCGTTTGGGAAGAGCTATAGCTTTTGGCTTCCAACTGCAATATTTAGCTTGGAAGTTGTGTGCCTATGAAGACCAGTATACTTTTACCTAAGGCAGATATAAGATCAGATTCTGGCATTTTTTGAGTTGGGGCCATACCCCCCTCCCTCCTTATTTATATCTAAAGTTCAAATTGCTATTCCTACACATTATTTGATGGAATAATTCAACTTGACCTGAAATGTTTTGCCCTTTTCTTGGATTACGTAATAATCCATCTTCACGTATGAGGGTGGTCAGTAGGATTCTCCTTGGATGATCATGAGCTATTATTTTATTGGAAGAAACTTGTGATATCTATCTTTTTCTAAATGGTATGTTCTTTTACGTTTATTGGTGATGTAATGCACTTTCTTTTCTTTTCAGATCTTTACGTTTGGCCATCCACTAAGTAGAAGAAATGAATGTGGCGAGGAGACCAGCTATGCCCCCTTTTCCTCCACTATCAAAATCACCTGAACTCTTTTTGCACTCGACTGTTTCGTGCCTTCCGAAGTCTTCTCCCCACTCTTTTCCTGTCTTAAAAGTCAAGTCTTCTCTTTCTTCTACTACACAACCTGCCATTGAGGGGTCACCAAGTCGGGTTGATGTCCTCTCTGAATCCCTTCCATTCATTCAGAAGTTCCGTGGAAAAGTCATTGTTGTCAAGTACGGTGGTGCAGCTATGAAGTCCCTTGAACTTCAGGCATCTGTCATCTCTGATGTTGTACTCCTGGCTTGCATAGGTATACTCCCTGTCCTTGTCCACGGTGGGGGCCCTGAGATCAATTACTGGCTCGGGCAACTTGGTATTCAATCTGAATTTGTTGATGGTCTCCGTGTCACCAATGCGTCCACCATGGAAATTGTGGAGATGGTTCTTGTTGGGAAGGTGAACAAAGGCTTAGTTTCTCTGATTAATAAGGCAGGTGCGACAGCTGTTGGACTTTGTGGAAAGGATGGTCGCCTCCTAACAGCACGCCCTACTTCCAAATCCTCTAGCTTGGGATTTGTTGGAGATGTAGCCCGAGTTGATCCGACTATCCTAAAGCCACTTATTGCTGCTGGTCACATCCCTGTCATTGCATCAGTGGCGGCAGATGACCGGGGACAGGCATACAATATCAATGCTGATACGGTGGCTGGAGAGCTGGCAGCTGCACTAAAAGCAGAAAAATTGATATTATTGACGGATGTTGCAGGTATTTTGGAGAACAAGGACGATCCAGGGAGTTTGGTGAAGGAAATTGATGTAGAGGGGGTGAGGAAAATGGTGGAGGGAGGGAAGGTGGCTGGGGGAATGATCCCAAAGGTGAACTGCTGCTTGAAGTCACTAGCACATGGTGTGAGGACAACAAGTATCATAGATGGTCGAGTCCCACATTCGTTATTGATCGAGATTATGACAGAAGATGGGGCGGGTACTATGATTACGGCCTAATTTTATGTGCACTACATAGTCTACATCTGCAACATTGGAATCAGACTGAAGATTATAAAATCAAGCGGCATTTTGATAGTTTCAACTATGGTTAAACAGCACAGTTAGTGCTTATCTTTCAATTGTATTATTATTGTAGTAGTAAAATTGATATTTTCAATGAATGTCATCCTTTTATTTGAACACTTGTTGTCGTGTGGGGCTTTTTATATTCTTAAGATTAACGAGACAAACAGGTCGGAACAGGCCGTAATGGAGGAGTAAGATCCGTGTCGCCGACTCCAAATAGTTGAAAAAAGACTTACTTGATTATGATTATGAACCAGACAAATTAGGTGATGATGTAGGATAAAATTTTACAAGAGAAAAAAATAAAGAACTTGGAGGAAAAATAGGGCATAAACTTCTGGAATCATCACTAGAAGACACTGTCGGAATCACAATTGGACAACAACTACCGGATTTACCACGGGGGCTTGTTGGGTTCAACACCAATCAAGGTCTCCATCAATAAAGAAACAATCACCTTTTTTTCTTGAAAACATCAGTTGTTTTTTTTTCATAATTTCATAAACTAAGGCATGTTAAATAGGCTGAGAAGAAGTATTTGTTAGGAAATAAAACATTGATTTGGGATTTCTCCTAAACTTAGAAATTCAAATCAAATATATCTTAAATTAAATAAAATATTATGCAAATCAAATCTAGCCAAATCAAATAAGATATTCTTGATTATGGATACCTTAATAATTTTTATTAAATAAATACAATAAATATTTTTAATGGGGCCTACTATCGCTCCGCATCATTCTCCCCAGGTGGAAGATACTCGATTCTGGTGAGTATAACTGGATAATCCATAGTAATTTCAAGAACATGCTTTAATCACAAGTAAGAACATAGATCCTATAATAATCATGCTGAATCCAAATTGAAATCATGGTATCCAAGCCAATCACATGGACATACAAAACAAGTATAGGGTTGGATGTTTTCTTACCTCGAACTGTAGAAGAAACAACCAACGAAAAGATCCATCTTTTTTTTCGCTTCAAATCTCCAAGCCTTAACCTTTGCCTCTTCCTTAGTTGTCAATGTAAGGTAAGATAGTGATATGGGTTCATCCCATATTTATTTTCTTGTTTGAGATGAGTCGGTCCTCCTATGTGGTGTGTGGACATGAGGAGTGACTAGGCTTTCGTGGGCTCGGGTGGGTCCACACCTAATACTAATAGACCGTTACGAGAATTGAAGGGATTGAGTTATGGGTAGTTATGAATAACCATCAAAAGAACAATTAGTAGAAGAGGTTATAGGATATTAAGATATCCATAACTCCAATTAGTGGAGGAGGTTACAAGATATTAAGATATCCATAACTCTAATAATAAAGGAGGTTATAGGATATTAAGATATCTATAATTCCCTAATTGGTAACCGACGAGGGAGAGAGATATAAAAGGGGGACGTGAACAATACTCAGTAAACTGGCTTTGGCATGCACTCATCTTTTCTCTCACGTCTGGGACATTCTCTCTCTCTCTCTCTCTCTCTCTCTTACTTCATGCGTTCCTTCTCTCCATCAATTGCTATTGGGATTAATCTTGGTAATTCAATCAAGTAATATATTGGGAGACGTCGAAGGTGATATTGCTATCTCGTGGAGAATAACAAATCACACGAACAGTTCAAGAGGTGATCTCGGATATACTCTTATTTCTCTACGAAGAACGGTATAATCTTTCGCACAAAGGCCGCAGGTTAGTAGTACACGTTCTTGTATTTAATTTGATTGTGCATGAAATAAATTGTAGTTTGTATATATATTGTTCAGAATCTTGTATTCTTTCATTGTTGTTATTTGTGAGTGCAAAGAATTCTAAATCAAGATAGATCTTGAAAGAATTCAACACCAAACGGACGATTAATTCGCTTTCGCTGCGGCTCGGTAACCCTTCAGTGGTATCAGAGCCCTAATTCTATTGTGGTGTTAGAATTCCCAAAAATCTGATTGATTTTTGTGTGTGGAATTCAGAGCAATCGAATTGATAAAAATTATATTTTTTAATTTGGCGATCGATCAACATTCCAGATGCGATTGATCGTTAAAGGTTTAAAACAAAGAAGACGACCGGTAACGATCGATCGGCGTCATTCGCGATCGATCATAGTTACTGGAAGTGTCGTTTAAAAGATAGAAACGATCGATCAGCTTGAACGCGATCGATTGTATATACTGTTAAAAATCGAAATCAAAATTGTGTTAGAAACGATCGACCGCACATCTTACGGTTCTGTCAGCTTAGGTAAACGATCGATCGGCTAAGTACACGATCGATTGTATCTACTGTAATTGTGCAAAGTCTGCAGTGGCTAGTTTTGATCGATCGGCAATTTTGACGCGATCGATCGGCTTGAAAAGATTTAAAAAATCGATTTGTTTTGAAGCAGTATGTGTGCCACATAATTACCCGATTATTGTCAGTTGTTTAATGATTCAATCTTTGCTCTTTAACACTGTTTATTCTGTTTTCACTAGTTGTAGATCCAAGGATATAGTCTCTAAAAACATGTAAATCTAAGGAAATAGCCTTTTATAGTCCAAAAAGAAGAAGGGTGTAAAATTGTGCAAATACACAAAAGAAGCCGGGTCCGTCAACAACTGTTGTCGACTTTGCTATGGTTGTTAGTGATGCCTCCAAACTTGGAATTTCAATTTCTTAATACCGTTGCGGCCGGCTTTCCAAACACTGTATATCCAACTATACAAATCTCATTTGTTTTCATGTACTTTGTCAGATATTCCAAAAAAAAATGTTCAAGGGTCACTTTGTGTGCTAGGGACATTTTTAGTGCACTTTGCAACTTGAACCAACAGTTAGCCCATGCTGTCACCTCTTCTATGTGACCATTAATCATATGATTTTCCACTCAAATGTTCACGAAGTGCAGCACTTGATTATTTATCATCAAAATCCTTAGTTAAATTCATGGGTGTTACATCCAAGTATACAGGTATCCTTATCCTATTTTCAAGCAAGATATCTCGTCACTTTTGAATGGTTTTATGGCTTCTTAGGAGATAAAACTTTTAATGTATTTTGCATATGTACTATGGAGTTATGGAGTTAATGTTTTCTTGTGTTGTATTGTATAGTGCCATGAGGCATTCTACTGCTCTTGCTAATAGAGATTTTCAAACCTTATTGGGATAAGCTCACTCTTTCTTTTTTTGGGAATCCCTTGTGTTGCTCAAATGCAAGTACTCAGGAGTCAGCAAGAGTTGTTTGCACCATATGATGATAGCTGAGGGATAAGCGAAGATAGTATAGTTGGGATTTTATGAACTAGAATTCATTCTAATAAAGACTATTATATGGTGTTGAATAGATACTTCTATTATGATCATGTTCAGGACATATGTAATAATTGATTTTATTAAAGACAAGTAGTTTAGTTATGTTATTTGCATAATGTTTTATTTATTTACCTCGACTTTTTAAATACTGCGAGCATTCACAACCGGTCTGTTCACGAGATGGACCAACTGTCGCACCTCCAGGCTTGTCCGGGTCGGGGGCATAACAATTGCCATATGCCCAATTAAAATTAAGCACTTTGCTGGGAAAGCATGTGTTGGGACCATCAACACAATGGATGTCATTTCTAAACGAGGTGGTAGCATTCCCTCTTGTGTGTTCTATGCGACATGGATGTGGAGAGCTGCTCCACTTGTTCACGGCTTGTGATCTTTTCGGGGCAATTTGGTTCAAGGAGCTTGGAGGTTTTCTTCCGCACTTCCCAACAAACTCATTGACATATTTACTTTCTGTTTTCAGGAAAAAGATTTGAGCTCCATGGAATGAAAATTTGCCGCCGCCAGCTACATGAACGCAATGTAAACGCTTTGGTCCACACGTTACAGTAAAACCTTTTGAAAGTAAGGTTTTTTCCATGCAAAACTCACTTGCCTTTTTTCTTCGTGTGCAGGAAGACTCTCACAAACTGATCCGTCACCATCCCCAGCCCAATACTGGACCTAGCTCGGTGGAATACATGGTTACCTCAACCAGAATTTGTATATCAGGGCATACCAGTTGAATTTCGGTGAATCTGACAGACGGATTCGGATCAAGCTGGAATATAAAATCGATCCGGATATCTTCATCCATCTTGGCTTCAGTCTTTAAATAGGGACACCAAATCTCACCATCCATGACTTCCGTTTTCCAAATCTTATATCCCACGCTGCTGATGGAACAATAGGTGTTGTCACCTCGGTCATCACCAGTTGCAGTGTTGTGAAAATAAACATGAACTTACTACAAGAAAATTACGATAACGGATGGAAGATCTTAACGGGGACAAATTGGTTTAGGTGAGAAGTTCAAAAATTAAGTAAAATTTCACTTTGAGAGAAGTAGGAGATTACAGGGTAGGAAAAGAAGGGTACATTCACACGGCTACGTAGATATAGCAAAACTAAGATCTGCTTAGACCACAGCAGATCAAAAGTGATAATAGATAAACAAACCTTTGGAGGAGTTATAATTTGTTTAAACTATGTACCACTAAACACAAGTTACACAGCCATACAAATCATGCAGATAGGATAAGATAGTAGCATTAGCTGAAAATGTAGATGCCCTTATTGGGGAAGAGCGTCTCTGTAAAGCCTTCCTGTGATCTTGAATTGTATCTGCATAATTAAAGTAGCTGCTCTCCTTATAAAAAATCCCTGAAGGTCATCCTCTAAATTGGAGATATGCCTACATATTGCAATGAATTTTCCCTCGAATTTTTTTCTTTTGTACTACTTTTAGAGATTGCACATAGCCCTGCCTGTGGATGTTGGTTCCTCATTCATGTGTATCCTTGAAAATGGAGATATATCTACATTTTGCAATGAATTTTTGCTTCTATTTCTTTTCTTTTTACTACTTGTAGAGATTGCTCATGTCCCTGCCTGTGAATGTTGGTTCCTCATGGCTTCTGTATGCAATTAGTGGTGGTGAGAAGTCAAACAGACTTTCTGAGTTACCACTCCAGTTGTGTCCATACAGAGAAGCTTCATTATGCAATTTGAGAATGCAGATCACCTTTAAAAGCAGTTGTGAAGATGTCTTCTTGTACTGACTAGGTCGATGTTGTAGATAATTTGGATAGTGATTGATAACTAATCCTGTCGTGAGAGAGAACATATCAAATCACGTCAACAACAGATTCTCTTTGACTCATCGAGGGCATAATGGTTTTGATTATGGTCATCCAAATTCAACTCTGAAAGCGAACTAATTTCAATGCCTCCCCCCCTTGAATTTAATTAATTTCCTTCTCTTGTTAGCATTGTGCTTCTCTGCAAGTCTCAATTTCCTCTTTGCATGGAGTACAGGATTCACTATTGGCAGTCGTTTGACAATCTCCATTTTGTGATCACGTTTGGCTTTCAGATTCTTCCTTATCGAGTTATATGTTTGTACAAAGCATTCTATACCCATCACTCCTTGTATGCTGTCTCGAATTTCTTCAGCAAAATGCTTCGCATCATCTGTTAAAAAATAGCAATCACAAGAAAGATTAGCCTCAAATAGCTAAATAGCATGCCAAAGTTCCAAGAACAACAAGGGGTGCATGACACTAGGGTTTCAGTCTCTCCCTCCCTCCCTGCTCCTATGCTGTCTGATAATGTGTGTTATGGGCATGACGACATCTTGGACAAGCTGTAGACTTGTATGCATATCTTTGAGGGGTTCTCAAGCACATAACATGGCAATCACAAAGAGGCAAATTTTTAAGTACATACCAGAAATGATTTCCCCGGAATATCCTTCACAAGCCTTATACAAGGGTAGCAGCAGTTGAACAGCATATTTATGGCAGGCATGTGGACCCACATGAGATGAAAATATTCTAAAACAATTGAAGATGGCTTTCATCTGCAAGCATAATGAGCAACAAAAGTGAGTACCCCGCATAATTGGCGTGCAAAAGGAAACAAGTTGAACTTATAATCCACTGAACCTACTTGAGAATCCTCCATCTGAAGGGCAAAGTTCCCCAACTTCTTGAGCAACGTAGTTACTAATAAATTGGATTCTTCAACATTTTGGTCTCCAGTCACAGATAGGAGGAGCATGTTAGTTTGGCTTTTCAGGCCAAGTGACCGAAAATCTTTGAGTAAACTTTCTTGTTCATGCTGCACAAGAGTAGACCATAATTCATGCAAGGACATGTGACCCGCAACAGCATGAAGCTCGCATATGGCAAAAGCAAGATTCTGAATTGTGAGATTAGTACTTGATTGCTCATATATATTGCCCTTTAGTTGCAAGCAGCAAGAAACTGCTATTGAAAAAACTCTGTTGGCCTTCATAAGCAACAGCCTCGTTGAGCTGCTTTCCAGATTCTCTAACCTAATCTTTTGTGCATGTGCGAAGAATGAGGATACAAGGCAATCTCATATGTGGATGCAGCAGAAATTTGCAAACTAAGTTCCATACCCCCTGAAAGCCATTTATTAAAAACAAGCACGTAGATGAAATACTCTATGCAATTGCTGGAAAGAGGAACGAGCAAAGTAATTAACAGGAAGACTTGCGAATTTGAATATTTACCTCCATATCACTTCGAAAATACAAGATTGGAAACTGAGCTGATAATTTCTCCACCAAAGTTAGTGTATAGTAAGACTCTCGCCAAAATGGAAATGAAAATACATCAGAAAATTGGATTTCTTTCTTTGCGAAAATATTTGAGGCCGTAGTTAAAACAAATTCAACTACTGGCAGTATTTCTGTGATATGATCCCAAAACCATTTTTCCAAGGTTTTAGATCCATCTTCAATCATAAGTTCACCAAAAAGGGACAATACCTACAGCTCAAACACACAAGAGGCAGCAAATTACAAAATTTGGTTACAACAATCAGACACATACATTTCATCTCCACAAGTTCTTAAATAAATATGGGAAAATTATCATATCCTCCTTGACTGTAGAAGTTTCAAAATCTCGGACAATATTGACTTTATTGTGTGGCTTCCTGTAACATTTTCATTTAATAAGAAGGATGGTAAATTTACTGAAACAGCCATTACTTTTTCCCAAAGGACAAAAGCACCCCTAGGGTTCACCCTCCCCTACCAAGTTTAGTTTTAGGTTTTTTCTTGAAAAAAAATCACATTTCTCCTCTTGCGGGAGACCGCTGCTGCTGCTACCCAAAGACCTGGCCAAGGCCAGGCCGACGGCGGTCAGGCACACGCCCTGGTGGGAAGCAGAAATGAGGAGACACAGCAGTGGCTTGTGTTTCACTTTTGGGAGAAGGGCAGTGTTTTGCTATTTTGGTTTAAACTGGAGGGCAATATCGTGGTCTGGTCCTTTTCAATTATACAACCCTCTATGATTCCTATTTCAATAAAATCCCAACAAATAATCTCACATTTTCTCCAGTATGTTGCAGTAAAAGTTCCATGTCAAACTTTGTGCTACTAAGATGTCCAAGGTTTATGATTTATGAATTCAAATGCGCATAAAAAGAAGTTAGTTTATAACAAGAGAAAGCAGATTGCAAGCTGTAAAAAGAAATACAAAAAACGGACAGAAGTAGACTATTCAGTACAAAAAAAACCCACCTGTGGTCCAACAACCCAGACCTTCCTGTTTTCAGTGCTATACCATCTGAGGCTAATATCTAATGCAAGTGCATGCTGACCAGCACGTCGGATCAATTGCTTTGTTGCAGCACTAATCATTGCACGGACTTTGTTGTCATCCTCACTAATCAGACACTCAACTAATGTGAAGTAAAAACCTTCAGAATGATCTATCACAACATCCTTTGGAAACTTCCTCAGAATTGTGTGGATCATCTCAAGAACGGCTTCCCTCCCAAAAGGATGTACATACCTGAAAATAAAAAAACTCATGTAAGAAGCAAAGCATAAACTTAGGAAACAAAAATCATGTACAAAAACAAGATAATTTCTAAATCTCGTTAATGCTTTTGCTCTTCTATGCTTCTGTAGTTTGACACAATTCATCGGTGTTACAAGCATACAAGATATGTCAAGCATTTTCAGTGGAACCCACAAAACATACCTGTATATGCAAAATATTGTTAAAAAAATCTACTTCAGCATCTTGACTGCACAAAGGCCTCAGCGAATTGAGCATAAGAACACCAGGAAGAACCAAAACCATATCTTTTAGCAAGCGAATCCACTCCTGTAAAGATTAAATTGAAAATTTTAGTACTTGCATTGAAACAAGATGTACAGACTTCCCAAAATGCCAGACGAAGCAAAAGATGAAGGCTGCTTCTCCAATTAATGTCACTTGTTTCTTTCATCAACTTTTCATCTCATGTAATAACTGCTCATCCAGTAGCTCTTTTTCTGCTTAGGCAGTTTGATTATGTATTTCCTTGATCGCCCCCTTTTTTGGTTAACTAAATCCTTTTTTTTGGGTAATTGTTAATCAAATCTTCAAATAGCCAAAAAAAAAAAAATAGAGAGTGAGATATGATGCATATATAGGTGTGAATTAAGTCTCCCTATATCTCATCTCATGCCATTCAACCCAGCCAGTTGAGGCCAGGCCATGATCTTGTCTTGATAAGAAGAACTAAAGGGTTGACCTACAAAGCTTCGAAAACTTTTATTTTCCATTTTTTTTTTTTCATTCCAACTTCTGCTGAGGCAGTCCACTTACAATTCAGTCTTCTTCAGCCACCAGGCTCCACTAATATGACAGTGACTTCAATCACCGATCACTCAACAACGTGGCACTCATAACTGCCCATTCTTTCTCACCTATGGCTATCCTATTTGGCCAGTTTGAGTAAATGTACACACATTTTGCAAATCAAGCAACGAAATCATCACCTTCATGCTCCCAAATGCTTCCCAAACTAGATTCTTACCTCTCCCAGCATTATCATCATACAGAATTCTCCCTTTGTCATACAATTCTCCTTATTTTTCGACTGAGTTTTGATCAAATTTTTATTCTTTTAGGATTTTCGTTCATATTTTTTGATAAAAAAAAATCGAAAATGTGAAGAGGACCTGCTGTTTGTGTCATCTACTCTTACATGATTGCTGTTATGATGAAGCTTAAAGTTACATGCTAGAAAATTGTACTTTGCTGTGATTTTCATTATTATATTTAGTTTTCAGGTACAATGCCTCATAAGACGATCACTCAGAAACGCCATAGGGGTGAGGCGTCTACGTCACGCCCTGTTCCGTCCACTCCTGCACCTGAAACTCCTCGACAGCCTCGACCGATTCAGTATGAGAGGCATGTCATCCTTAACCCCTACATTCCCGATCTTCCAATGCAAAGATTGATCGAGGAGCGGCCGGACTGGTTGTAGTATTTCACCCACATCGCTGAGAAGAGACAGAATGTACATCCAATGGTGCATGAGGATCCGGTCCGGGAATTTTATGTGAATGGCACCATTGAAGATAGCAAGGATCTAGAACGGGTGGCCATCAGGAGTATGGTATATGATACTCCGAGTCGCCGAGATTGCAAGTGCCACGGCGTGCGAACGAGATACTATTCATCATCCCAATTTTGATGGGTATAAGTTTTCAGTCTTCCGCAACGTCACAGGTCGATTGACGGGATCTGCAGTAGGGCCCGGAATCACGACATACCTCTCCGCCATTAGCATGCTACCTGAGTTCCGCTTCGCCTTCTTGATTTTACAGCATGATGTATGGTCCGCCCGGAAGGAGAAATTCGATCGAACTATGACCGATTTGCTATATGTATTCGACGATGACACCAGGCGCCCTGATCTTGACTTACCTTCATTCGTCTTTGGTCGAATGAAGCAGATGTTGGTAGGGCGAAAAGATGAGAGGTTATTGTATCCCTATATTCTAGAGCGGGTATTTTAGACCTATGGGGTGCGATTGGCATTGATGCTTACAACCGGATGATGGGCCACACTCGAAGCGCATATTAGCCATAGGTACACTGTCCTGAGGAGCAAACCGAGCTACCCGAGGGTCAGCCAGTTCAACAACCACCTTGGGCAACTATGCAGTAGCAGCTCACCGACCTCACTGGACATGTGCACGAGATTCGGCAATCCTAGCAGGAGATTTGTCAATCGCAGCAGGAAATTCGAGCCTCACAACAGGAGATTAGGGATTCTCAGCATGCTATTACGGAATGCTTCGATTCCATAGTTGATTTTCTTCATGCATGGCGTTTCCCTCCTCCGAGCAGTGCTGATGGTGATGATCGGGTTTTCTAGCTCACTTACTCTGATGTTTTCCTTCCTCTTTCTCCTTTAGTTTTTATGTGATCATTATATTTTTATCTTTTTGTTATGCATTGAGGACATTGCTTATTTTAGGTTTGGGGGAGAGGATGTGCTTCATTGTAAAATCAGAAAAGGAAAATAAAAATAAAAATTTGAGTATGAGTAGTTTTTAGGTTGTTTATTTCATTTCAAACAAACATTATGCTAATGAAATATGCATTTTATATTTCATGTGTAGATCACACCCCAAACCTAAATTTTGTTAGTCCATAACAAAACAAAACAAAATCAAACAAATAAAAGAAAATAAAGTAGAAAAATAAAGTAGAAAAGTAAATGCCACTTTCGTAGGAAACACGATTGCATTGAACGTATACAACAAGCCGTTCAACCTATAGGTGTCCCTAGTAGGACGAGTTGTGTCTCGTGAGGGTTTGCAGCCATGCTACCTACAAATATGTATTTATTAACCTAATTAACCTTAAGTATAAACACAAAACAAAAATTAAAACATGGCAAAACAATCAACTTATTATCCCGACAAATACAAACCACAATGCTTAAGAAAATCAACCACAAGTACTTGGTTCATAATCAACGGGAATATAGAAGCCCTCAAGTAAATGGTTTTATTCCACACTTTCATCTTGAAAATTTTTGCTCAAATATGATATAGCATGATAATGTAGATAGTAAAAAGTGTAAAACATCGTAGTCATACATTCTAAATTTCTGTTTCACACAGATCCAGTGTTACCCATTAACTAAAGAACATCAGAATCTACATAGCCATCGTAATCTTTTGGTTCATGATAGCACAAATGCCTGCGCGCCTCATTCGGGTCCAACATTCTAGATTTGAGAGAATAATACACCAGACTTTTTTTTAATAGGACTGTATAAGGCCTAACTTTAAGATGCTTAGGTTTTGCAATGACTCAGGCCAATGACTCCCAACCAGTTGGCTCAGGGCATTAGGTTTTAAGATAGACCGCTTCAGGCCTGAGCATCAGCCTAAGTTAATCCTATAATAGTCAAGCAGCCCCTTTCTTTTTATTTTATTTTTTCATTCTTTTTTTTGCATTTTTATTTTTTCAGCATTCATATTTTTCAGCAATCTTTATCCTGTCCAAGCTGTATTATACTCTCAACCTATTTCCGGTTCCAAGCCCTTGCCATTGCCAAGTAAATGGTCTATCATGATCTTTTAAGTTCAACAGACAACCGCATATCAACCAATGAGACTAAAGATCTCCCACTATAAATTAGCATTCAACAAATCTCTAGATGGTATTACTTTATGTACTAGTGTGTGTGAGTGAGTTTTCTTAGCTCAAGCACCTGTTCTAAGAGGACTGTAACAGAAAGGTATGCTCAAGTAAGTGTATCTATACTCCAATATACTTACTCACACTTCCAATGCAAATTAATTACTTAAGAATTGAAGCATGCATTATCACGGGATAAACTATTAAAACCTAACAAAATACTAATAAACAACCTAAAAACTACTCAAATTTCTATTTTTATTTTCCTTTTTTGATTTTACAATGAAGCACATCCTCTCCCCCAAACCTAAAATAAGCATTGTCCTCAATGCATAACAAAAAGATAAAAATACAATGATCACATAAACGTAAAGGAGAAAGAGGAAGGAAAACACTAGAGGAAGTGAACTAGAAATCCCAATCATCACCATCAACACTGCTCGGAGGAGGGAAACGCCATGCATTAAGAAAATCAACTATGGAGTCGAAGCGTTCCGTAATAGCATGCTGAGAATCCCTAATCTCCTGCTGTGAGGCTCGAATCTCCTACTGCGATTGGCGAATCTCCTGCTGGGATCGCCGAATCTCGTGCACATGTCCAGTGAGGTCGGTGAGCTGCTACTGCATAGTTGCCCAAGGTGGTTGTTGAACCGGCTGACCCTCGCGTAGCTCGGCTTGTTCCTCAAGATGGTGTACTCGTGGCCAATATGCGCGTCGAGTGTGGCCCATCATCCAGTTGTAAGCATCAATGCCAATCGGCCCAAGTCCACGAGATACTCTAAAATGATCCGAAAACCGCACCCCATGGGTCTGAAATACCCACTCTAGAATATAGGGATACAGTAACCTCTCATATTTTCGCCCTACCAACATATGCTTCATCCGACCAAAGACGAATGAAGGCAAGTCAAGATCACGGCGCCCGGTGTCATCACCGAATACATATAGCAAATCGGTCATAGTTCGGTCGACTTTCTCCTTCCGGGCCAACCATACATCATGCTGTAAAATCAAGAAGGTGAAGGAAACTTAGGTAGCATGCTAATGGCAGAGAGGTATGTCGTGATTCCAGGCCCTACTCCAGATCCCGCAAATCGACCTGTGACATTGCGGAAGACTGAAAACTTATACCATCAAAATCGGAATGATGAATAGTACCTCGTTCGCACCCCATAGCACTTGCAATCTTGACGACACGGACCCAGAGGGGAGTGTCACATACCATACTCCGGATGGCCACCCATTCTGGATCCTCGCTATCTTCAATGGTGCCATTCGCATAAAATTCCTAGACCGGATCCTCATGCACCATTGGATGTATATTCTGTCTCTTCTTAGCGATGTGGGTGAAATACTGCACCCAGTCCGACCGCTCCTCGATCAATCTTTGCGTCGGAAGATCGGGAATGTAGGGGTTAAGGATGACATGCCTCTCATACTGAATCGGTCGAGGCTATGGAGGAGTCTCAGGTGCAGGAGTGGATAGAACAGGGCGTGACGTAGATGCCTCACACCTATGGCGTTTCTGAGCGACGTCTTCTGAGGCATTGTACCTGAAAACCAAAGATAATAATGAAAATCACAACAAAGTACAATTTTCCAGCATGTAACTTTAAGCATCATCATCGCAGCAATCATGTAACAGTAGATAGCCCTACTCTGAGGTCTATGGCAATATGCTTCTTCTCATACAACATGGACTTCACCAAGTGAAAGAAGTGGAACATATTTCCTCTTGTTCACACAAAACTAGCAAATTGCTCGTCATACACAAATTTGAAGAAACTTATATATTTCCATTACAATATAAAATTGCAGTCTAATCTTTTAGGGTCAGAGTATACTTAAGTTGGTGGACCTCTAGCCTTTAGGTCACCGTTGCTAGGTCACCGATGCATCTATGGATTGTATATTTCGGTAATCTATCTACCTCCAAGATTGCAAAGGCTCAAATTGTATGTGAAAAGACCTTTCTGTAGGCTTATCAATAAAAAAATACTTATATTGAACAGGGTAAAGTTTGGAAGCCCCCTGATAAACTAGCAGATGATGCATTTTTATATCAGCCTACCAAAGTCATTTCTAAGTGGCATGGAGACTTTGACAAAAGAATAGAAAACTTAGCAGTTGAATAACGTGCAATATGAAATGCACAAGCAAAAACCAGAGAGTGCACCAACAGCTGATTTCAACAGCAACCAAAAATTAAATAATTACAAACCTGAGAAGATCAGAAAAGGCAATAAGAGCCTGTTTAGTACCTTGACTAACTTTATCACCACTGCTCATAACCTCATGCATCAATATTTGTAGTATATGGGTGGCCCTTGAGTGCATGCACAATGAAGTTCCTCGCATAGCATGACATAATAAATCACTAGCTTCATATTTTCTCAGGCTAAAAGGTTTCTTTTTAACTTCAGTTAGAATCTTCCTAATTCCTGCAACAAAAAACGACAAAATAAATTTGAGATGCGCTCAAATTTTATTCTCTCTTCTTCATATATGTCTAATTAGGCACACCACAAAACTAAAGAAGTTAGATATGCAATCACTTTCTCTCGAATAAATTTCATTAAATAAACTGGAAACAACCAAATAAAAGCATAGAATGAGTTAATGCAGTCAACGAAATAAATGTTGGAAGATGGAAACAGATGCAGGCACGACAATACCCTTTCTAAGCTGCTTATCGGGTGCCTTTCTTAGCAAAAGACATGTGGCCTCTTGCACATCAACCTTGGGATGGTATCTAAGACGACCTGTGATCCTTTAAATCAAAACAAATGAGGAGAAAATTATTTCTAAGATCACAAAAAGAATCACATACAGGGTCATCACAATGCAAACAAAGTAGATACCCCTACTAACTCCACCAGTATCCTTAAAATCTAAAGAAGGATTAGACAGAGGACAATGTTTAATTCTCTAATTGTCCCCAAAAGATTACCTATGCCTATGGCTTAACTTTGACACATAACATTGAATTGCCCATTCTCTCATACAAAATAAGTCACTTCGACAATATTTCCAACCTTAATCTGCTAGTAAAAAGTCGGCACATATACCTGAAAACATTAGATATATCATTTGTGAGGTGCTTCTGTAAATGCAGCACAATATATGACCATGATCTAAAGACCTGCACATTGAGAACTCTACAAATTGAAATCAAACTTTCATGGCCACTAATAATGTTTATTAGGACAGAAATCTTACTTGTTCCAGAATTTCAGGTTCCTTCTAACCACCACTTTCCAGCAAGTCTGCCAAAGATTTAGTGATATTCTGCAGGAAACTGCCATAGAGAAATAATCATCAATAATTACAACTCATTCTGAACATCCCATATAATCAGAAGTGTATGTACAATAATGTAACAAAAATACCACACAATGCATCAAGATAGAACGAATTGATTAATAAAACCCCTAGTCAGAAGCAATTACAGTGAACAAAGGACAAATTCCAACAATAACATAAAAACTTACGGTAAAAAGTCTTCCTGAAGATCCCTAGATAAATCAGCAATCAAACTGCAGCAAATAAGTGTTAGTTAGAGCTTTGTGAGCAGTGGTGAATACTCTAATCCAGGCTGGAAGATACATGAGAAGGAAAGGTAAATTGGCCAGCTTGTAAATGAATTGATCTTCATCTAAAACAAAGTGAAAGCAACCAGTATGAATTAAAGGAAGCCAACCGTTCAAAGTTCGTCCTAGTGTATCCATGGTATCTATCAAAATTGATTCTAGCTATCGATGGTAACTAATGTCTCTATCTTTTTTATAACAGCAATCAGCTAGCTTTATCAATTTTGTTCTTTTTAGGTAACATATTAAACTAACACAGAGATTGCCACCAAACATGTCCAACCCCCAACAAAAATTTAACAACTAGTACATAAAGGTATTATACAATTAACCATACCACATAAACATAGTCAAGAAGCACCATCTCTCAACAATTTGAGGCCGGCAACATGGATCTTACACCTCTTCTAGCTTATCTTATGCTAACTCTTTCATAAGTGATTGCATAGTCATATCCTTGCTTAGGATCCCTCTTCCCGTTTAATCTCCTCCACTTGAATTCCTTAAACCTGAAGCATGGATGTTACTGTTAAGCTATATACATTTACTCTAAAAGTTACAACTAAAATTTCCAAGAAAATTTTCTTCCTCCAGCTCAAAGTATGAATGCTTGTGAAGGCAGAAAAGCGTTTGAGAACCCTTTGGGTAAAAAAATCCTGTGGTCTCCTCTAAAGATGCCCATACTAACGCAACCTATAGTAAGCTTCTCCACTAAAGGTGGTACCTCTAAGTTCTCATGATATTCTCATCTCTAATTTATTCATCCTAGTTATTGCACACATCCACCTTAACATCCTCATCGTGGCTAAATTTAGTTTATCCATACAACTTTCCTTAGGTGTCCAACACTCTCCTCCGAATGGTACTGCAGGCCTAACTTGTATTGAATAAAATTTTCATTCAGACTATTTGCGTCACGCCTATCACAACACTCCTGACAAAGCTCTCCACTTTGCTCGCTCCACATGGTTAATCATACAATATAAAAATCACATTTTTTTTTAAATCAAGCTGAGTCATGCGTGTAACTATATTGCATTCTAAAAAGTTGGTGACAAACCTGAGAATTAGTTCAAGGGACAATTTTGCTTCTATGTGCACCCTAGACAGGAGGTTTGACATAATTACATCCTTATGCAACAAGACCTGAGGCAGAATCTGCACCCAAGGCATCATTTCCTCATAGAATGAAATAAAACCTTTGGAAGTATTCAGTTCCTGTTTTAAAGCAATATTCCTATGAAGAAATTAATTATACAAGCCAACCACCTACCATAATAAGCAATGAATTGACAAAAAAGTAGCTTTCACATTTTTTGAATTTTTTATCGAAAGCAAACCAAAAAGAATGGAAAAAACTAATATTTTTGCATTTTAATACAATAGCGAGCTTCTTTGTTCAATTAGACAGCTCAATGAGGGACATTGAGTGCAATGAAAATGGAAAACACATACTCACTCCGTCAGGATTTATTTATTATTATTAACCTAACTAGTTCATTTAAAAGAGGTAAAACACTAAAATTGCTAGCATTAAAGAAGAATGCAATTTTATCGTCCTACCAATCCGAAGAGTTAAAACATGGCAATCGGAAGAATTTAAAAAAAATACCCGCCAGGCAAGGAGGCTGTCGCGGAAGAAGGAAAAGCCCTCAGTGGGCTCCGACATGAGGGGGTCGAGACTACGGTAAACATCAATCTTCGTCTCTTTTACTCGCTGCTTGAAAGTCTTGAACTGCATCCATTCCAAGAACAACGAAACAGTTAACAAGAAAAAACAAACATACATGGACTCTTGCTAGTAAGGAGGAGGAGGTGAGCTTACGACAAAACGCCTGGGTCTGAGGGAGGAGGAAGGCTTGTTGTTGAGGCATTTTAGTGCCTGGGACTCGGAGGCCACCATTGTTATGCCTCTCTTCTTCCGCTATTTGGAACTTAGACGACGAAAGGAGAGAGGTTCTCTTTATAACCGACTGCCGCTCTTGGTTATTTCAGGGTCCTGATGAAGCCAATATAGGCAGCCAATGCCGGATCGCCACGTCAGAGGTGAAACGCAACGCACTAACAGCCTGAGACGGAGGCGCCCTCCGTTAACCCCACCCCCGGCCCATTGATCTGGACGGAAGCCAGACGGCCATCATCCTTCTCCTCCGGCGACCACCGCCCTCTACTGCCCCGATCGGACTACGAGAACCGTGATCCTCCTCTTCGTTGCCAGGTACGGGTCGAGGACCGTCAGCTCCTTGGCGTTTCCAATGAGCTCAGACCGCTCCCACACTACTTGTAACCTGCAAGTGGGCGGTCGTCCTGCATTATTAGAAAGGAAAACGGAACAAGCTTGGAAACTCTTCCGTCCAACTGCAAGCTCTGGATCCGTGACCATCAGCGGCTCCTTTTAATTTTCAACCAGCTAAGTTCCATCAGTTCCCTTCCGCCTCTCGCAACACACATTAGAAAGAGAAAAGACAAATCTTTTGTGTTGTAGTTAGAATATTTCTTCCGTGGCGGTGTGTTATTTATTTATTTATTTTGTTGCTTCAATAAAGGCAGTTCGACTGGGTTTAGTTTGTTGTCAATTTTGAATGTATTTGTGTCTATGATATAAAAGATCGGGTTATATGATCTGCCTGCGCGAGCGTGAATGGACTACTCCAAATACCCCCCAAAGATCTCTACAAATTAATCAATTACCGCTCACATATGTAATAACAAATCTCTACAAGTTAATCAATCACCGCTCTCACATATGTAATAACAAATCTCTACAAGTTAATCAATCACCGCTCACATATGTAATAATAAATTGAAAAGTGAAATACGCTAGAGATAAAAGAACAAATCACAAAGAGAAACACAAGAAATTAGTGGTTTACGAATTTGGCTATACCACAAGGAAGAGCAATTTTTCACTATGAAGTTTTTAAAGTACTTATAAGAGTTTGACACACAAACCTCTTCAACTTTGTTTCACCTTCATCAAATAAAGCTCTCACCCTTCCCCATTTGGCTCACACTCTCTTCTTCTCCCCTTTTAGGTTTTTGTTCCTCCTCTGCATAGGAGAGAAAGAATAAAGAATACATACTCATCTAAGTAGGTTTCAAACTTATTCCTCATAATTATAAGTTTACCCTTACTCTAAACCCAACCCAAAATAAAAATATTTTTTTACTTGAGATTGGGGGGGAAACAAAGGAGTTTCCGGTTACGGTAGGTCTTCATCAAGGGTCAGCCTTAAGTCCGTATCTTTTCGCTTTAGTTATGGATGAGCTTTGCAAGATAATGTACCTTGGTGTATGCTTTTTGCAGATGATGTAGTTTTAATTGATGAGAGTAAAGTAGGTTTAAATACGAAATTAGAATTGTGGAGGGTTGCTCTAGAATCTAAGGGTTTTAAAATAAGTAGGACTAAGACAGAGTGCATAGAATTTAATTTTAAGGAAGGTAGAATTATAGATAGAGCCCTAGTTGAAATAGATGGGCAAGAAGTGCCAAGGTGTGATCAATTCCGTTACTTAGGATCCATTATCCATAAAGAAGGGGATATTGATAGTGATGTGGTGCATAGGATAAATGCGGGGTGGGTAAAGTGGAGGGCAGCCTCGGGAGTGTTGTGTGATAAGCGGGTTCCAAAAAGACTTAAAGGCAAGTTCTATAGGACGGCCATTAGGCCTGCAATACTCTATGGAGCGGAGTGCTGGGCACCAAAGAGGAGTCATATAGATAAGTTGAATGTAGCCGAAATGAGAATGTTAAGGTGGATGAGTGGGATAACTAGGAGAGATAGGATTAGAAATGAATATATTCGTGAGAGCCTAGGAGTAGCGCCTTTAGGGGAGAAACTGAGGGAATGTAGGTTGCGTTGGTATGGGCATATGCAAAGAAGATCTTTAGATGCCCCTATGAGAAGATTAGAAGGGTTACAGGTAAACGATGCTAAAAGAGGGAGAGGGAGACCTAAGAGAACTTGGATGGAGTTAATAAGAAAGGATTTGACTTTACTATCTCTTACAAAAGAGGTAGCCCAAAACAGGCTGGAATGGAGGAGTAAGATCCGTGTCGCCGACCCCAAATAGTTGGGAAAAGGCGCTAATTGATTATAATTATGATTATGATAGTTTTGAGCTAAACCCAACAATCTCCACCTTAACGAAAAACTCCTCCACCCCTTGGAAATTGTCCTAACGATCCAGTTATCTGACCAGCCACACAGGCTCCACCATGGCGCTGGCCCTACGTGGGCTTTTTTTACCCTAACCCAAAAGACGTTAGTTCAACCGACACTTTCATCTAAAGTAAAAGGCGTCCGTTTAACCGACGCCTTTCTGTTATAAATAGAGAGGCATCAGTTCTATTTATAACCGACGTGTTTCTATTTATAACCAAAAGGCGTTGATTAAGCGGTCAACTTTCACGGCCTTTCAGTGCCTTAGCTTTCATTCAATCATTCGGTTATAAAGAGAAAGGCGTATGTTGAACGGATGCTTTTTAGTTCTAAGGCAAAGGCATTGGTTCAACCAACGCCTCTTGTTATAACCGAAAGGCATCAGTTGAACAGACACCTTTCATGTTCTTTTTATACCCCCTCCCCTCTCTCGGGCTCGAATGAACCAAGCCATAACACTCTCTCCCTCTTCTTCGACGGCGATCTTTCTCTGGTCAGTCTTACTTTCCCCCGTGCCTCGGCGTCGCCAATCCTCAAACTGTCTCCTTTCTTCTCCGACCATCCCGGCATTGCTCTCTTCTCCGACCATCCTGCCCCGGCTAGCTCCTCCTCACCCCCCCCCCCCCCCGACGTCTTCTCTAGCTTGGCACTGGTTTATCCGGACATGCTCTGCAAATTATATATTCTCAATCTCTCAATCAAAGTTGGAAATACATACATGTGAGTAAATACATCATTATTTTTTATTGATTTAGCTCTAGCATTGTATCAAATAGATTATATCATATTTGAGTTGAATTTTATTGGTGTTTATTAAAGGTTTTGTGAGTAGAGCTGGCGAGAGAAATGGTTTCATTTGTGCTAAGGCATAGTGGCAGAATTGCAATCGATAGAGGTGAATACGGATGTGGTGAAATTGTAAGATTATTTATTAGTAAGCTAACCACTTACGAGGAACTAGAGATACAAGTGGCCAATAAAATAGGATGGGACCAAAGAATTTAGAAAAATCGTCTCAAGTGTAAGATACCTCTTTTTGGAACAACAACCACTGTATTACCAATTGATGATGACAACTTTATGCAACAAATGCTTTATTTTGTGTCTCGTGTGTATACATTCGAGCTATTTGTAAAAAAAAAGGCGTGCATGTCTAGCTTTGCAAATGATGGTGAAGGCGGAAGTAGGAGTTCTCGAAGAAATATGTTGAGTGGAAACTTGAAGGGAAGGCTTGTAGAGGATAACGAAGAAGATGATTTATCTATCTCACTTGCGTGCAATGAACCTCAGCTTTTGCTAGTTAGAGGTAAGTTTATTCAACAAATGTAGTTTAACCATTTAAATTACAGTTTGTATTGAGTGGAAGATTCTTTGTGAAACAAGTGAGTTTAACCTGATAACCACAATCTATCGGATCATTAAATTCTTTGTGAAGCGACATTCAGCCGGGTTGGCCATGGCAACCCCACACATCCCTAGTATTGAGTGAAAGATTAAACAATAAATGCGCCTTATTGGCAGCAATTATGTTGAACAAATCAATTCCACGTGTATGAAGTGAAAACATTGGCTGGTAGAAAATATGTAGTGGATGCCTGCCATCAGACATGTTCTTGCAATTACCCTCAGGTGTTGTGTAGGTAACATGGTAGCCATATGATGATGAAGTTTTAGCACAGTTACCTGGAGTATGTACGGATGGAGCATATGTATGACAATCTAGGACGCCAATTATATGTTTTGACATTGTAGAGATGCATGTTTCCGGATCGGGTGATATTGTTGTTTGGATTAGAGCAGGTTTCCCCCCTTTTGTTGTGGAGTTTATTAAGCGATCTTCGCGTTGACGTCAGGCTAGTTTCTATTGGAGGTCACATCATGCAGCCTATATTACTAGATGGGACGGCCGGATAACCACTCTCGTTCAGGGGAGCCTACCACGACAGAGCGAGATGCTGATAATGCTTACATGAAGTGGTACTTGAGGATTACTAGGAGACTTATCTTACCACCCGTGCATGTGGCAGAGATGTTATATCAGCCCGGGGGCGACACTGAGCGAGCATTGGTTAATATCTCTTACTTCATATTTGTTTTAATTCACCATCATTTTGTGCTTGTAGATAAAATATGTTCTTTGCTCCTTCTAGCTTACTTATGCGAGACAAACACTTGCTCAGTCGCATGGAGCTTTGGTGGACTGATCCTATGAGAGCTTGCTAGCGGCATGTCAGACAATACACGATAACTCTGCACATATTCTTGTGAGCTTGCCATTGCTTCAACCAGTTATGTCAGAGATTTTGGGACTGCAAGGTGATCATCCTTTTGAAGCTTCTCGACCTTTATCAGCTTCGCCTGACATGGTGACATTATTGGCCAACACGACTTCTTTTACCCCACCACTAGTAGTTCCAAATGCCCTGCTCGATAAAGTTGTGAGGTTTCTTTCTTCGAAAGTATATACTAGGCGACAGCGTGCACTTCGTGCTCTACGTCAGGCACATTCATTTTAATTTATTTATATGTTAAGTTTACTTATTTATTTTGATTAAATTGTGTTATTATATTTTAAAAAATTTACATTTTACATTACATTGTTGGTCTTATTAAGTTGAAAGAGAAGGCGGCGGTTTAAGTGACGCCTCCCTCTAGCTAAAGAAGGAACCAATGGAGGATGGAGTAAAAATGCTAAGGCAATGAAAGTCACTTTAGATGAAAGGTGTTACCTTTATATTTATAATCGAAAGGAGTCGGTTGAATGGACACCTACGCCTTTCAGGTTAGGGTTTAAAAAAAAACCCATAAAGGGCCAGTGCCACATTGGTGCCTGCGTGGCTAGTTAGATAATTGAATCGGAAATTATTTCTAAACATTTTTCCGATCAGTAATTTATTTAATTATTATTTGGTAAATTTCCCTTAACTTAAACACAATTAAGGTGATGGGGTTGGGTATTGATGGAGGGCACCCTAGTTGAAAGTTTGATTTAATTAAAAAATTATTTAGTCATAATTAATCCACTATAATAACTATCCCTAAACTCTCACAAATATATTCATTTTTAATCTTATCTCTCCTAGTTATCTCACTCATCCACATTAACATTCTCATTTCGGCTACATTTAACTTATTTATATGGCTTCTCTTTGGTGCCCAACATTATGTTCCATAGAGTATTACAAGTTTAATGGTTGTCTTAGAGAATTTGCCTTTAAGCCTTTTTAAAACACACCTATCATACAAAACTCTCGAGGTTGCCCTCCATTTTACCCACCCAGTATTTATCATATGCACCAAATCACAATCAATACCCATTTTCTTTTTGGATAATGAAACCTAATAACAAAATTGATCACATCTTCACACTTTTTGCCCATTTATTTCAATTAAGGTTCTACCTATCGTTTTACCTTCCTTAAAATTAAATTCCATGCGTTTTATCTTAGTCTTACTTATTTCGAAACGTTTTGATTGTTTTGATTCTAGAGCATCCCTCCATAATTCTAATTTTGCATTCATACATATTTTACTCTAATCAATTAAAATTACATCATCTACAAAAAAACATACATGAAAGTACATTATCTTGTATATGTCTAGTGAGTTCATCCAGTTATTCGTACCTCATACATATCATTATAATATCTATGTAACATCTTATGACTCCTTTCTTCTTAAACACTCCAAATGATCTCTCTCGGCAGTTTGTCGTTAGCTTTTTCAAATCTATAAAGGTCATATAAAGGTCTTATTTTCTATCTCTATATCTTTCTGCTAATTGTCGTAACAAAAATATAACTTTCATTGTTGACCTCATCAGCATGAAACTAATTCTCTGTTATTTTAGTTACTTTTCATAAACGTCCTTCTACTACTCTCTCTCATAACTTCATAAGTTTTATACCTCTATAATTTGTACAACTTCAGATGTCTACTTTATTTTTATACAAGGGTATGAAGGTACTTCTCTTTCATTCATGTGGCATCCTCTTAGACTTTCAAATCTTATTAAAAAAACTAGTCAACCAAGTTAAACTAACACCTTCCAGAGCTTTCCATACTTCAATAAAAATTTCATCGGGTTCTAGAGCTTTGCTTTTCTTCATTTTTCTTAATGTAGCTCCTACCTCCTCTATTCATTTGTTACCCGTTTCAATTCATTTGTGACATATCAATGACTGATTATGGTAATTTTGTGGTGTCAATTTCCTTTGACAGTGTGCCTCATTTGCATGTTGAGCAGTTAGGTAGAAGTCCGTCATCCTAGGAAAGTATAGACACTAGTCAAGTGGGTCACCTTCAAGGAATGTCATATTAGATATCAGTAAAATATCGGTCAACCAAAGAGACAAAATATTGGAGATAGTGTGTAAAAAAATATCGGTAGTCGAAAACTAGTTTTTACCATATATTTTCACAATCTAACTTCTAAAATGAGTTATACTAATTTAGATAAAGTATAGATTTCAAAATATGCATAAAAATGCATATTAGGATGGGAAACAAACGGAAAAGTTATTTTATTTCTTTTTTTTAAAACATTTTTTTAAATGGCCGGTCCAAAATCGATATATTAGCGATATTTACAAAAATTCAAAAAAATGATATTGATCCATATCGGTGTATTGGGTGGGGCCCGATACCAGCAAGCCTGAATTCCATGGTCACCTTCGAGTGGCCTTGCCATGGTTAAGGATCGGCATTGGGCAAACTTTTTGGATGCCTACGAGAATGAAGTTCAAAGTTTTTTACACCGGATCTGATAAAGTTCAATCTCCTTTGATTGATCTGTTTAATCCTAACTATAACTTTTGGGTTGTGTTTTGTTGATGCTTGTTAATGCATAATTCTTGCCCCTCAAGGGACTTAGCAATTAGGAAAAAGAAAAATAGCCATTCTCTTACAAGAGAGAAAGAATATGAATAGGCAGTGGAAGTTCGAGGTTCGAGAGCAAGACTATCATCGAAGGGCAAAATATCTCTCCTTCCCATATAAGTGTCCTATTTGGTTTTTAAAATTAAAATAAAATGAGTTCAATATGAAAAACCAAATTGGACGCTTTTTTAGTGCATGTTTAATAAACCAAATAAGAATAGAAAGGAGAGAGTACGCATGCAACAACAGATAGGGGCTACTGCCAACCCTGTCGCTCAAACACGTTTTAAATGTCTTAACTAGTTCCCAGCATTCGAATTCACATAGAATTCCTAAGAGAAACCAAAGTACAAGCGAACACTCCTCGCGGAACGTAAGTTGTGGATACCAGGGAATTCCATATCGGATATCCACTACCAAAGAATTCTATATCGGATATCGGTAAGCCTAAGAGACAAAGTATCGGTGGTTGACGAATTTTTTTTTTAAAAAAAACAAAATTAAACAAAAAAAATTTCTATTTTTTTTAAAACGTTTTTTTTCTTGAAAATGGCAATATAGCGATATTTGAAAAAAATAGAAAAAACGATATTTTCCCGTCTTGTTTTATCAGGTAGGGTCCGATATGATATTCCTTGGTGGACAAGGCAAGTTACATAACTAATAAAAACTTCAAAACACTCCATGCTAATAGGCGTTACAAGATTTGTGACTAATTGATAATGAAAGAAAGAAGCTTTGCCAACACAATAGTCATACACTAACATAGCTGCATCATATAAGGCAACTTAAGCTGCAGGTCTCCAATCACAAAAATCTCCTCACAATTGCATAGAGTAAAACGAAGGTTTCAATTCCAAAATCATTGCCACTATTAATGCTTGAGCAGTAGAAATAAATCGACATGAAATTAAGTATCTAAAGGCCTAAACAAAGAGCAGTAAAATTTCCTTCTGAGGCAGGCAGCACATATCTAACAGTTCTTCAGCGGTACTGCATGGAAAGAAAAAAACGACGTCAAAGAGGATTGAAGGGAAAAACCCATGACGTCTCTAAACCCATTAGTTTGTATTGAGAAACCTACAGTACAGTATGTCGTACATTAAAAGAACGAAGCAACACCCTTTCAGAACGAAATAATTACCAAGCACTACAGAAAACATAACTCCAAGTCCCAAACGCTGGATAGAGGACCATGACAGATAATCACTTTATGTGCCCACAACAACAAAACCAAAGTCACTAATGTTATATGTGGACCACCATAGAATTTAAAAATCGCCTAAAACAAATTCCAAAAAGAAGAGACACTGGTCAATGAAATACATGATCATAGTATCCTCTTTCATCTGAGGAATTAATGTCTAGAAATCATGACATATCCATGAAAACCGTGAACAAGTAGAACTTGAATTCCAAAACATAGTTTTCATAAAATCCATCTACCACTTGAGCAGTTACAAAACCAAGAAACACGACATAAATACCATGATTAAATCAAAAGAACATGCATTTGTTTCTGCAACTTATCAAAGAACTTGAGCAGTTACAAAACCAAGAAACACGACGTAAATATCATGATTAAATCAAAAGAACATGCATTTGTTTCTGCAACTTATCAAAGAGCATGCTCACCTTGACGAAACCAATGTCCTTGGCGTTGCTACGGAAGCATTGCCTGCAGCACATGAGACCATACTTCCTGATAAGCCCGTGGACATTGCCACACACCCGGCTGCAAGAGGGAAAAAACAGCAGAAAGTTTTAATCATATCATGACATACGAAATCACATCTTCAAAGATATCTACTAAAAAATATGGGATGTGTTACTAAAAGGAATTTGGTTGCTTCAAAACAACACTTATGAGTCTGAAGCATGAAATCATAACAACTTCCACTATGAACCACCACCCACAGGAAACTACAGATGAGAAAAGTTATACGAAATACACAGCGTGCACACCCTAACTATCAGCTTAATTCAACGATAATCACAAACTTAATCTTTGCAACCAATACCTTTCAAACTCACAAAACCTAAGGGACCATAAAAGACTATGAACTTTGACAACTTTCCACACCCTAACTAAAGAAGCAAGCATCTCAATTTTCAGAAACCATGTGTGCTGCATATCTCCAATTTTGCAGCAACAAAAATATTAACAAATATACAATATAGAACAACGGGTTCAAATCCCACATATTTATAACAATCATATCATATGTATGTAACATTGTGCAAGCATATAAATTTCTATCATTCATCAATAGTCAGTATTAGGTAGCTAAAAAACACCAAAGTCAGAAAATATTGCAAAAGACGCGTGCTGTGTATTTACAGTTTCCCAATATCAGAAATACTAACATACGCAGTAGAACAGTAAATTCATAGCCCTAGCTTCACAAATTAACATGTCAATATCAACCATATAGATAAGCTTGTGCAGCATATATTTCTATCAATTACCAAAACACAATTTCATATTATTAGCTGAAAAGCTCGTAGCTAAAAAACACCAAAGTCAGAAAATATTGCAAAAGACACGTGCCGTGTATTTACAGTTTCCCAATATCAGAAATACTAACATATGCAGTAGAACAGTAAATTCATAGCCCTAGCTTCACAAATTAACATGTCAATATCAACCATATAAATAAGCTTGTGCAGCATATATTTTTATCAATCACCAAAACACAATTTCATATTATTAGCTGAAAAGCTCCACAACTCAGAAGATTTTCCACACATGACGAACAACAGAAGGCAACCGAAACTCACGCAATCCGAGAACGTTCAAACAACAAAAGCAACATTAATACCATTATCAAATAAACCCAAATGGAAAAAGCTTTATAATAGATCATCACAATAGATACCCAACAACAATTTCGTTATAACAAATCAAATGATTCAAAACCAGAACAAGCGAATCTGGAAAAAAGAGAGAGGGATTACCAAGCACGGGATCCGGGCCCGTAGTTCTTAGGGTGAGAGTTCCATACGTTAGAGTGACCCATGATCCGATGATCTTCCGCCGGCGCCGCTCAAAGCTCCCCAGGAAAACCCTAACGGCCGGTAACTGGTGCTTGGTTTAGAGCTCCCTCTCTCCAGCCGTGTCGTCTTTTATAGCCGCTCCGGGTTGGAAGAGCCTATGATATGAAAAATCTTTTTCCATATTACCTGGCGCTAACTTTAATATTCCCATATTACCTGATTTTTCCCGTGACGTCCCATATGGCCTGGAATCGGCACTTGAAGTATCAGAAATGCACTTGTTTTATGTTTTTTGTGCCATTACTATGCGAAGTAGCGTGTTGTAGAAGACATGAAAATACAAGGGATTCCACCGCGAGTTCAAGTGATGATTCCACTGACGATTTCGAGTAGCGATTCCACCGACTATTTCGAGCGGGTCCTACGGCAAGCGACGATCCTATTCACGTCCCCTCATGGCTACTTGCGCCTACCTACAACCAAAAGGAGTGACGGAGAGGAGTGGTTCGGTGCAAAGGCAGCAATTTCTAGTGGCGATCTGCGGTGATTTCAAGTGACCATCTTAATCACTTTCCCCTGTGGCTCCCTGCGCCTCCCTGCACTAGGTGGAGTGACCGATTGACGCATTTGGGGCGTTTTTTTGCTATGGTTTGCGGCAAGGAACATTGGGAACACGACTCCTAACCGGAAGTACTGAAATACACCCCGGTAAGTTACAATACATACTGATTTTAGTTTCAGAAGCTCTGACTTTTAGATTTGTTATTTTGACAACTAAATATTAAGTCGTGTCTTCGAGACACAACCTTATATTTAGTCGTCTATTCGACGACATGACTTTTATATTTTCGTATTTTTTTGACACAACTTTACTATTTACCAATCTCCTTGCAGATGGATATAGAAAGAGATGAGTCGATGGAGCAAATACCAAGGGAAGAGGAGGAGGATCAGGAACTTCTATTTGCACCTCGAGAGCAAAAATAGAGGGGCAGGAAGAAGAAGGCTCCGATAGACTCACCTGTTGATCTATACTTGACGCTGTTGCCAGGGACAGAAGCCACTAATTTACCAAATTCTTAACATAGTTAGTTTTAGAGTAGTTTAGTTTAATTTAGATTTCTTTCCAGTAGCTTAATTCATAATTTTCTTTCTTCTACAGGATTAAGAGAGGACGTGGAATTCTCGCCAACGTTAGAAGGGCCATCCCTTCCCTATTATTTGCACTCTCTAATATTTCTCTTTTAGAATAATTTGGGTGCTTGGTGTTTTCTCTTTCTTTCTGTGACTACATGACGTGCTAGTTGTCGCTATTAGGATTGCTAGTTGTCACTATCTAGGGTTGATGCTTGCTAGTTGTCACTAATAGGATTGTTACAGGTTTTGCTGTTTTTTATTGTGCATGCATGGTCGTCGTTCCCTGAACCCCGACCGGACCTTTGATCCTGACCCTGAGCGACTGTCTAGAGCCTTTAGAACTCACAAAAACCCAATCCTGGAATCCCATCCTATGGCGGACAATATGAACCTTGGGGGTAGGAATGGCCTAACCCAGAATCCAGTAGTACCCCCCCCCCCCCCTCGTACCCTGCAGGACTACTACCGTCCCACTGCCTACACCCCCCCCTCGTGCATCCTTCTGTCTGACACCGTGACTAATTTCAAAATTAAACCCAACATCATCCAGATGCTGCCCACATATCATGACCAACTTAATGAGAATCCCTACAGGCATCCGCAAAACTTCCTGGAAGTTAATACAACCTTCAAACTTACAATGTCTGAAGACCAGGTGTGCCTTAGGTTGTTCCCTTTTACCATGAAAGACAGGTCCAAGGAATGGTTATACTCCCTTGAACACAACTCCATTTCCACTTGGGAGGAACTTTAGGCCAAATTCCTTAAGAAATATTTCCCTGTAGGGCGGACCAATAAGATCCGCAATAAAATCATCGCATTTACCCAACTACCTAATGAAGAATTCCATGAAAGTTGGGAAAGAATGAAAGCCCTACTCTGGTCCTGCCCACATCATGATGTGCCTAAGTGGCAATTAGTGCAGAGATTTCATGAGGGTGTGTGCGACCAGCACAAAACCCTAATTGATGCCTCTTGTGGAGGCACATTCATAAAGAAAACCCCTGATGATGCTTGGATCTAGTAGAGGACATGAGCAAAAACTCTTTACACAGTGCCACCTATAGAGCTGAAGGCCATATGCATGGCAGGAGTGCCTCAAGGGGAGGCATGTACGATGCCAAAGCCACCACCAGTCTAGAACACCAAGTAGCATCTCTAACAGAGAGGTTTGACCATTTTTTGTCTCTGACTTCACCTCATACCCCAACCTCTCAAGATGTTTGCACCATCTGTGCCAGCCCCATGCACACAATAGTTGACTGCCCTTCAGCCTTCCAGTATCTATACCTAGTATAGGAGCACATCAACGCTACACAGACCTTCCCAAGAGCTACAAACAATCCTTACTCCAACACTTACAATTCTGAGTGGCGTGATCACCCTAATTTTTCTTGGAGGCCATCTAATCTAGGGCCTACTTTTAATCAAGCCCCAAGACAGGAATTCCATAACCAAGCTCAGCCTTGCCAACCAGCTACAACTTCCCCATTTGGCCAAAATAATAAGAAACCAACCTTAGAAGACCAGATGAGCCAAATGTTAGCCACACAATCCACCATCTTCACAGCCTTAACCAAGCTATCAACTGACCAGAATGAGATGAAGACCGACATAAACGAGCTAAGAGGTGAGCTAAGGACCCAGGGCCAGCTTGTCCATTCTCATACCCAGTCTATCACCAAGATAGAGACTCAATTAGGACAGCTAGCTCATGCCATGAACCGTAGAGAAGCAAGAACCTTGCCGAGCCAATCCCAATAAAACCCTCGAGGCCAATTTGTAATTGAACCTTCCCAATACCCTCATGAGCAAGTTCAAGCCATAACTACCCTGAGGAGCGGTAGGCAAATCGACAATAGGGTTAAGGACTTGTTCGAAGGTACCTCTATAGAATGAGAAACAACTTCAATCAAAGCTGTGCCTGATAGCTCTAAAACCCAGCAGGATGACCTAACCAAGGCCAACAAAGAAAGATCTTATATTCCCAGGACACCATACCCACAATGCTTGGACAAACCCTCCCCGTTTAGTAAATCCCACCAAAAGATAGAGGAGATGTTTGAGGTGTTCAAGCAGGTTAAGGTCAATCTCCCTTTGTTAGATGCAATAAAACAAGTGCTTGCCTATGCCAAATTCCAAAAAGATCTTTGTACCCAAAAGCGCAATGCTAAATCCAATGTGACTAAAAAGGTCTTCCTTACTGAGTAGGTGAGTTCCCTATTGACACATAATCTTGCACCAAAGAATAAGGACCCAAGATGTCCAACAATTTAATGTGTGATAGGGAACCATACTATGGAAAAGACATTAGATTTGGGGGCGAATGTCAATTTGTTGCCTTACTCTGTGGATGAGCAACTTGGGTTGGGAGAGTTGAAACTGACTACCATAATACTACAACTTATAGACCGATCCATTAAAGTTCCACGTGGTGTTATTGAAGATGTTCTGGTGCAGGTTGATACATTTTTCTTTCCTGTGGACTTCATTGTCCTAGATACACAACCTGTGTAGAACATTGGCAGTCAGATTCCTGTGATTTTGGGACCTCCATTCTTGGCAACATCCAATGCTATTATAAATTGTCGGGATAGGGTGCTAAAATTGTCTTTTGGAAATTTAAATGTCAAACTAAATGTTTTTAATGCTACAAAACAACATCCACCACCAGATGATTCTTAAGCAGTTCATATGATTGACACTCTTGTGGATGGTGCACCTCCCTGTATTTGTTATGATGATCCACTTGCAATTTCTTTCATTAACCCTCATGTGCGCAGTAGGACCACAGATGGATTGAACGTTGGATTGAAAGACCAGGATAAGTTGGACAAATGGCATCAGTCTGGCTGAAGATGTTAAGTTTAGCGCTTGGTGATCTATACATGAAATATGCATTTTATTCTCTCCTAAACTTATGATTATGCTAGCGTATGATTAGAATAACTACTACTTTAATATAGTTTTTGGTTTTTGTAGGAAACAAGAGTAATACACAGAAATAAGGTGAAAAGTAACTCAAATGGTTAAATCATCATAACTTCGTGTACAAATGTAGGATTGGCCTGATTAAAGTTCATGTTAAATATTAAGAGTCAGCTTTCCAATGCCACTAACTACGCATAATTCGGATTTCGGAGCAGAAAGTTATAGCCATTTGAAATTTATGAACAGTAACCACGATCGATCGGCTATCAATGCGATCGATCGCCTCAACCGCAAAAGCAGTGTATTGAAGAAAAGGATCGATCGGCATCAAAACGATCGATCGTATCTACTGGAATTTTTCAATCGCGCAAGATAGTAACTATGATTGATCGGTATTATACGGCGTCGATCGGCAAAGCGATCGATCGGAGGAAAATTACGAAGGAATTGCGATCGATCGGTAAGTGAACGATCGGCAACACGGAGCAATCGATCGCCATGTGCGGAAAACCGAAGTAAGACCTATTTCGACTCAGATTTAGAAGGGGACTTCGTGGTTTCTCTTCACTCTTATAAATAGGCCGTATGAAGGAACGTTTTGGGCATTAGAAAGTAGACGAGAGAATAGACTTTTGAGCTTTATTGGAGACTAGAGCAAAGGAGAAAAAAAATGAAGAACATGAAGAATATGATGGCGATTCTCTTCCGATGCGAGGCTAAACACTTTTCCAAGGCGTAGATGAAGCCCAATAATCTGGTTGTGTAGTTTCTTTTCTCTCATCTTATGTTTTTACTCCAGTTGGTGTATGGATTTTATTGTGTAATCACCGTTAATTCAATAAAGGTTTGTTCTTTGCACTCAAGAGAGACAAGAGTGAGTTCTTGTGAGTTTCAATCCAAAGAATACTTGCGTATCCGAGAGGAACGTAAATAGACTGAGGTGTTATATATCAATAAAATTTCATTGGTTTATACTCGAGAGAGATAGATCACAATTCCATGTTTTAATTATTTTGTGTGTTACGTCTGAGAGGAGAGCACTATATTTTGAGTTGACAAGTGTATATCCGAGAGGAATATGCTAGCCAATTGGAAATCTTTATTCAAAAGAGAGAGAGAAACGATACACTAGTTTATTGTGGTGGATTCAAAGCCTTGGTCTTCTCTATATTGATTAAATCTCACTTAATTTAGTTAAAGTTCATTGCTTTCTTAGTCTATAATCAACACTACTGCTTTCTTTTGAATTTGGTAAAATATTAATCCGTCCCTGAGGTTCGACAACCCTATTTAATATTCGCCGTAGTATAATTGCCTTGTGCACTTACAAGGGTTTTATATTTAAACGATCAAGTTTTTGGCACCGTTGCCGGGGACGGAAGCCAATAGTTTACCAGATTCTTAGTATAATTAGTGTTAGAGTAGTTTAGTGAGTTTTAGCTTAGATTATTTATCGGTAGTTTAATTTGTGTTTTTCTTTCCTTTTGCAAGGTTATGAGAAGACGTGGAATTCTCGACAACGTAGTATAATTTGTGTTTTTGTGTATATCTAGGGTTGTTTCTATGATTTGTGGATGTGTGTTGTTGATGAATGCATGGTGAGGAAATGTCTTCACCTTTTTATGGATTTAGCCATGAGAACCCATATAGGAGCTTTACTGATTATTGTTCTTCACACACACCTAATCCCCCTCCCTATGAAGTGCCCTACCACCCACGACCCTTATATGCTGATACTTACTACCGTGGGTGGGATAATCACTCTAATTTTGGAAGTGACACATCTTTCTTACAATACACAACTCCTCATATGTTGGAACCATGTGTCCTCTGTTTAAGTCCTATTCATACCCCAGTGGAGTGCCCTTTGGCCCATGAGTACCCCGATTTTATACACAAGTATGTTAATGAGGCCCAAAGTTTTCATAGGTGGGAGGATCATCCTATTTCCCCTTGGGAGCAACCTAACCCTAGGTCTACTCTTCATGAGGCCCGTAGTCAAGATTTCCTAAGCCAACAACTGCCTTACTAACCGCCTCTACTCTTCAGTTTGGCCAATCATCCTTAGAAGATCAGATGAGCAAGATACTAGCCACCCTAACGGAGATGAAAACAGACCAAAAATCCCAGGCCCAGCTTGTCCATTCCCACACACAGGCTCTTGCCAACATTGAAATACAGTTAGAACAGCTAACACAAGCCATGAATATGAACGAAGAATGCATTTTACCTGTCGAGCCCCAATATCCGAAGGGCCAATTTTCTTATGAAGGGATCTGTTTTTCCCCTGACTATGATGTTACATCCCTTCAGAATGCCCAAAGGTTTGACAATGAGCTTGAGTGGGTTTTACATAATGATCAAGAGGGTGTAGAAATTGAAGAAGAAGTGAGTGCATTAATAGAACCCAGCTTTAAACCTTCTTCTATATTTGAAGAGTCACATTCTACGGCACTATCAATAGAACCTTCTATTCCTGAAACTAACTTCTATTCATACCATGTCTTGACCGATCTAACCCTTTATTTATTGAAAATAACTTAGACTGTTTCATAGATTATTTGGTTGAGTCACTAATTGAGGAAGCTTTCCCAATTGGGTTACTAGAAGAGGTCCCTAAGGCCAAAATGGTTGATGTGGGGGAGGAGGTTCCCTTTATATTAAAATTTTCTGATGACCTTCTTCCATGGACAATGCAGGGACCCATATTTCCACTGTTTCCTCACCTACCACTCCACCCTTTTATTCCACGATATGCTCCATACATAAGCCACAAGGATATGAGTGTGTGGGGAAATCATTTAATTGATTCAGGCTGAATTCTTGAGGATCTCAACCCTGCAAACGACCGTGGCTCCGTCTGGCTGAAGACGTTAAACTTAGCGCTTGGTGGGAGGCAACCCACGTATTCAGGTGTATTCTCTCCTTTATCTGATTTTTTTTTGTTATATGCTCATTGCCATGCTAGATTTTGTTCAAATTGAGGACAATGTTCATACAAGGTTTGGGGGGAGGGGATATGCTTTAAAAAAAAATGAAGAACAGTAGATACGATCGATCAGATGTACATGATCGATCGCTATCCGATCGACGCCTTATCTGTGCGATCGATTGCTCTGTGGTACATCGACACCATTCATCTTCAATCTAATGGGCGGTGTTTTTCGATTTACATAATGATCGATCGGCTAAAAAAGCGATCGATCGCGGGTCATCTTCCTCGCATTTAAAATCCGAACGGCCGCTGCGAGAGAAATCTATTTCCGCTCGCCGCTCACCGCCACCATTTCTGACCCTTGTTTGAGCTGAAACTTCGGCCCCCTAAGGATTTTTGCATGTAGAATCCAGATCCGGTGTCTGTTTTCATGATTTCCCACTCCTTTCATCTCAATCACTCATTTTTCTTCCGGTAAGCCGAAACTTAAAAACTCGATTTTTCTTATTTTTCGGTAGATATTGTTGCGATTACTTTCATGCATGCCCTTATATTGATTATTGCGATGCTTATGCGTGACTTTTAGCTTCTGATTCTTCGATTTTAGATGTTTTATTTAATTTTTAGGATTTGTGTTCTTTCGGTGAACAGTGTTTTGCTATATTAAAAAAAAAATTTCGAAATCAGATTTCGGGGATATATATCTCTCTCATGCATACTTCTATATTGATGATTGCGATTTTTGTTATGCATGATGATCCCTTTTGATTTCCTAAGTTTTCATAAAAATTTTATTTTTAATTTTAGGAAATTCATTATTATTTCTGAAATTTTTTTTTTTTCGAAAATTGTGAAGTGGATTTGCTATTACATGCTTGTTGTGATGTTTAAGTTTGTAATTACATGCTGCATATTTTTGTACCTTGATTTGATTTTCACTCTTATCTTTGGTTTTCAGGTAGAATGCCTCATAAATCAGTCGCTCACAAACGCTCAAGGGGTGAAGCTTCTTCATCACGTCCTGCTCCTTCCACCCCTCCACCTGAACCTGTTGCACAACCACGACCCATACAATATGAGAGGCAGGTGGTCCTGAACCGGTCTATTCCCAATCTTCCGACTCAGAGATAGATCGAGGAACGGCCGGATTAGGTGAACTATTTCACCCATACCGCTGCAAAGAGGCAGACTGCATTTGCAATGGTCCACGAGGACCCGGTTCGGGAATTCTATGCGAATGGCACCATTGAAGACAATGATAATCCAGAGCAGGTGACCATTCAGAGCGTTGTATGTGGTATTCCTATCCGAGTCCGGGTCGCCGATATTGCTAGCGACATGGGGTGTGACAGAGGTACGATTTATCACCTTGATTTTGATGGATATCAGTTTCCTCCCTACCGGAATATCACAGGGCGGTTGACAGGATCTTCAGTAGGACCTTGGACCTCTACCTACTTGGCCGCCATCAGCATACGATCTGCGTTCCGTTTCGCCTTCCTGATTCTACAGCATGATGTATGGTCGGCCCGGAAGGAGAAAGTCAACCGAACCATGGCGAATTTGTTATTTGTATTCGGCGACGATACTCGGCGCCGCGATCTTGATTTGCCTTCATTCGTCTTTGGCCGGATGAAGCAAATGATGGTGGGCCGAAAAGATGAGAGGTTACCGTATCCATATATTTTAGAGCGTGTATTTCTGACCCATGGGGTGCATTTTCCTGAGCATTCTCGAGTATCTCATGAACTGGGGCCCATTGGAGTGGATGCGTATAACCGTATGATGGACCATACACGACGCGGGTGGCCACAAGCTCCCCGTATTGAGGAACACGCTGAGATACCTGAGGGTGAGCTTGCTCAACCACCATGGGCAATGATGCAGCAGCAGATCAGCGATCTCACTGGCCATGTGCAGGAGATTCGCCAGTCACAGCAGGAGATTTGCCAGTCACAGCAGGTGCTTATGGATTCCCAGCATGCTATTACTGAACGTCTCGACTCTATAGTTGATTTTCTTTATGCATGGCGTTTTCCTCCAGGCGATGGTGATGGCAATGATCGGGATTTCTAGACCACTTCCTCTGGTGTTTTCCTTCATCTTTCTCTTTTACCTTTTGTGATCATTGTATTTTGTCTTTATTGTGCATTGAGGACAATGCTTATTTTAGGTTTGGGGGAGAGGATGTGCTTCATTGTAAAATCAGAAAAGGAAAATAAAAAAAAGTTAAATTTGTTTGAGTAGTTTTAAGTTGTTTGTTAGTAGTTTTTTCATAGGTTTTGATAGTTTATCCCGTAATAATACATGTTATAATTCTTAGGAGATTAATTTGCATTGGAAGTGTGAGTAAGTATACTGGAGGATAGATACACTTAACTGGGCATACCTTTCTGTTACAATCCTTTTGGAACAGGTGCTTGAAATTAAGAAAACTCACTCACACACATTAGTACATAAAGTAATACCATCTAGAGATTTGTTGAATGCTAATTTACAGTGGAATGTCTTTAGTCATAGTCATTGGATGATGTGTAGTTGTCTGTTGAGTTTAAAAGATCATGATAGACCATTTACTTGGCTATGGCAAGGGATTGAAACTGAAAATAGGTTGAGAGTATAATACAACCTGGACAAAATAAAGATGTGCTTGAAAATATATGTGCTGAAAATAAAAATGTGAAAAAATGAAAACAAAATGAAAGAAAGGGGCTGCTTGACTTTATAGGATTAAATTAGGCTGATGCTCGGGCCCGAAGCGGTCTCTTAAAACCTAATGCCCTAAGCCAAATTGGTTGGGAGTCATTGGCCTGAGTCATTGCTAAACCTAAGCATCTTGAAGTCAAGCCTTACACAGTCCTAGCGAAAAAAAAAAGAAAAAAAAAGTCTATGGTGTATTATCCTCTCAAATCTAGAATGTTGGACCCGAAAGAGGTGCGCAGATTTGTGCTATCATGAACCTAAAGATTACGATGACTATGTAGATTCTGATGTTCTTTGGTTAATGGGTAACACTGGATCTGTATAAACAGAAATTTAGAATGTATTGCTACAATGTTCTACACTTCTACAATTTACATTATCATGCTATATTATATTTGAGCAGAAATTTCCAAGATGAAAGTGTGGAATAAAACCACTTACTTGAGGGCTTCTATATTCCTGTTGATTATGAACCAAGTACGTGTGGTTAATTCTTTTAAGCATTGTAGTATGCATTTGAAGGGATAATAGGTTTGCTTGTTTTGCAATATTTTATTTTTGTTTTACTTCTTCACGTAGGTTAATTAGTTTCATAAATACATGTTTGTGGGTAGTATGGCTGCAAACCCTCACGAGACACAACTCGTCCTACTAGGGACACCTAAAGGTTTAACGGCTTGTTGCATACGCTCAATGCAATCGTGTTCCCTACAAAAGTGGTGTTTAATTTTTTGCATTAGTTCCTTAGTTTGTTTGATTTTATTTTATTTTGTTTTGTTTTACTAGGGACTAGCAAAATCTATGTTTGGAGGTATGATCTATACATGAAATATGCATTTTATTCTCTCTTAAACTTATGATTATGCTAGCGTTTGATTAGAATAACTACTACTTTAATATAGTTTTTGGTTTTTGTAGGAAACAAGAGTAATACACAGAATGAGGTGAAAAGTATCTCGAATGGTTAAATCATCATAACTTCGTGTACAAATGTCGGATTGGACTTCATGTTAAAGATTAAGAAGTTAGCTTTCCAACGCCACCAACTACGCGTAATTCGGAGTTCGGAGCAGAAAGTTATAGCTATTTGAAATTTATGAACAGTAACCACGATCGATCGGCTATCAATGCGATCGATCGCCTCAGCCGCAAAAGCAGTGTATTGAAGAAAACGATCGATGGGCATCAAAACGATCGATCGTATCTACTGGAATTTTTCAATCGCGCAAGACAGTAATTATGATCGATTGGTATTATACGGCATCGATCGGCAAAGCGATCGATCGGAGAAAAATTACGAAGGAATTGCGATCGATCGGTAAGCGAACGATCGGCAACACGGAGCAATCGATCGCTGTGTGCAGAAAACCGAAATAAGACCTATTTCGACTCGGATTTGGAAGGGGACTTCGTGGTTTCTCTTCACTCTTATAAATAGGCCTTATGAAGGAACGTTTTGGGCATTAGAAAGTAGACGAGGGAATAGACTTTTGAGCTTTATTGGAGGCTAGAGCAAAGGAGAGAAGAAGATGAACATGAAGAACATGATGGTGATTTCTCCTCCGATGCGAGGCTAAACACTTTTCCAAGGCGTAGATGAAGCCCAATAATCTGGTTGTGTAGTTTCTTTTCTCTCATCTTATGTTTTTACTCCAGTTGGTGTATGGATTTTATTGTGTAATCACCGTTAATTCAATAAAGGTTTGTTCTTTGCACTCGAGAGAGACAAGAGTGAATTCTTGTGAGTTTCAATCCAAAGAATACTTGCATATCCGAGAGGAACGTAAGTAGACTGAGGTGTTATATATCAATAAAATTTCATCGGTTTATACTCGAGAGAGATAGATCACAATTCCATGTTTTAATTGTTTTATGTGTTACGTCTGAGAGGAGAGCACTATATTTTGAGTTGACAAGTGTATGTCCGAGAGGAATATGCTAGCCAATTGGAAATCTTTATTCAAAAGAGAGAGAGAAACGATACACTAGTTTATTGTAGTGGATTCGAAGCCTTGGTCTTCTCCATATTGATTAAATCTCACTTAATTTAGTTAAAGTTCATTGCTTTCTTAGTCTAGAATCAACACTACTGCTTTCTTTTGAATTTGGTAAAATATTAATCCGTCCCTGAGGTTTGACAACCCTATTTAATACTCGCCATAGTACAATTGCCTTGTGCACTTGCAAGGGTTTTATATTTAAATGATCACTTGGTAGGAGGCAACCCACGTATTTAGGTGTATTCTCTCCTTGTTTTCCTTTCCTTGTTATGATTAACATTGTAGTTTTATATTGTTTACATTGAGGACATTGTTCATAATAGGTTTGGGGGGGGGGAATATTGCTTGCATAAAAATAAAAATCAGAAAATGAAAAACCATAAAAAATTTGATTAGTTTTAGGTTGTTTGTTAGTATTTTTCATAGATTTTGATAGTTTATCCCGTAATAATGCATGCTTCAATTCTTAAGTGATTAATTTGCATTGGAAGTGTGAGTAAGTATACTGGAGGATAGAAACGCTTAAATGAACATATTTTTCTATTACAGTTCTCTTGGAACAGGTGCTTGAGCTAAAAAAATTCACTCACACATACTAGTACATAAAGGAATACCCTCTATAGATTTGTTGAATGGTAATCTTCAGTGGGATGTCTTTAGTCAGAGTCAATGGATGATATGTGGTTGTCTATTGAGCTTAAAAGATCATGATAGACCATTTACTTGGCAATGGCAAGGGCTTGGAATCGGAAATAGGTTAAGAGTATAATACAGCCTGGACATAATAAAGATGTGCTGGAAAATATGAATGTTAAAAAATGTAAAAAGTTGAAGAATAGAAGAAAGAAAGGGGTTGCTTGACTATGATGGGATTAACTTAGGCTGATGCTTATTCTATACATAAAATATATAGAACTCGAGCGCCGGCAAGCCAGTGGGTCTCGATGGCGGACTGGGCAAGATCCGGCGGCACGACGGCCATGGCGACGACGGAAGCTCTCACGGCGGTGATGGAGGAGAAGCTAGACAGAGCAGAGCGGCGACTAAGATCGGCAAGGAGCTGGAAAGTCGGCAAGCAAGATGGGTCACGGCGGGGCGAGCATGACGGCGCCGGAGAAGATGAGGTTGTAGGCGAGACGTCGATGGAAAGCTTGGCGACAGCTTGAAGAGACAGGGAGGCTCACGGCAGGCCGGAACAGGGGCGTGTTCAATCGGGAAACAAAAGGAGTCGTGCCGGATTTGGAAATTCGGATTTTTGTGATTCGATTGGGACGCGATTGCGGATAAGAATGGATTCAGAGTCTTGTTGGAGTATGGATTTGGGACTCTCAGTCGAGGTTTATAAAAACAGAGAGGAGAGTCGTCGGAAAGAGGAGAGGAAAAAAACCAGACTTTTTACAGCGAAAAACAAAGCTTTGGAAGCGGATTGCGGCCGGATTCCGGTGTGGTTTCGGTCGGAGCAAGAGGCCGGAGCAAGGGAAGAAGCAAGAAGGGAGCAGAAAGGGTCGAATTTGCACTGTGGCGAACTGCTACAGTGCCATATTTCAACTGCTACAGTAGCCGACTCGTTGGAAGGGATGATGAACAGTGCCGTGAACAGTATTTTGTGAACAGTACTGTGAATAGTGATTTTGTGAACAGTATTTCGATAAATCCGACGAATCAGGCTACTTCTTCTTTCTCTTATTCTATGTCTAGCTAAACTCTTTATCAAGGCTAGATGAAGCTCTAAATTTGTATTTGCTACTCTTAGTTGTTTAGTTTAATAAAATTTGATAATGATTCTTCATGCGTAATGCGATTTTATTTTTATTCCTCTTAAGTGCTTTGACCGAGACTTAATGAATGATTAATGGAATTTGATCTTGATATTTCCTGTGTCTAGATAATAACATGATTATGATTAATTCTATGCCCGGCCAAGGATAGAGTTAGTTATATTAATTTATAGTGGATGAATTTTTCGTATCTGGACAAGAACATGTAGTTCATTCACTGGTAATTTGTGTGTCTGGCCAAGAATATAAATTACTATATCATATCAATTTGTGGAGATAATAATTGAAAGTAGTAATTGCATGTTTAGTGGTGGATTCGACGCTTTGATATTCTCATTCATCTGATTTCTTATTAAAGTTTGCTTCTTTAGTTAATTAAAATCATAAAAATTCAATCTTTCATTAGAATTAGATTAATCTTCTAAGTCCTTTGGGTTCGACCTCGTTTCCACTAGACTACAGTGAGTCTCGTGCGATTGCGAGTAAAAAGAGTTGAAAATTCAATCCAATCAATTGGCGCCGTTGCCGGGGACTTGGTAACGGTTTGACTTAATTCTAATTAGTTTAAACTTGTCTTTGTAGGATTTTGATACTTGATTTTCTTATCTTTGTAGGAGTCAATTTGGAGAGGCGGATAGTGACACTTGGAACTCGCCAACGTTGGAAAGGACACTCCTTCCCCTCGTTTGCAATCTATCAACCTTTCTTTTTAAGTAGATTTGGGTGTTTTTAATATTTTTTTTCTTTTTATTTATGTGAATGCATGCAGTGCTAGTTGTCAATAGCTAGGTTTGCTAGTTGTCGATATTTAGGGTTGTTGATTGCTAGTCGTGGATATCTAGGGTTATTTTGTGTTGTGGATGTGTGATGGTGTGGTTATGGTGTTGGTGATTGTGTGGTGAAAGAAAAAAATGACTTCACCTTCCTATGCATTTAGCCATAATAACCCATACATGTACTTTAATGATTATTATTCCTCACACACACCTACTTCCCCTCCCTTTGAAGTGTCATTCCCTCCATGTCACTCATATCTTGATACTTATAACCATGGGTGGGAAAATCAATCAAACTTTGGGAGTAACATATCTTCCCTACAACCCACGACCCCTTTTATTTTGGAACCATGTGCCATTTGCTTAAGCCCCACTCATACCTTAATGGAGTGTCCTTTGGCCCATGAGTATCCGGAATTGGTGCACAATCATGTAAATGCGGCCCAAGGTCTTCATATGTGGGAGGACCAATCTAATTTTTCTTGGCACACTCTCAACAAAAGGGCTATGTTTGACCAAAACACTACTCTACCCTTACAAGGTATGACATGCCTGTTCCACCACCACCATTGCCAACCCCAATATGCCCAACCCACATGGAATCCTAGCTTTGAGGATAAGGTCTTGTCCATGTTGGATAATCTAAATGGGATCTACAGTAGTGCATCGGGCGATAGTAATGAAGTAAACACTTTACCTATCCAACCACAATACCCGATGGGCCAATTTGTTGAAGAGGGGATATGTTTTCCCCCTAACCATGTTCAAAATGTTACAACCCTTCGGAGTACACAGAAATTTGAAAATGAGGTTGGATGTAGTGCAGGAAATGAGCAAGGAGGGGTGGAAATTAAAGAAGAAGTTAATGAGTCGTTAGAACCAATTTTTAAATCTTCTATCTCTGGGGAGTCACCGTCTACGATAATATTAACGGAACCTTCTGTTCCCGAAGCGTCACTCATACAATGTCTAGACCAACCTTCCCCTTTGATTGTTGAACGTGACTTAGAGTGTTCTATCGATTGCCCATTCAATCCATTATTTGAGAGTCCTCTCCAAAATGCGTTACAAGATGAGGCCACTAAGGCCAAATTGGGTGATGTGGAAGAAAAACCCTTTATTTTAAACTTCTCTAATGACATCTTCCCATGACCAATGAAGGGGGACATATTCCCAAAGCTTACCCGCCTACCACTCTACCCTTTCATTCCACGATATGATCCGTACTTAGGTAACAAGGATAGGAGTGTGTGGGATCATTTAATTGATCCAGGTTGACTTGTTTGGGCTACGTCTAGCTGAAGACGTAAAACTTAGCGCTCTTGGGAGGCAACCTAAATTTTATTTTCTTATTTGTTTTCTATTTTATTTTTATTTTTATTGTATGTTATTTCTTACCTATGTGGGGATGTTACAGTCGAGGTTTGGGGGTGTATTTAATTTTTTCATATTTATATTATCTCCTCATTCTTCGCTTATGTGTGTCATGCTTTACATCTACAATGAGGCTCTCCATTCAGGTGACTTCTTTCCTCACTTATTTTCTTTTACTATTCATTGTAGTATTATTTTGGTAAACATTGAGGGCAATGTTTAGTTTAGGTTTGGGGGTGTAGCAAAGAAGTGTTTATCATATATTTTCGTTTATTTTAAAAAAAAAATTGAAAAAAAAAAGAAGAAAAAAAATTGATAAAAAAAATGGAATGAAAAAAATAGTTTTTAGGTTGTTTGTTAGTATTTTTTTTAGGTTTTGATAGTTTATCCCGTGATGATACATTTTACAATTCTTAAGAGATTAATTTACATTGGAAGTGTGAGTAAGTATACTAGAGGATAGAGAACTTAACTAAGCAGTATCTTTCTGTTACAGTCCTCTTGGATCAGGTGCTTGAACTAATAAAACTCACTCACACACACTAGTACATAAAGTAATACCCTCTAGAGATTTGTTGAATACTAATCTTCAGTGGGATGTCTTTAGTCAGAGTCATTGGGTGATATGTAGTTGTTCTTTGAGCTTAAAAGATCATGATAGACCATTTACTTAGCTATGGCAAGGGCTGGAACCGGAAATAGGTTGAGAGTATAATACAGCCTGGACAAAATAAAGATGTGCTGAAAATATGAATACTGAAAATAAAAATAAAAATGTAAAAAAAAAGAAAAAAAAAGGGGCTGCTTGACTTTATAGGATTAACTTAGGCTAATGCTCGGGCCCGAAGCAGTCTCTTAAAACCTAATGCCCTAAGCCAACTGGCTGGGAGTCATTGGCCTGAGTCATTGCTAAACCTAAGCATCTTGAAGTCAGGCCTTACACAGTCCTAGTAAAAAAAAAGTCTGTGGTGTATTAACCTCTCAAATCTAGAATGTTGGACCCGAAGGAGGCGCGCAAATCTGTGCTATCATGAACCTAAAGATTGGGATGACTACGTAGATTCTGATGTTCTTTGGTTAATAAGTAACACTGGATATGTGTAAAACAGAAATTTAGAATGTATTACTACAATGTTCTACACTTTTACTATCTATATTATCATGATACATCATATTGAGCAGAAATTTCCAAGATGAAAGTGTAGAATAAAACCACTTACTTGAGGGCTTCTATATTCCTGTTGATTATGAACCAAGTACGTGTGGTTAATTCTCTTAAGCATTGTAGTCTGCATTTGAAGGGATAATAGGTTTGTTTGTTTTGCAGTGTTTTGATTTATTTTTATATTTAGGTTAATTAGGTTGATTGTTAAAATACATGTTTGTGGGTAGCATGGCTGCAACCCCTCACGAGACAACACTCGTCCTACTAGGGACACCTAGAGGTTTAACGGCTTGTTGCATACGCTCAATGCAATCGTGTTCCCTACGAAAGTGGTATTTATTTTTCTAGTTTAGTTACTTTAGTTGTTTTTGTTTTCCTTGCTTGATTTTGTTTTGCTCGAGGACTAGCAAAATATAGGTTTGGGGGTATTTGATATCTACGAAATATACACATTTTTATATGCCTTTATGCCTATATTTTGGTCGTAATTTTAGTTGAAAGTAAGAATTATTAATGGTTATTTATGTTAGGTGGGTAATTAAGAGTTTAATAAATAAATGCGCTTATTTGATTAATTTAGATGCGTTAATTGGATTTCATGATTTCATATTTTATTATGCGTCTAATTTAATATTTAATTTTATTTATGTAGGCGTAAGAGTTTCAAATGTGGATTGTCAAGAGTTAATATGCGCCAAACCATTTTTGTGAAGAGATTAGATTTGATGGTGGAGATCACTGCAACGGGTTTTTAGCTTAATGAGAAAGAAAGAAAATGGACCGGTTCATGGCTGGTCTGGTTCGGTTCAATGAAAATAAAAAAAATAACAAAAGACGACCCGAGCCATCTGCTCGGGCGTCTGTTTCTGAAAACAGAGCAGGCTCGAGCAGAGCTCGAGCGCCGGCAAGCTGGTGGGTCTCGACGGCGGACTGGGCAAGATCCGGCGGCACGACGGCCATGGCGACGACGGAAGCTCTCACGGCGGCGATGGAGGAGAAGCTAGACAGAGCAGAGCGGCGGCTGAGATCTGCAAGGAGCTGGAAAGTCGGCAAGCAAGATGGGTCACGGCGGGGCGAGCATGACAGCGCCGGAGAAGATGAGGTTGTAGGCGAGACGTCGACGGAAAGCTTGGCGACATCGTGAAGAGACAGGGAGGCTCACGGTAGGCCGGAACAGGGGCGTGTTCAATCGGGAAACAAAAGGAGTCGTGCCGGATTTGGAAATTCGGATTTTTGTGATTCGATTGGGACGCGATTGCGGATAAGAATGGATTCAGAGTCCTGCCGGAGTATGGATTTGGGACTCTCAGTCGAGGTCTATAAAAACAGAGAGGAGAGTCGTCGGAAAGAGGAGAGAAAAAAAACCAGACTTTTTACAGCGAAAAATAGAGCTTTGGAAGCGGATTGCGGCCGGATTCCGGTGTGGTTTTGGTCGGAGCAAAGGAAGAAGCAGGAAGGGAGCAGAAAGGGTCGAATTTGCACTGTGGCGAACTGCTACAGTGCCATATTTCAACTGCTACAGTAGCCGACTCGTTGGAAGGGACGATGAACAGTACTGTGAATAGTGATTTTGTGAACAGTATTTCGATAAATCCGACGAATCAGGCTACTTCTTCTTTCTCTTATTCTATGTCTAGCTAAACTCTTTATCAAGGCTAGATGAAGCTCTAAATTTGTATTTGCTACTCTTAGTTGTTTAGTTTAATAAAATTTGATAATGATTCTTCATGCGTAATGCGATTTTATTTTTATTCCTCTTAAGTGCTTTGACCGAGACTTAATGAATGATTAATGGAATTTGATCTTGATATTTCCTGTGTCTAGATAATAACAGGATTATGATTAATTCTATGCCCGGCCAAGGATAGAGTTAGATATATTAATTTATAGTGGATGAATTTTTCGTGTCTGGACAAGAACATGTAGTTCATTCACTGGTAATTTGTGTGTCCGGCCAAGAATATAAATTACTATATCATATCAATTTGTGGAGATAATAATTGAAAGTAGTAATTGCATGTTTAGTGGTGGATTCGACGCTTTGATATTCTCATTCATCTGATTTCTTATTAAAGTTTGCTTCTTTAGTTAATTAAAATCATAAAAATTCAATCTTTCATTAGAATTAGATTAATCTTCCAAGTCCTTTGGGTTCGACCTCGTTTCCACTAGACTATAGTGAGTCTCGTGCGATTGCAAGTAAAAAGAGTTGAAAATTCAATCCAATCAGCTGCAAACCCTCACGAGAGACAACTCATCTTATTAGGGACACTTAGAGGTTTAACGGCTTATTGCATACGCTCAATGCAATCGTGTTCCCTACGAAAGTGGCATTTACTTTTATACTTTAGTTCATTTAGTTGTTTTGTGTGATTTTGTTTTGTTTTGTTAGGGACTAGCAAAATGTAGGTTTGGGGTTGTGATCTATACTTGAATTATGCATTTTAGTAGCTCAAAAACTTATGTTTATATTAGTATTTTGATTATATTTAGTGATGCTTTTATATAGTTTTTGGTTTTTGTAGAAAAAACAAGTGTAAGTTGCAAATGTGGTGTAAACGTGGCTCTAATGGTTGAATCTTCATAACTTCATGTGTATATCTCTGATTGGACTGATTTAAGTTTTATATTAAATTTCAAGAAGTCATCTTTCTAACGCCACTGACCGCAGCAAATTCGGAGTTCGGAGCGAAAAGTTATGACCATTGGAAGATTGTGATGAAGAACATGAATAGTGACCGATCGATCAGTGAACAGTGCCGATCGATCGCCGTATACGCAAAACTCAAATAAAGCCTATTTTAACTCGGATTTGGACGGGGATTTCGTAGTTTTCCTTCACCCTTATATATATATATATATATATATATATATATATATATATATATATATATATATGCCTTAAGGGAGAACATATTGAGTATTAAAGAGTAGATCTTGAGTAGAATTAGAGGCTAGAGAAGAGCAAGTGAATGAGTCTTTTAGAGGCAAAGAAGAAGAAGAGATCCATGGTAATAGAACTATCAAAACAGGCTTTTCTTTTCTCTCCTTTTATGTGTAACTAAATTATTTGTCAAGGCTAGATGAAGTCCTAGATATATGTATTGCTACTCTTGTTAATTTCATTTAATCAAGTTGATATGATTTATGCTTAATGTTATTTCATGAGTATTCTCTTGAGTGCTGGACCATAGACTTATTAGATATGAATGAAATTAGATCTTTTAATCCCCGTTTCTAACCAAAAATGGGTTTATAATTGATTCTATGCCCGACTAAGGATAGGATTGATTACACAATAGTGAATGAACTTTCGTGTCTGACCAAGAACGTTAGTGAATTCATTAGTGATTCGCATGTCCGACCAAGAATACGAATTACCATATCATGTTAATTTGTGCGTAATAATAATCAAGAGTAGTAATTTTATGTCTAGTGGTGGATTCATTGCCTTGATAATTCTCTACGTTGATTCAAATCCTTTAAAAGTTGTTAAAGTTTATTACTTTATCTAGATTAATTAAACAAACTGCAACTTTTTCTTTTTGAAATTGGTAAAGTATTCATCCGTCCCTGAGGTTCGACAACCTTTTGATACTCACTGTAGTAAACAATTGCCTTGTGCACTTGCAAGGGTTTAATTTTAAATGATTACCTATCAAAAGAACTTACTATGCGCGACCGGTTCTTCGGACGTGGTGTCAACCCGGAGCGTTGAAAAAGTGTGCGACCCTCCTACGACATTTCCAAAGATGTGGTGAATTGATCAGAGAAGCTGGTTTTTCTGTCATTTTTGAAGGTGAGGAGGTCGTAGTTTCTCGGATCCTCCTGGACCATTTGGTGAGGTATTGGGATGAGACGGCCAAGGTGTTCAATGTAAATGGGAGGTTGCTACATTTCACGAAGCAAGAAGTTGCTCTTATAACTGGATTGCCCACAAAGGGCGAAAATGTTGAGATCGTTACCGCCTTGTCATGCCAGCCGCAAGGGAAATTCTTCAAGAAGTACTTCTCTGTGAGGAGACTTGATATTTCACACATTGAGGAAATTATTGGGAAGCTTAACATTGGCAAAATGAAGATGGCAGATGATGACATGGCGAGAATGATCATCTGCCTCGTCTTCTCCACGGTGCTGTTTCTACACAGCACTAGAGTGCTGCTGCCCTGTTTGTACCAATACATAGAAGACCTCCCAAGATTGAGCTCCTACAATTGGGCGGGGGCGATCCATAAGATGTTGCTTTCTGGTATAACCCACACCAGCAGACAAGTGAGTGTCAGATCTGAAGGAGGGTCATGGGGCGGTGGATACCTAAACGGTGCCTCATATGTCACTCAGGTATTTAGCATTTTTTTGTTTTTAGTGTCTTCGAAAGACACGACACGACAATGTTAAGTGTCGTGTCTTCGAATACACGACTTAATATATAGTAGTGTACGAAAATACCCGACTAAGTATATAGTCATGTTGCAGAAGACATGACCAAATATATAGTCGTGTACTATTATAGTCATCTATAATAGTACACGAGTTGCTTGTATCCGCGCCTTTTACTAATGTTTTCATCTGTTTACTATGTAGATTTGGTTTTTTTAGCATACGACAATCTTCCGTGCTGTCATGGGCCCTATTAGTCCACGGGTGAAAAGGTGGCCAAGAAGTGGGGCCCTAATTATGGAGGTGAAGAAGGGTGCACAATGCACAGAAGAACCACCGTATGACGGACTACTGGAAGAGGGTGTTTGATAATCTTGATGTATGGGAAGAAGTCGTTGACGTAATGATCCCTCTAGCAGAAGAGGCATTCCTACTTTCGTCTCCCTCTGTGGCCCTTCCTCCGCGATGACAAATGACAGAGAGGCAGGAAATGAAGAGGACTCCCATTCACGGTTCCCCCTTTTCCTCGAGGATAGCCACTCAGTCAACTACAAACAGGCGATTAGAGGGTTCGCTTCAGGGCATTAAGTCATTAATTGAGTTCACTCTGTCTTTGTATGACAAGATGGGAAGGAGTGTCGGACCTTTGCGGAGGTTCTTCACTCTATTAAGGCATTTGCCGCCACAATGTCAATGCTGTTAGAGGGTGAGAACATTGAGGAGCCCAAGGAGGAGAAGATTGAGAAGCCGAAGGAGACGAAGCAAACAGAGAAGAAGGAGAAGATGAAGAAGTCATCAGGGCATCAGAAGGAGGAGCCGAAGCAGAAAACCGATGACAAGAAGCAGAAGAAGAAAACTCTGATGCATATGCAGAGAAAGGAGATGGTGCACAAGATAGTCGAAGGATCCTTCAAATGGGGTAAAGGTAAGTAAGACACAACTATTTAAAATTTCATGTCACGTTCTATATGACTATTTAAAATTTCGTGTCACGTTCTACATGACTATTTAAAATTTTGTGTCACATTCTACACGATTATTTAAAATTTCGTGCTGCTACTGACACGACTGTGTAAACTTTCAATTTAGCTCCCATCAAGCGCTTGCATGACAAAGAGAAGCTACAACGGGCTACAAAGAGATCCTCTGCGAAGATGTTTCTGAAGAAACTCCAACCAGACTTCGACAAAGATATGGAGTGTGCAGAAGTGGAAAACCGTCAGAAGTACAGACGAGACCTATTCCCCCAGGTTTGGTGGCAAGGAAGAGAAGGAGGGCTGTCTCGGAGAGGGAATTACAGAGGATACGGGAAGATAAGCATATAAGGTGAATGGCGGAGGAGCATGAAATGAGGAATTTGGCGGAAGAACGGAAAGCTGACTCCGAGGAGACCGTATCCAATCGACAAACAACCTCTATCATCAATGAGGTGATCTCTTCCTTGCAACAGCCGGATATTGGGGCGACCAAGGAGGAGGAGGCGGAGAAGAAGGAGGAGGAAGAGGAGGAGGAGGGGGATCAGAAGGAGGAGGAAGAGGAGGAGGAGGGGGATCAGAAGGAGAAGGAGACCACAGGCTTAACCTCATCCCAGCCTGTTGACGTTGATGTCCTCCAAACCCCTCAAAAGGATACAATTGAACTCCCAGAAGACTATTCTAATTTGGAGTTCTGCTTTGACATGGGAGTCTTGTTAGAAAAGGATAGAGTTGCAATCGATGAATGGATCGCCAATCCGAGGAAGCCTTATCCAATCCCCACGCTATGCGATGAAGCTGCATATCCCTCATGCAAACCACAGAAATAAACACTAATGTAAGTATACATTATGTTTTCGTTTTTTTATTTTTCCTTTGGCTGTTTTTGATTTTTCCGCTTTCTTAATTCAATAGTCAGGTCGTGTATTCGAAGACACGACTTTACGCGTAGTCGTGTATTTGAAGACATGACTTTACGCGTAGTCGTGTATTCGAAGACATGACTTTACGCTTAGTCGTGTATTCGGCGACACGACTATTATTGAAGTCATATATGAAAATACTCGATTATTCGTTAAGTCGAGTATTTTTATAGTCGACATAATTAATACTCGTATGTTTCCGTAATTCGTCTGTTCTTAATCTCTTGTTATTTTCTACATGTTATAGACGAGTTTCTGAGTCTCTTGCGGCAACGCAATGAAAGAGAGAGAATGAAGTATTCGTTCTATTTTTTTTGGATGCCATGCAATCAAAGAGATTTTCGACAATGTAAGTGTTTCCTGCATCAGCTTCTGACTCTCTTGCGGTTTTGCAGGAACACAAAGAGGTGGGCGATAATTCAAAGTTGATACGTAAGCTTGGGAGCATGTTGAAGGGATTGAACAGGAACATGTTCTATGCCTTTTTCCCAATCCGCACCGTCTCCCACTTCTGCCTCGTCTATGTTAACTTCCCGAACTGTGTATGGCACTTCTACAACCTGCTCTCCAGCAAATCCCAATTGCACACACATCACAGGGTCGCAGCTGATAAATTCACGAAGTTCGTGAACATTGTGATGGCACACACGCTGGGGTGGATGGGTTGCTTCAACTGGAAAATGACTCAGATCACCAAAGCGTCGTGGCAAGAGAACTCAAAAGACTGTGGCATATTCATCATGATGTACGTGGCGCACTTGGCGTCCAATGTCAACCCACCCGACTTTGATTAGGCCAGAATTATACGTTTGTGGCACCCAGTCATGCTGCATGAATGATTCGTGGGGAGATTGACATCGAGTTCGACTACGATTCAATTAAATACAAAAATCAGGAAGTCATAGCTGCGGGTTTTTTGAGGTTATCGGATGAAGACAGAAATTTCTTTTGTACATATATTCTTTTGTACACATCTTCTTATTCTTTTTTGTACAACAATCTGGATGGGATGTACATACATTATTTTTTCCAAAAACTCAAATACATGAAGAAAGAAAATTAACTGCTTCTGTTTGCATAACATGATTGTAATGGAGATTTATAGTCGTGTCCTCGACGACACGACTATAACAGAGATTGGCTGCTTCTGTTCGACTAGTCGTGTCGTCGACAACACGACTATAACAGAGGCTTCTATTTATATTGTCGTGTCTTCAATGACACGACTACAACGGACATTCACTACTCTGTTCATTTAGTCGTTCTTCAACGATACGATTACCCAGGGCGGTAGGCTCTTGTGCACCAGCTACCACGTGTTCTAGTTTCTTTGGGAAGAGATTTGGGCTCTCCCCCACCGCAGGAGACTACCCAGGGTGAACACACCTGCTCTAGTTTCTCTATGTGAGATTCGGGCATCCTTGCCAGGATTGTCCAGGGCGAGCAGCTTGTTGGGATTGACAACCCCCTTTCTAATCTACACATGAATTATGCATTTTATTATCCCCTAAACTTATGATTATGGTAGCGTTTGATTAGAATTTTTACTGCTTTAATATAGTTTTTGGTTTTTGTAGGAAACAAGAGTAATACACAGAAATGAGGTGAAAAGTAACTCAAATGGTTAAATCATCATAACTTCGTTTACAAATCTCAGATTGCACTGATTCAAGCCATATCATGTCAATTTGTGCATAATAATAATCAAGAGTAGTAATTGCATTGACTAGGCATATTAGCTGCTCTATACCTCAGGCAAAACCCATGGTGAGCATCAGGAAAGATATTAGCGACCGCTCTCAAGAGGCCCTTCTGTCTATCAGAAATAATTGTGTCCAGAGAGGCCGGGGGGTCCGTAAAGAGAAAAGATTTTAGTAAGGCGAGGAACCATGTCCTGTAAATCACAAGTGAGAGGCAAAACATATTAAACAAAGAAGGCTTCAGATTGTTAGAAGGTCATGCATAAGAAAACACGACTTCATGAGTAGTCATGCGCTCAAAGATACGACTATGCAACAAGTCATGTTTTTGTAGACACGACTACTCGTGAAGTCATGTTTCTATACTTACCACGTTTGGATGGTTTCTTTATCGACAACTGCATATGCAAGATACATTAATTGTTGTTTCTCGTGAGTGCTATAGCAACCAATAAAACTCAAGGGTACTTTCCTTTTAGGAATGTTCCATCAATAGTGAGCAGTGGTCTCAGTGATATTCAGAATGCTCTTGCAACCAGGCCGAACATCCAAAACACACGTCTAAAGTCGTATCCAGCTAACTCAATTTCAATTTTAGGTATATCACAAGATTTTTCTATCACCACATGTGTACCTTGATTAGACCGCATAATTCCCTTCAGTAATGTGGTAAAATGCTATATGTGTCTTCAGGGTTGCCATCGATCAATTGGATTAATTCTTCTTTCGCCCTCCATGCCCTTTTATAGTTGACTTTGAAGCCCCAATGCTTCTCAATGTACTGTTGTATATTTGCGATTTTTATGGAGTTTGAATCCTTATAGAGGCCATGACACTTCCTTGCAATCTAGAGGTGTGAAGCGAATGGACGATCTTTTGAACTTATCAAAGTGTCATATGTATGCGTTACTTCCCTCCCTCCGTCAAGTCTGTATGTACCACTTGTACCCCGTAACCTTGCACGTTGCAGCAAATGTGTCCTTACTCTCGTCCGCCACTTTGAACATGAACTTCCTCTTGATGGCCAGATCAGTCATAACCATCTTGAACTGCTTGACGCTTTCGAACCTAGCCCCTAAGGCAAGTTGTGCCTCGTAGTCTTCTGCTTGCAAACTGCCGGTCAACATCATCTCCTCTTCACAATGTTTTGAAGGACCAGCCTGTGCAGAATAGGTACCCCAATCCCAACCACCAACACCATCAATATCGTTGTACTCATCGTCCTTTAAATCTTGCAGATCCGACGCGACAGATTCCCTTTATAGTGTCTCTTGTCATGGGAACTCTAGAAGTAGATGCTATTGCTGTATGTTGGAGTTCTATATCAGCCACAAAGTGATCTCTTCCCGTGGGATCTGGCTGGCGAAAATGTGGTAGTGTAAGAAGCTCATCCCACTCATCTGCAGACCATGATAATTCTTCGTCATCGAATAATTCTTCTTCATCTGCATCTTCATCGTCATCTTGGTCTTCATCTTCATCTTTACCTTCTTCCCCATCTCCCAATCTGCGTGAAAAAAATTGTATGAATGGACTGCATAATATTAAAAATCGTGTCAGGTCATGTCTTCGAGAACACGACTTGAAGTCAGGTCGTGTCGTCAAGAACACGACTTGAAGTCCAGTCGTGTTGTTGATAGCATAACTTGTGTACAGTTAGCGAATTTGAAATCTTACCTCGCAGCTTCAAATGAATAATCATCATCTCTTCCTCTTTCAACTGTTGATGCGGGTGTCTTATTGCCCGGGCTGGACGGCCTCTCTTGCAGTGTCTTACTGGCCGGCCTCACTTCTGCCTCTGGTATCCTCTCCTCCTCCTCCTTATTTGCATTGGAATTCATTTCTTTATTGAGAGTGGAAGACTCCATGTTATTGCCAATAGAAGTCCGCTCCACGTACGGGTCGAGTAGTCTATTTGTGCCTTGCTTGCTCTTGTGAACGAGAAATATTGACTTCAGGTCTTTATCATCTTCAAGGACGTATGAGGATCCAGAATCAACACAATATGACAAGGGTGAAGATGACCTTTCCTGATTTGGACGGCGTCGGCGATGATATGGCGGAGATGGTGGATGGAACTTCTTCGGAACGCCTTCTTCTCTGACTGAATGCTCCTCCACTTCCGCAATATGGAAAAAGTCAAAATGCGGAGTGTGGGATGCTTATACCTCTTCCTGGGGATATTTTGGGTAGTTTTCAGGTCATATGGAAGAAACAAAGATATTCCGGATAATATGAGAAAATGAAAGTTGGCGCCAGGTAATATGGAAAAGCTCGAAAAATAGGTAAATTGCACAAAGCCCTATGAATTATAACAAAAAAAAACACACGTAAAATTTAACTCTATCACTTATCATCTCTGTTTTAATTTCTCATCCCTCTGACTCTAAAATTTTTTAACTTTTTGTACCTTGCTTCTCGTTATCTGAAGTCTGAACACCTTTGAAAATCTAATTTATATGGTTTTATCATTTAATTTATTAAATAAGAGTTAAGCGTACTTTATTAAAAAAAAAGTTTAAACTAGATCGCTCTCATATAGCTTATACGAGATCAGTTCATTTTGTAGCCGTTGGATCTTAATTTGACGGCTTCAAGGGTGAGTGATACCCACTGATTTGATATCCACCATCGGATCAGAATCTAACCACCTAAAAGGTTGGCCTCATGTTCCTTATATGAGATCGATCTCATATAAATCAATCTCTTTATAAAAAAGGTGTTAATTTATGGATAATATATAAGGATTAAATACAATTTATAAGTAATTCATTGAGGTTAACTGCCGTTTATAGATAATTCATAGGGGTTATGTGCTCTAAATTATATTTGAGTAAAGTTGTCTGAAAAATTTTGAATTTGATGAGATCATAATTTCTAGTTAGAAAAGGTTATGGCGTAGGGGTTATGTTGGGGTTTTGATAATACATATGGGTTAAGTATTTTTTTGTTATAATTCACGGGGCTATGTGTAATTTAGCTCGAGGGTAATTCCATCATTTAGTTCATTAAGATGTGGCCTGCCTAAGAAACTGTGACTTGGGCCATATAAGATGCAGGCCCAATGAGCCTTGTACATGTACAATCCGTTTATTTACCCTAGACGTACTATTGCCATACCCATACTTTGGCACTTTGGAATGTGGTGAGGGCAAAATTCGTTCTGCCTAAGGGTGTTCACAAGCCAAGTTAGCTTGCGAGTTTTCCCGACTTGGACTCTTGACTAAGACTTCGGCTCGACTCGTGCCTATCTCAACTTGGGCTCGGCTTGACCTTTTTCGAAGCGAGGTTCGAACATCCCTCTAATTCGACTCGATTCACATTACCTCGAAGCTCGAGATCGACTTGACTCTCTCTATGAAGAAGGAAGGCCCATAACCTTCTTTTACTAGGCAAAGGCCCATGGTTGATTTCAAATCAATGAAGGGTGTGTGAGATATACACTAAAAATATCCAAGATAACATATTCTTTTATTGCAACCTACCCATGGGCAGTAACCCACACCCACCACTCACTCCCTAACTAGGCCCACATCACACACCCACTCTAACTAGACACCACTTGGGCAGATACCCTTCCAAAGACGCCCAGGTTGATACTCGAACCCAAGAACTCCTTCCTGCTAACTGAGGCTGACTATGACTGCGCTATGCCCGTTCAGGTTCCAAGGTAACATGCATCAGCGATTACGAGACATGCAAAAATAAAAGCCCTCTTCAACAAGAAGCATAAGAAACATCAAGTTTCATAAAGCATGACTCCATCCCACCAGTTAGACGATAGATATCAGATTTTGGTTCATTTCTCATGATTAGCAATTATACACTAATAAAATCTGTATAGAAAAATTTATTCACTAGTATTGTTTCAAAAATATTTAGCTGGTTACATCATCCAGTGCTTTACGTCGAATGCAATAGTCCTTGTTCCTTTGAAGTCATCGCTTCCAGTGATGACCCAGCCACGGGCTGGTTGCCCGAGAATCCAAATTCTGAGAATAGATCCTGCATGTGATCTAAATGAACCTGCAGGGTGGCCACGTGTGTCTGTGTGAGAGAGAGAGAGAGTCTTACCATTGCATCATTTATGGCATAGGCCACACAGTAGTGTTCCTGAAAATTGATTCAGGTAAAAGTAATAAAAGACAGTAATCAGATTATGCTATTAATGGTTTTCCCACTCTAAAAAACAACATAATAAGATTGGATAATAAGATGCGTATATGACAACCTGCACAGTACAGATAAGAGAAGCAATAAAGGTCCAAAGCGCAAAGGACAAATTTGTCCAACAAGCAGCTGCCTTAAGTTTGCGTTCATTGCGAACAATAATCAGTAGACTAATATTAAAGAACAGACCTGCATCATGTGCCATTCCTCAAATTCGTCAAACAATTCAAGCTGTTCAATCCTGCTTCAAAGAGATCAATGATGAGCTAAAAAAACAAAGGGACATAGAAGACAGTATGCATGTCGATAAATCACAAGCTGCTGTATCTGGACATATTACTTGGCTAGGTAACAAGTAGGAGGCAGTTAACAACAAAGTTACATATGTTATAAATTTTACTTACTGATACTGTCTTAAGGATGATAAGTCTGTGTACTTTTGCAAAGATGATAATAAATCCGTTAGAAGAAGGTTATGATCGAATCAAGCAAAGCACTTTGTATTTAAGACAGAATGCACCCTCCCTACGGTGCTTAGGACTCGTGGGCGTCTGCCTCCCAGGATAAGACGATCAACCACGTACTCTAGGAGCATTCCAAACAGCACGCGCAGCGAAACATAAATGTGTAATGCTTTCACAGAATGAAAAGAGGAAGAAGGAGATGAAGTGCAGGAAAAATCCGTACAGAAAAATCCGTTTTTACAAACTTTATAAAAATCCCATAAAAGCCCATTGAAAACACACTGTTTTCCGTTAAAGCCCGTTGAAACCCTTTCCTGTTAAATGGACGCGTCCGTCCATTAACGGTCATAAAAATAAAACGGACCCGCCTTGGTTGAACCAAAATAAATTAAAAAACCAAACCATTGAATTTATCCCAAAATAATATTATCTTGTTGACCCGACCCAACTCGACCCGGCCCGGCCGGCCGCACGTGCGAACCGAACCGAACCGAACCGAGCCGAGCCGGACGGACGGCAGCGGCGGTGGCGCGCGCGCGTGTGGGTTAGCCCACCTAGGTGCATGGGTCAAACATCTCTCTCCCCCACAAAAGTGGGGTGGCCCTTGGGCCTAACTTCTAAGGCCAAACTTGGACCTTATATACCATCCACAACTCCTCTTTGGTGTGGATGTGGGACTATTCATCCTTCACCCAATTCACTCATTCATATCAATAGTAAGTGGGTTTTAATATGGGTTATAACTCCCTCTTTAACACCCACTTCTAATAATCCCCCACATGAATGAGAATTGGCCGGATAACTATGCAAATACTATGCAAAAAACTTGTGAAAGCAAATATTGAGAAGATCATGCATGGGGGAGAGGTAGCTTTCGGCTTTGAACCTTCCCTTGTGAAGACTATCGGGTTTACTGGCTAATAAATGAACGTGATGTCTTGAACTGTTCAGCCGTTTGTGTAAACCAAGACAATAGAAGTCACACAATCACTTCTCAGACACACTGTGGTTCTGAAGACTTTATTCATTTTGGCCCCGAACAAACCTTGTTTTCATGAGTGCTCTAGAAGATTTAGCCTTAAAATCCTCATAGAAGTGGCCCCTTCACACTTATATAGGTGATTTTCATTAGGAGCATCCTGCAATACCCCACTCGAACTGAGTCAAGCTATGAGAACCATTAAAAGCATAGTTTATCCTGATTCATTCACCAGGCATCACTATTTCATCATAGGAATGGGAACGAGATTTTATCTCCATAGTGATTCCTCTTGAATCCCCCACAATTCGGCTATCCCTTTTGAACCTAGATCTTAGGATCTCCAGTCAACTAGTTTGGGTTTCCATTATGGTGATTCTTAATATATAGGCTTCAAGCCCATTCTCCTCGAATTGCTCACTTGTTCTTTGGTCAAACCCTTTGTAAGCGGATCCTCAATATTTTCTTTTGACCGAACATACTCAATGGAAATTATTCCACTAGAGAGCAATTATTTTATGGTATTATGCCTCCGACGTATATGTCGAGACTTACCATTATACAAGTTATTTTGTGCTCTTCCTATAGCAGATTGACTATCACAATAGATACATATAGGTGGCACAGGTTTCCCCCACATTGGAATATCTTCTAAAAAATGATGAAGCCACTCAGCTTCTTCGCCTGCTTTATCAAGTGCAATGAATTCTGATTCCATTGTGGATCTTGCAATGCACGTTTGTTTAGACGATTTCTAAGACACTGTTGCACCTCCAATAGTAAAGACATATCCACTTGTAGATTTAGAGTCTCTTGTATCAGATATCCAATTTGCATCACAGTACCCCTCTAGTACTGTTTGATATCTCGTATAGTGCAGTCCATAGTCCAAGGTATATCTTAGATATCTAAGAACCCTGACTAGAGCCTTCCAGTGGTCTTCCCCTAGGTTGCTATTATATCTACTCAGTTTACTTACTGAGTATGCAATGTCTGGCCTCGTACAATTCATGAGGTACATGTGACTTCCAATAATTTGAGAATATTGGATTTGTGATATGCTCTCACCCGTGTTTTTGCTTAAATGCAATGTCACATCCACAGGTGTTCTCGCTGGACGATTATCATTCTCATTAAATTTGTCTAGGATTTTGAGATAATACATATCCATCAGATGTTCTAGTAATTTTCATCCCTAGTATAACATCTGCAACACCCATATCCTTCATGTCAAATTGTTTGTTTAACATCCTCTTAGTAGCTTTAATGATATTATCATTGCTAACAATAATGAGCATATCATCCACATAGAGGCATACAATAACATAGCCTTCAGGTCTAGCTTTGACATAAACACATTTGTCACATTCATTAATTTTGAATCCATTTAACATCATCATTTTGTCAAACTTTTCATGCCATTGCTTAGGTGCTTGTTTAAGCCCATAAAGAGATTTAACAAGTCTGCACACTTTGTTTTCTTGACCCGGTACAACAAACCCTTCAGGTTATTGCATATATATTTCCTCATTTAAGTCACCATTCAAGAATGCTATTTTTACATCCATTTGATGTATTTCAAGATTATACAAAGCAGACATAACAATTAACATCCTAATGGAAGTTATTCTTGTGACTGGTGAATATGTATCAAAATAATCTTGACATTCCTTTTGCTTGTATTCTTTGATAAAAAGTCTCGCTTTATATTTGTCAATTGATCCATCAGCCTTCATCTTCCTCTTGAAGATCCACTTGTATCCGAGAGGTTTACTCCCTGGAGGTAGATCTACCAACTCCCAAGTGTAATTTTGCATAATGGATTCAATTTCACTATTTACAGCCTCCTTCCAATATTGTGCTTCAGGAGAAGACATGGCTTCCTTAAAGCTTTGAGGCTCATTTTCTAACAAATAAGTTAGAAAATTTGGACCAAAGGATTTTGATGTTCTAGCACGTTTACTACGTCTAGGTTCATCATCTTCTCCCTCTTGGTCATCACTAGTGTCTTTTGCAACATCCAAAGTTCTTTTAAGAGAACTTTCATTTTGTGTAGAATTCCAAGGAAAAATATGTTCAAAAAATGAAGCATTCCTTGATTCAATCACTGTATTGACATTTACATCAGGACTATCCGATTTATGAACAAGAAAACGATATGCACTACTATTATTGGCATAACCAATGAATACGCAATCAATGGTCTTTGGTCCAATTTTAATCCTCTTGGGATTAGGGACCGCCACTTTTGATAGACACCCCCACACTTATAATAAGTTATAGGAAGGTTTTCGATCTTTCCATAATTCATATGATGTCTGCAAGGTTTTCTTATGAGGTATTTTGTTGAGAATATAACTGGCTGAAAGCAAAGCTTCCCCCCACATGTTCTGAGGTAACCCATAATTTATTAACATGGTATTCATCATTTCTTTTAAAGTTCTATTTTTCCATTCAGCAACTCCATTTTGCTGAGGTGAATAAGGTGCCGTGGTTTGGTATATAATACCATGTTGTGAACAGAATTCACCAAAAGGTGATTCATATTCCCCACCTCTATCACTTCTTAGAACTTTTATTTTCTTGCCAAGTTGATTCTCAACCTCTGTTTTATATAATATAAACATGTTTATAGCCTCATCTTTACTTCTCAGCAATATATATATAACAATAACGAGTGCAATCATCAATAAATGTAATAAAGTACTTTTTATCTCCTCTTGTTTGAACAAGTTTTAAGTCACAGACATCGCTGTGAATTAACTCAAGAGGTTCAGTACATCTTTCAATACTTTGGAATAATTTCCCTGTTAATTTAGATTCCACACAAGTTTTGCATTTATGATTAAAGTCAATAGTAAATTTAGGCAGATATTCTATATTAATCAATCTACGTAAAGCATCATAATTAACACGTCCTAATCTACCATGCCACACATCACATGACTCAAGCATATAAGAGGAAGAAACATTCTCATTCATAACATTAGCAACAGATACAATAGGTAAAACATTGAGCTTAAAAAGCCCTTCATTCAGGTACCCTTTTCCCACGTACATCCCACCCTTAGTCAAAATAAATTTGTCCAACTCAAACACCAACTTGAAGCCATTCTTGCTCAGCAATGTTCCAAACACTAAGTTCTTTCGAATTTCTGGCACATGCATCACATTGTTGAGCGTGAGTTCTTTGCCCGAAGTCATCTTGAGCACCACCTTTCCAATTCCTTCAACCTTGGCAGTAGAAGAGTTGCCCATAAATAGTTATTCCCCATTTTCCACGGAGTGATAAGTGGAGAACATCCTCCTGTTTGAGTACACATGACGGGTAGCCCCAGTATCCACCCACCATTCTCTATCATTAGTGACCATATTCATTTTCGAAATCACAGCAGAAAGGTTGATGTCATGCACATTGGTGGAGAGATTCTCCACTTCGGTCATATGGGCTTGTGCCTTTTTCTTCTTGAAACCATCTTGTTTCTTCCGTTTGTAACAATCCTTAGCCTTATGGCCCATCTTGTCACACACATAGCACTTGCCCTTGAACTTGTTGTTGTTGGAGTCATTGTTTGACTGACCCCCAGGATGCTTCCTCTTTTTGTTGGTGAAGCCATTGCTTTTATGCCCTTGTTCCACAACATTGACTTTGGCCTCCATGCCATGACCCCCGGTTTTCTTTTCAGAAGAACGGTCGTCCTCTTCAATCCTTAACCTCACAATCAGATCTTCCAAGTTCATCTCTTTTCGCTTATGCTTTAAGTAATTCTTGAAATCCTTCCAGGAAGGTGGCAGTTTTTCAATTATTGTTGCCACTTGGAAAGACTCACTTAAAGTCATGTCTTCTGCATGAATTTCATAAAGGATAACTTGTAGATCTTGAACTTGATTGATCACAGTCTTAGAGTCCACCATTTTGAAGTCCAAAAATTTACCGACTATGAATTTCTTCGTTCCAGCATCTTCAGTTTCGTACTTCTTGTCTAATGACTCCCACAGTGCCTTAGCACTTGTCATCGAACTGTACACATTATATAATGTGTTGTCCAATCCGTTAAGGATATAATTTCGGCATAAGAAATCTGCATGTTTCCATACATCTACTGCCGCAACAGCCATTTTGTCTTACTGTTTCTCCTCAGTGAGAACGAGTACTTCCTCTTTAAGGAATCAGGCCAAATTCAGCGTGGTAAGATAGAACAACATTTTCTGTTGCCATCTTTTAAAATTCACACCACTGAATTTTTCTGGTTTCTCCCCTTTAACTTGAACAGGAGCATTCACTGGAGTGGGAATCAGTACCGGAGTGAAGTTCTCAGTAGCCATTTCTGTAACTTTGCAAAGCACATAAGATTATCTCAGTAATAGCACAGTAATTACAGTACAAATGATAGTATAGTACAGTAAATAAAAATTACAGTATAGCACAATAATAAAAAATAACAGTAATCATTCTGTCTTAAGATTGTTATAAATTTTACTTACTGATACTGTCTTAAGGATGATAGATCTGTGTACCTTTGCAAAGATGATAATAAATCCATTAGAAGAAGGTTATGATCGAATCAAGCGAAGCACTTTGTCCTTAAGACAGAATGCGCCTTTCCTACGGTGCTTAGGACTCGTGGGTGTCTACCTCCCAGGATAAGACGATTAACCACGTATTGTAGGAGCACTCCAAACAGCACGCGCAGCGAACCACAAATGTGTAATGCTTTCACAGAATGAAAAGAGGAAGAAGGAGATGAAGTGCAGGAAAAATCCGTACAGAAAAACCCATTTTTACAAGCTTTATAGAAATCCCATTAAAGCCCATTGAAAACACACTGTTTTCCGTTAAAGCCCGTTGAAACCCTTTCCCGTTAAATGGACGCGTCCGTCCGTTAACGGTCATAAAAATAAAACGAACCCGTTTTGGTTGAACCAAAATAAATTAGAAAACCAAACCATTGAATTTGTCCCAAAATAATATTATCTTGTTGAACCAACCCGACCCGGCCCAGCCAGCCGCGCGTGCGAACCGAACCGAACCGAGGCGCACGCGCGCGTGTGGGTTAGCCCACCTAGGTGCATGGGTCCAACATCTTTCTCCCCCACAAAAGTGGGGTGGCCCTTGGGCCTAACTTCTAAGGCCAAACTTGGACCTTATATACCATCCACAACTCCTCTTTGGTGTGGATGTGGGACTATTCATCCTTCACCCAATTCATTCATTCGTATCAATAGTAAGTGGGTTTTAATATGGGTTATAACTCCCTCTTTAACACCCACTTCTAACAATCCCCCACATGAATGAGAATTAGCTGGATAACTATGCAGAAACTATGCAGAAAATTTGTGAAAGCAAATATTGAGAAGATCATGCATGGGGGAGAGGTAGCTTTCGGCTTTGAACCTTCCCTTGTGAAGACTATCGGGTTTACTGGCTAATCAGTGAACGTGATGTCTTGAACTGTTCAGTCGTTTATGTAAACCAAGACAATAGAAGTCACACAATCACTTCTCAGACACACTGTGGTTCTCATGACTTTGTTCATTTTGGCCCCGAACAAACCTGGTTTTCATGAGTGCTCTAGAAGAGTTAGCCTTAAAATCCTCATAGAAGTGGCCCCTTCACACTCATATAGGTGATTCTCATTAGGAGCATCCTGCAATACCTAAAATATTGATTATTAAATTTAAAAAATGTACTTGCATAATTTATTATATATTTTTATGTAATTAAATAGATTTATTGTCAACTATGAGTTGTATTAGTACCTTAATTACATAACATCAATGATAGAAAGTTACAGAAGAGGAACGCGGCGTGATAATTGTGGGGTATGTTTGAAGGATTAATGTAATTTTATTTGAGAGTCGTTCACATTATAGCATGGTAAAGAGGAGGAAGAAGGTGAACTTCTATGCTTAGTTCATATTCGACTATGTACGAAATGCACAAATTTTGCGCCAAATACAGTTAAGAAATATTTGCCAATCATGATAGAAAATTCCTTCTCTAAAACCAACAGATGTATTGAATTAAAAAGAAAGTTGCATGCCACTAACGCGTAGGTGCATGTGGCCCGTGGCACAGGTAAAGCACTTGATGTCTATCACAAAAGTATCGGGCCATACTCATGCACATGAGCCACGACACATACTTAGCTTGACTCCAACATATGAGCCCAGCTCACACTTTTTGGCGTGAGTGTTGGCACTCTGGACCGTCGGATTCCGATCAAGCTTCGCCCGTTATTAAAGGGGGCAAGCAGGGTAAAACACGACCTGGTCACTCGAGCACTGTCGGAGTATAATCTAACGGCTTATATTGTTCTATCTCATTCCGATGCGTGTAAGGACCAAACGCATATTAACTTTTTCCATCTTTTAATTTTGTCGCAACCCTTGTTGCCCCCAAATCCCGTCCTCCATTGTTTCTCCAAATCCTCTGGTTGGCGATTCGGTTTGGGTCAATTGGGGGCTGGTGGCAAGATGGCTGTTCCATAGATAAATGAATGAGGAGGTTTCAGATGGTCGAAATAAGTTGGAAGGAATCACATGTCGCCAACAATTTACTTCCAATATGTATATGTATTAATATATCATTCTAATATGCAGATCAATTTATTTCTCTTCCTGCATGTGTATCTGTATTAATTTATCATTCCAATTAAATGTGTTATGTAATTTTATAAATTATTTGGTGCGTCTAGCATGGGATATATTTTATTTATGTAGGTTCAAGTGCTCCGACTGCGGAATGGCAAAAGTAAAGATATTAGGCGGGTTTTAAAGTACAAAAGTGACCAAAGATCTAAACCATTGATGTACACTTAAGCGATTATAGGTTTTGGTTTTAACGTACAGAGCGTTCAGATACGATCTGGCGGATGAAGATGGTACAACGGGTTTTAACTTAGCAATTAGCAATCGGAAAAAAAGAAGAATATGAACTGAACCTGTTCAGTGAGAGAAGAAAAATAAAAATAAAACAGAGGCCCGAGCTTCCGCTCGAGCTGTCAGGTGTTCCATCCCGTAAGAGCTCTGCTCGAGCGACCGACAGAGAAGGCGAGGTCGACGGCAGCCAGGGGTCTGGTCATGGTGCGACCAGGTCGACGGCGAGTCTGATGCGGATGCGAAGGTTTCGGCGGCCATGGTGAGGAAGAATAGCAGAACAGATCCACCGCGTCCCGATTTGGAAGGGTCCTAATTTGGAAAGACGTGTTTGGAAAATCGAATCGGGAAAGATGAGCTTCGAAGCTGTTTTAGAATGGTAAGACGTGAAATTTCAGTTCGATTGAAGATGACAGAAGGGGTGATTTTGGCTTTGATTTAGAAAGTTTCAATTTTTGGGTGCTTCGGCCCTGTTTTGAGCGGTTTAAAGTTGGAATTTTTGCTGCAAATTGGACGGGATTTGAAGCAATTTGAAGGGCAAACAACTGATTTGGAAGACAGCCAGAATGGAAGAGTTTCCTACACGAATTTGAATTGGTTTGCCGTCAGTCAAACTGTTCCTTCTCTACCCTATTGACTGGTAAAGTTCCTATTTTTGCTTTTTTAGTTTGTGTTCTGCTCCATGGCGATCAGCTTCGCGTATTCTGTACTGTTCGTTGTGATCCGATCAATGGGTGGTACACTATTATTTGACTGTTTGGCGTCGAAATTTTTGGCAATGCCATTTTAGTGTTGAATGTAGGACGGAGGTAGCTTCATGCATCTCGCATGGATTTTGACCTGGTCGTGAATGTACCATGTAACTGCCCAAAATTTACTACTTTACTACAGCTCTTTTGTGCTGATGAATAATTGATCATGACTTCCTTTGTTGATTTTGAACGAGATAGTATGTTCCATTGATCGGGGATATTATTTTCTATTGCTTGTAAATTAACTATCAGGATGGTGTAAGTCCAATTGTGCTATAGCCGGAACCTTTCTCAGTAACCCTTTAATGATTTTGAAGGAAGTGAGAAGATATTTGTGAGCCTAGTCAATAACGATTGGAATGTTGAATTTGAGTGAACGGTTTACAGTCTATCTTTCTGGTTTGAAATTCATTTTTGTATATGAATATATTCCAGATTTGTAATTGGAACTTTCAAATGCTATCAGAGTATATTGCTTGTGAGCCAAAGTAACGGAGAATTATAAGTTAACGTAATACCACAGGCACAAATGATTTCTGGCTTTTGTTTCTGGTTTAATTTATAGTAATGTGTTCATGCACCAACATCCTCATATAGGTTATGGCACATTACACCAACATTGTCTTCTTTTGATAGTCTGTTATAGTGTTTAGACAGCTTGCATACTGGGTATTTTCATTTTCAAGGAAGGGGCACAAAGTTAAGTTATCCAAAATGATTAGTAGTAACTCAAACGCAAGCCACAAGCTGATGAATGAGCTTTGTTTATATAATGTCCCCTGCCATTCATACAAACTAGAAATTAATTACCATAATTCTTTCGACTTGCAAATCCCATATCTCTTGTGAGAGATCACAGAGCGAAAGAGCTTCTGACGGCTCAAGGTATACTCATACATTCATTTAATGTAGATCTGGGCCAACCATTCTCTACCTTCATCGAATTCTGGAATAAGTGTATTAGCATGCCTTACGATCCTGCAGCACCGCTCCTTCTACCCAAAAGGATGATTTCAGGTTTTGATTTCTGTTTACCGTTCTCTTTTTCAAAAACTCAAGCACGTTATAAGTTTATTGTTTTTCTATTTTCTTGTTCATCATGACCTCTGGTGCTCTGTCTGTTGTGTTTAAATTTTCTTTGCAGTTGATTAATCTTTTGTCTAAAATATGATGAAGGTTGTTGCAAAATCGATTCATATCTCACTTTTCAAGCTCAATTTTTTTCTGAGGCATGTTGATTGCTCTTGTGCCATTGGCAGACACCATTACAGCATGTGAGTGACTTGAGGGGAAGCTCAACAGATGCATAATTTGATCATTTCATTGTTATTCTTTCAAATATAAACTGGTAGTTTCCTCCAAATTGAAAATTATTTGCTGCTTGTTCATCCTTTCTACGAGAAATTATGCACACAACAATGATTCTTACACCATCTCTTGAAAAATTGGGGTTTCAACTGGCTTTACTGATATATACCACTTTAAGACTTTCCACTCTCTATACTTATCAGGTGATGTATCCCACTACCCATCTGATGTGCTAATGTTTGAGAATGTGCCCACTCTCTATGAAGGAGATGGGGGATGAAATACTTTTGGGACACTCTGTTAGACGCTGATTTAGAGAGTGCTGTTCTTGGATGGCATATCTCTGAGGAATACTTCCTGATGGCCTTGAGTTTGACAGAATTGATAATCCACAGGTAAGAGCTTTTTTCAGGTTTTATTCACAGTACTTTTTCTCATACTAGCTCTGTTTTTACCTAAGACAATGACTAATTGTGATCTACTTCATACATTTCAAACAAAAAGGAAAATGTAAGGTTGTGTGGCATTTGTTTGAGGTGATCTTACGTTTTTCTATATATATTTTTGTTATAATTGGAAAATAGTGCAGTTCAGTTGAAATGCTTTTGTTTCGGATCCAAGTCTTTACCCATTGGCCCTTGTGAAAATTGTACTCCCTCCGTCCTGAAATAGATGCCCCATGAGAAAAAAAACAATTAGCATTGCTATTATGGAGCATCTAGGAGGATTTTTTATTAAATAGTTTTTGCTACGAAGTAATGTCGTCGCAAAAGACCGCAGACGTGTACAAAAATGTGGAAAAACTATGTTTGCGACGAACTAATGTCATCGCAAAAGAACAAAAAACGTTTTTTAAAAAGGGAACTCCTTTTTGCGACGAAATATTCGTCGCAAATGGGAGTTCTCACTTTTTAAAAAAAGATTTTCCGTCTTTTGCGACGAAATATTCGTCGCAAACATAGCTTGCCAAATCTTAAAAAAAAATTTCGTCACAAATGTTATTTTCAATTGATTTGTTTTAATTTTTTCTTGTTTGCAAGGAGGATTGGCCAAGAGTTTATCTTTTAGCGACGAAATATTTCGTCGCAATTATTTTTTTGCGACGAAACTCATCTCGTCGCAAATACTTTTGGCGTACTGTGGCCGAGTGGCGACGAGCTATTTCCGTCGCAAATATTATTTTGCGACGAAATTGGAACTTTATGCAACGAATATAGACGTCGCAAAAGCCCTGATTTATTCAAAGTCTAACAGGTGACCCAGCCGACCGGTCCGGTCCAGGTTACCCCCCCCCCCCCCCCCCGGGCGCCACCACGTCGAACCATTCTGGTTTAACTCGACGGTGCTGGTGGGAGGTCTGCCTCGCAAGGGACCACAACTAGAATTGATCTCACCAGAGCAATATAAAGGCACCACTAAGCTCCCAGGCTTCCTTCAAAACTCTGCAGAAAGAGTATTTTAGCAAGAACCATATACACATATTCTTCTTCTTTCTTTTTTTACACAAATTTTCTTCTCTTTGTCTATTTCTGCAGAAATTTCTGAATCTACGTATATGCAAAGTGCTTTTGCATCAACTGCTGGAATAGTATTTATGGACAATCAACACCCTTCACAGCTTTGATGAGGCCCTTCTATTAGCCATATCGGACCTAGGGGGAAGCTTCAGATCTTCCCAATCCTTCTCATCTACCTTAGAAAAAATCTGGTTGACCATTTCATCACTTACCATCTCCAGAGTTGAAGGCTTCCACTGTAAAACAAAGGAAAAAGTTGAGTGCAACTAACTCAGAGAATGCTGAGGGAAAAAGGAGAAAAAAGATAATAAAAGATCTAACCTTTGGATTTTTGTCCTTCACCAGCACTATAGCACGGCATCCCTGCATCCAGAAGCTTCAATGAAAACAATTCACATGGTACTTAGCCTCTGTAATTCAATCAGTGACGTACCTCAAAGAAATCTTTGGACACATCTCTTCGCAGGTAATGACAAAGCATTCTGTGTTCTTTGAACAATGCACTTATTTATGCTCTGTAATCTTCCTTCTCGAATATAAAATGCAACAAGAGAATAGCTTTACTACAAATTAAAGTAAAATTATATAACAAACTCGAGGGGGGAGGGAGGCCTGGTTCAACGCAGCGGCGCCGGTGGGCCCCCCCCCCCTTCTTCTTTTAAATTTTTTTTAATGACATCAGCACTGGATCAACCCGGGTTGAACCTGGTTGGACCTACTCGGAAAGAATTCTTGGTCAGTCACCGGTCCGGTTTTTAAAACCTTGGATTGCGTTAGTATGTGTATATGCAAAGAAAACGAATAGATGCCCCTGTGAGAAGATTAGAAGTGATGTATATAAACGATGCTAAAAGAGGGAGAGGGAGACATAAGAGAACTTGGATGGAGTTAATAAGAAAATATTTGACTTTACTATCTCTTACAAAAGAGGTAGCCCAAAATATGCCTAAACGGAGGAGTAAGATCCATGTCGCCGACCCTAAATAATTGGAAAAATGCGCTATTTGAGTATGAAATGAGCACAGTTAATTATGATTATTAAATTGCTCATCAATTTCAGCCAATCAACTTTTGGTCTAAAGTATACCCAAAAAATAAAGAAAACTGTTGGAGTAAAGGCAAACAAAAAGGAAAAAAGTAACTTTAAAAGAGTACTTAAGAACCACTGCAGGGCTTAATAATTGAAGTAAACGTCTAAAAAAGAAGAGATCAGCATCGAGAGGAATGGGCCGGTCTAGCCTAAGTTGGGGAGTGATCTTTCGGCCATGGGACAGGTCCAATGGTCAAATCCCATTGGCCTATAGTGTGTGAGAAGAGTCTTACCTGTCAGAAAAAACACCTACAGGAACAGAATCTTCGCTTGGCCGTTTGGGGCGTGAAAATACATCCGGATTTTAGACATCCATTGTGGCATCCATGTTTTTTCTATATCCAGAAAAAACATGGATACAACAGTGTAGCAAAACATCCAGTCTTTTAATCACACCCCAAACGGCGGCCGTTTGGGGTATGATTATAAGCAAATATCTAGATGGGAAAAAAAATATGGATGCTACAGTATAACAAAACATCTACTGTGGATGTTTTGCTTTTAGGGGCCGTTTGGGGCGTGATAAAAATCAAATATCCACTGTGGATAAGGTGTTTCAGTTGGATAGTGGATAATTTCAAAAAATCCACCTGAAAGTGGATTATCTACAGTGGATATTTGGTTTTTATCACGCCCCAAACGGCCCCTTAATCACGCCCCAAACGGCCAGTGTTCTATTATTTAAATTTAATCTACCAAAATTCTACGAAATAACATGTTTTACAAGTGACAGTATAAATCAGAAAACACTTAAGTTACTAAGCACCGAACAATGGATCTTCCCAAGTATGAACACATCACTGATAAATTATACCCAAAGACACACTGATAAAGCTGACGCTACCGATAACCTTCAATTAACTTTATTACAACACAAATTGAACATAGCCTCTGCCCTCTGATCTTGATTATATACTGAACTTTATTATAAAGAACATGAATTCCCAGTTTGGCTACAACTCAATCCCAAGTAAGGTAATCTCCAAACTCTCTCTCCTCTTGGAGAAAAATACAAACTGAACTAGGACTTTCCTAAGATAATTAAAAACCTATTCATGACCCTTCTAACCCATCTAATTAAATCCAAAGACCAATCTCACTTCAAATAATTCTAATGTTGTACAACTCCAATTAAGCAAACTCTAAAATCTTGTGTAATTTATGCAAATTACAACAATGCCCCTGAGAAATTCCTACCAATTCTTTCTTACTCATATGCCATGCCTTTCAGCCTACAAGGCATTTAAAAAACAAATAAAAACACAAAAAAGACACAAGAACATGTTTCCATATAGTAAAAAAGTTGGAGGGATACGTCAGATTCTTGCCCACCTAGTGATAGAGAAGGGAAGATTTAGGGGTACAAACGAGGAAGAAGATGAAAAATAAAAGGTTAAAACCTTGGAATCCACCAAACGGAGGGCTACTAGAATCCACCGGTAGTTGTAGTCGGAATCCACGATTATAGCAAGCTCTCTCTAGTTTTTTTTCTTCAAAGCATAAGCTTTCCTTTACATTAATGACGTAAAATTATTTATAGGCTTTACAATGAGAGTCCTACTTGGAAACAACCATTCAAAGATACTATTAAGATAAGGATAATCAAATCAAATCTGAAATCCTAACTAAAATAAAATTCTAATCTTTTTAAAACAGAAATTTCCCAAATAGGTCCTAAATAAATTAAGAAATTTTTTTCTATTGAGGCCCATTAAAGCTCTGCATCATTCTCTGTGGGTGAAAGAGACTTAACTCCGACGAGTATGGCTCAAGTGGCCGGCAAATTACCATGCAGCACCGCATGACTAGAAAAGCCCAATAAGATGGGGCCCGTTTTAGAAAAAAATCAGGCCCCATCTTATCGCGCTTTCCCCGTTTTAAAAAAGCATGCAAAGAAAGAGAATGGTACAATCAGGCTGGTGTACGGGAACATCAGAAACCGTGGGCCATAAAGTGGATTCTTGCGAGTCCAAATCTGGGCCTTGGTGAAACTATGTAAGACCCGTGCTGGGAAAAGTGAGTTCACCTTCCTCCTCCCATAGGGTGCCCTAGCATCTCCAAGCTCATTGCTGTAGGAGTCGTCAGTAAATTAAAACTCGGTAGAAGGAGCGGCAAATTGTTGTCCGACAACAGATCGGTTTGACGCAGTAGTATATGAAGCAGATCGTTGTCGGCTGACTTCAGGACCCTCCAACCTGTGGTGGTGTGGTGGTTGTGGTCACTAGATGCAATTGGAACAGGAAAAGGGCGATCTTTGGTGCCGGTATAGAACCTGTGGCCATCAAAAAGAGAAGAAACACAACTGTCAAGAATGATCATTGACCTTTGATTGTAGGGCTTGAGCTGAGAGTCATGAGACACTTCCAGGTTATGGGACTCAATGCAGGACTCTTCCATTTGAGGAACGATCTTGTGTTCCATTGTAGCCGGTGATTCTCCTGCATATGACTGATTGACCAACACGATGACATCCAACGACAGAGTTACAAGAGGTAGAGCCTCTTCGTTCTGCTCAAATTGCTCTTGGTCATGGGTGGTCGGCACATACACTCCACCAGATGGCTGCTGCACTTGGATCACTTGAAGTAGACATTCACCCAATACTATCATATGCAGAGGTAAGAATAAGAGTATTAATGTCCAATATATTAAGCAATTCCTAGGTATGAACTATGTCAGCTTGAAGGCGTCATTCACTATTGTAGATGGAATGAGATATAATCATTCAAATAACCACTCAATTGAATAATAGCTTTATTTTCAAATTTAGAAGGAGAATAGAATGGTCAATCCAAGGATCTTGCCAAGTGAATGCACTATGATTGTTACCAATATTATAAAAGTAATTCATAATCATATTCTCTCTAAGAAAAAGTATAGATCGTCAAGTATAAGAGGCTTGTGGATTGTAGGTTGTAGGTTGTCCAAACAGAGCAATCAGCCAAGTAAACTCCATGCACCCAACAAACCCAGAGACTTATTCAAGGCTTAATAAGGCCAATAGAAGCCTTATAATACAAAGAAACTGATAAGGCCTCTATACAAAGGATAGATAGTAGAGGCGAGAGATGACATCCTTGTCTCGTACCAAAGTTTCATTTAAAAAACTCATAATTACTTCAATTGATGAGCACACTAAAGGACAAAGTAGTAACACATTAATCTAGGAGAATAATAAATCATTGGAGTCCAAGGAAAAGAAAGTTTCATCACACTTTATAAAAAAATATTCTTGTAAGTCTACTTTAATGCAAAATTACCTTACTAATTCATGAGCAAGACTAGCGCTTTCATTTATATCTCTGGCCTTAATGAATCCTGTTTGATTTAAACTTATCCGAGAAGACAAGATCAGAGATAGTCGCGAAGCCATTATCTTTGAAATGCATATAAAAATAAAATGGCATAAAGATATAAACCTAAAGTAGTTAAAAGACTTAGCATCTGAAATCTTTGGGACCAGAGGCAAAAAAAAAATATTTAAAGATCTAAAAAGCTTAGATCGAGAAAGGAAACACTTAACTACATCAAGTAAGTTTCACATTATTTATATAGTATAAAAATAGACATACTTTTATCTTTTTTTGGCACCCTACGTATATCACTTATATGCATCTAGCATTTCACGTTGTAAGAAAATGGGAGTATTTTGTGTAGAGTAATGTTAGAACTAAGATTAACATGCACATGCACATGGTCTGGTAACTGGTGGGTACTTCCTCAGTCCAAGAATATGTGTCCTTGGTTTCTGTTGTGACCCGTAAGGATCCCAAGGTACCAAATCATCAAAGAAGAAGGAAAAATAGAAAAGATAACTAGAACTTGTTTGATTGCATGCTTTCAAATGAGGAGGACGACCTCCTTTTAAAGAGAGCAGATGGCGCGGCTCTCTAGGCCTGGCGCCATCTGGCCAATCTGATGGGCCACTAATTGGCACTAATTATTCCCATTCAGTCCGTTACCTAACAATTAGCCTAAACGGGTCTGATTACAATAAGATACGGTTCAATCAAATATCCTAATATCTATCGTGATGGGCCAGTGACGTGGGTTGCTGTCGTATACAATGGGCAAGGCCTGACGTCACAACAATCCACCACGCTCCGCTATTCGCCTTGTCCTCAAGGCGACAGTTCCAGAAAACGAGCCATAATATCGTCTTCCAACTCCCATGTAGCATCATCCAACGGTTTACCCCGCCAGGCGACCAAAATCTCTGTAGTAATATGCCCAGCCCTCCGTACCCGACGTTTGTCCATGACTGACACCGGAACAGGTGCGTCAGATTCGGCCAGAGTCTGAAGTGGAAGAGGCCCACCAATAGTCACGGTAGTGGGGTCACCAACAAACCGACGGAGGTGGGAAACGTGGAAGACAGGATGAACCAGCGATTCTGGAGGTAATGCCAGACGGTAAGCCACGACGCCAACACGTTCCACCACTGCATATGGACCATGGTAACGGGGCGCCAGCTTGGCTTGGTCCGTCCGAAACAAGGAAGTCTGGCGCTGAGGAAGGACTGACACATAGACCAGATCACCCTCCTGGAACTCCCTGTCCGTGCACTTTTTATCATATATCTGCTTCATTCGATTCTACGCTGAATCGAATGAAGCATATAATCCACCTCCGCAACGGAAGAACGCTGCGGGACTTAAGAGAGAACCGATGGTGGGGGTCGGCCATATACCACTTCAAAAGGGGAAAACCCCGTCCAGGTATGATAGGCCGTATTATACGACCATTCGGCCCAAGGAAGCAGCTGTAACCATTTGCGAGGCTGATTCCCCACAAAACACCGCAAATACTGCTCCAAACATCTGTTTACCACCTCAGTTTGGCCATCGGTCTGGGGATGATAGGCCGTGCTCATGTGAAGCACTGTTCTCTGAAGAGCAAAAAACTCACGCCAGAAGTTAGATAGGAATACCTTATCGCGATCGGACACAATAGTTCGAGGCATTCCATGTAACTTAGCGATGTAGCTGACGTAAACTTCTGCCACCGTCCTGGCAGTGAAAGGGTGGCTCAGGGGGCAGAAGTGGGCATACTTGGACAGCCGGTCCACAACAACTAGAATGACTGATTTTCCTTGCACCACTAGCAACGCTTCAATAAAATCCATTGAAATATCCTCCCAAACCCGATCTGGAATCGGAAGCGGCTGAAGCAATCCCTGCGGAGAAGTGGTTGCTGCCTTGGCGCGCTGACAAGTGTCACAAGCGGCCACATAGGTCTGGATATCGCGTCGGATACCAGGCCAAAGGAAACTTTGACTCACCCTCTTGTACATCCGAAATACACCTTCATGACCCGCCATCACTGTATCATGGAAATGAGAAATGATTCGCTGGCACAAATCTCCCGTATCTGGTACCCATAATCTGCCTCGCCATAATAAAAAGTCATCATGCCATGTGTAGGACGGCTCAACTGCGGGCTGCTCCTGAAGGTGCGTGAGGAGGCGCTGAGTAAAGGGGTCATCCTTATACGCCTGACGGAGGTCTGCGAGGAAGGGGCAACTTGGAACGGATAGTGCCAAACAGGCGCCCAGGTTGTCCCGATGCGAAAGAGCATCAACCACTGTGTTTTTGGACCCCTTTTTGTAGATAATATCATAATAATCCCCAGTAATTTACTCACCCAGCGTTGCTGCGCTGGAGTGGATACTCTTTGTTCTAGGAAATATTGCAGAGGCTGATGGTCTGTGCGAATGGTGAACCTGCGCCCCAACAAATAGGGTCGCCATTTCATTACTGCATGAACAATGGCCATCATTTCTTTTTCATAGGCTGACAGTTGCAGCAAGCGTCCAGAGAGTGCTTTGCTAAAGAAGGCCACTGGTCGATCTTGTTGCAACAGGACCGCCCTAGGCCCGTATCCGAAGCATCCGTTTCCACCACAAACGGAAGGGCGAAATCCGGCAAGAGAAGGACAAGCGCTGTGACCATGGCCTGTTTTAAACGATTAAATGAATCCTGGGCCTCTGTCGTCCAGGAGAAGGCCCCTTTTTTTAGCAATGCCGTAAGTGGGCTGGCCAGGACACCGTATTGTCGGATGAACCAGCGGTAGTAACCTGTTAAGCCTAGAAAGCAACGAAGGCCCTTCACACATGTGGGCGCTGGCCAGGAGGTCATAGCTGAAACCTTGGCCAGGTCAGTGGCTACCCCATTACGATCAATAATATGGCCCAAGTACTCCACCTGTTGACTGCCAAAAGAACATTTCGAGCGTTTAAGAAATAGGGAATGCTCTCGTAGAGTAGATAACACCAACCTCAAATGTTCCAGGTGGGACGCCCATGATTTGCTGTAGATGAGAATATCATCAAAGAAAACCAGAACAAACTGCCGGAGGAAGGGGCAGAAAAGATCATTCATCAGACTTTGAAATGATGCTGGTGCATTGGTCAGACCAAAAGGCATGACGAGAAACTCAAAGTGACCATCGTGAGTGCGAAAAGCCGTCTTATGCACATCTGACAGTTGCATCCAAATCTGATGGTACCCAGAGCGCAAGTCGAGTTTGCTAAAGAAAATAGCACTAGCCAATTCGTCCAATAACTCCTCAATGACCGGAATAGGATATTTGTCTTTCACAGTAATTGTGTTCAAAGCACGATAGTCCACGCAAAACTGCCAAGTCCCGTCCTTTTTGCGCACCAACAGAACAGGCGAAGAAAAAGAACTAGTACTAGGTTGAATGATACCGGACTGCAACATGTCTTTTACTAATCGTTCAATCTCTGTCTTCTGAACGTGTGGATAACGATATGGTCGTACATTAGCGGGGGTGGCACCAGGAAGAATGGGAATTTAGTGATCATGCGTTCTGGCTGGCGGTAGCCCAGTTGGCTCAGAGAAGAGGTCTTGATGGTCATCCAACAGGAGTCGCATGTCCTCCGGAATGTCGACCTGTGCCACATCCATACTTGACCATTGTTGCAGCATCAACCCCTGAGCAGCAAACCTGAAAAAAGACCCAACCGCCTGTGCAGTGTGTAGCACACCAGGTTGTGCCCCTTGCAGGCGCACCCGCTACCCCTGGACTTCAAAATCCCTAATCAAGTCTTTAAAGTTCCAAACCACATCCCCTAAGTCTTGGAGCCATTGGACCCCTAAGACGACATCGGCTCCCTTGGTTGGCAGCAAAAAGAGATCGGTAACAAAAGTGTGACCCTGGATAGTAAGGGCGGCTTGGGCACATACCCCCGAGCTCCGGAGATGCTTGCCGTCTCCAATGAGGACGTCAAATAGTTTGGCATCCGTCACATAGCAGCCCAACCGTTGTGCCACCTTGTCGTTAATGAAGTTGTGGGTAGACCCACTGTCAATCGTTTGAGAAGCCCTTGTACTCGCATAGTGCGTGGGGTGAAAGTGCCCGAATATGCATGCACTGAGATCTCTGGTTGCACGTCATTATAATCATGGACCATCTCCTTGACAGGGTCTGTCATGTCCTCGTCAACTTCCACAATTAATAAGCTTCCTGGGGCTGAACATCGATGACCCTTGACAAATTTCTCGTCACAATTGAAACATAATCCCTGGCTCTGCGTTCTTCCATCTGGGCGTGGGTTAGTCGACGGACTGAGGTAGCGCCCGCTCCTGCGGAAATGGGCCGGCCGGCAGAGTGGCCAGACGCTGGAGTTGGTCCTAGCGCAGGACTGTAAGGGGTCCTCTGTACCGTTCCACCACGCCCCCCTCGTCGCTGTTTGACCAGTTTTTCCTCCTCGATGTGAGCGTGGCGCACCACGTCCCTCATCGTGTGGCAAGGGTAGTGTCTCATCTCGTCTGCTATCTCTGGCTTCAATCCCCTCTTGAATGTACCCACGAGGGCAGCCACTGGCCAATCAGGCAGACGATTGGCAATCTTCATGAACTCAGTATAATATGCCCGCACCGTTGTGGTCTGGCGCAGGCTGGATAACATCTCATTAAAATCTTGAAATTCATTGGGGCCAAACTGTACGCAGAGTTCATCAGCAAAGGACGCCCATGTCGGAAAATGAACCTCCTTTTCGTAATAGCGGAACCACACCGAGGCATCGCCGTCCAGATGAAACGCAGCGATGCGTAGCCGTTCGGCCTCCGAATAAGTTCCCTGGTAGTCAAAGAATTTCTCCGCCTTGTAGATCCACTCCGTGGAATCTTCTTCTCCATTGTAGCGCGGAAATTGAAGATGAGCCAGTCGGGTCTCGGCCCCTCCACACCAGCTCCCTTGAGGGCCCAGCGGCTCCTCCCAGTCCCCATCGATCTCTCGTTGGATATTTCGAAGAGGCGTTGTCATAGAGGCATTTTGTCGAACACCTGGTATGCCTCGTACCCCTCCTCCCAAACGGCCTTCATCAGTTGCCTGGTTGAGGGATCCAAATCGAACCCCTTGCATGGTGTGGTTCGGCGGAGGAATCCCAGTGCCTGATCCACCATAACCCCTCGAACCACCCGCCTGTGACGTTTCACCATTGGGTGCAGAAAAAACTGGCGGAGTCAGTGCCCCTCCTGTTTGGTTGGCCGTGGTTGATGCCTTCGTCGTCTGCAGCTGCAGTAGCTGCGCAAGCATGGACCTGATCTCGGCCATGTCATTCTCATCGGTCTTCGTCGGGCTAGTGGCGTCGTTGGTCCTGTCGGAATCTGGCTGTGGCTCATTAGCCGTCGTCGGCTATTTACGAGGCGGCATTTCAGTCACGGATCGGGACTGCTCTGATACCAATGTTGTGACCCGTAAGGATCACAAGGTACCAAATCGGCAAAGAAGAAGGAAAAACAGAAAAGATAACTAGAACTTGTTTGATTGCATGCTTTCAAATGAGGAGGACGACCTCCTTTTAAAGAGAGCAGATGGCGCGGCTCTCTAGGCCTGGCTCCATCTGGCCAATCTGATGGGCCACTAATTGGCACTAATTATTCCCATTCAGCCCGTTACCTAACAATTAGGCTAAACGGGTCTGATTACAATAAGATACGGTTCAATCAAATATCCTAATGTCTATCGTGATGGGCCAGTGACGTGGGTTGTTGTCGTATACAATGGGCATGGCCTAACGTCACAACAGTTTCCTAATGAAGATACATATTTTTAGATGGAGGGAGTATAATTTTGTGGAGAAGACATGGGATGGAGTCCCGAGATAGGCAAAAGGGATATCTTTAAGTAGCAGGTTTTGTGTGCCTGAATTCTCCACTGCCTTGAGCAGCAAAAAAAAAACTCCATCGGTTCCAAAATACTATGTATATTTGAAAATATTCACTGTTCTAAAATACTGTGTACATTTTGCTAAATCACATAACTTCCTCTTCCCAAAATTGGAGACTCCAAAGGATTGACTTGAACTTGGTTCGTGAATGAGTTTATGGGTAGGACGGGATACTGTTGGGATTGTCACATAAAAGAGGGCTAGAATACTACCAATTATTAACAATCAATTAACAAATTATTATATGAAAATACCAGAGAGAGTAGAAGAAATTAAAACCCAGTTCGAGACACGCTATGCGCTGTCCTTGAAACAGATATGACACCCTCCGTGCACAGGCAATCAAAGGCGTTCCGTTCCCAAGATACAACGAACTACTCCGTCAATTTAAAGGTGCACTTCAAATCAAACTGACTAAATTTCGATCAGAGGAGATTCTATTGCTCAATGATGGAACAAGAATCAAGAGAGAGGAAGAAGGAATTTTTATCACTTTCTATCTCCTATTATGAGTATTTTTGTTTTTAATATATTAGAGAACTATGTTGGGACAATTCAGGAAGAAGAGATGCAATTTTTCATAGAGAAATTACCATTTTTCCGATTGTAACCATATAGCTGATCGATCGCATAATTTAGCCTGTTTCAATCCGATCGATCGGTTCAAACAAGACACAGTTTATGAAAAAGCAAGTAGATACGATCGATGGGTTTCAAAGCCGATCGATCGGTACCAATGCGAAACAACTTTAAGAAAAACACAGTAGATACGATCGATCGGTTTCAAACCCCGATCAATCACATTAGTGAACGATCGCGTTGTCAAGGCCGATCGATCGCCTCATTTTTAATTTAATTTCAAGTCAAATTTTCAATAATCCCCACCCTGACTTGATATTAAATTAATCTATACACCAGAATGCATATGATACATGAATAAGACATTGAGCAATAGTACTCTAAGTTTTCGGCAATAGGTACTTTGCGGGTCTGAACCTACACCTAGTTTGGTAAGCCGCCACTCTCACAAGTTTGAAGTGAACAAAGTCTTGAACTTGAACCTTAAAGCAAGAGCTTTGACAAACCTAATAGTTAGAGTAACTCCCTTTTCGAGATCATTCGGGGTACCACTTTACGGCCATACGCCTTGTATCTTTTCATGAGTTGCACATTAGAGAACAAGCCCACGTTCTCCTTAACTGCGACCTCAGTGGCACTCATATAGGTGACAGTCTCCAAGGGTAATCTGCATAACAATACTCTGCTTTATAAGCTTTGACCTCACTAAGACTTTCGTCAACCTGTTTCATATGCAGTAGAGCAATTTTATCATAACACGGGAATGAACATATAATTTATATTTAAATACTACTCTCCAAGTCACGCATTAGCTTGTTTTTACCCATTGAATCTTCATCATGGGATCTCCACTCAGAGAGATTGGGTTGCTACTAACGAATACTTAAATCATAGACTTTCAGCCCCATTCCCCTACATGAGTTAAGGACTTGTCCTGCCGACAATCCTTTCGTAAACGAATCAACCAGATTATATGTTGATTGTATAAAACATAGGGTAATGACTCCTGAGGTAGTCAACTTGCGCAAGATTGTATACCTTAGTTCAATATGCCTAGAGGACCTCTTATTATGATTCTTACTCTTAACCTTATCAAGAGCTGATTGGTTATCACAGTGAATCAAAATTCCATGAATTAGCTTATTCAACTAGGGTATATCTATTAAAAGATCCATAAGTCATTCTGTCATTCCTTCAGTTTTATCAAGTGTTACTATCTCAGCATCCATAGTAGACCTTGTTATTACAGTTTGTTTGGAAGATTTCCATGCAACCGCCCTACCACCAAGTGTAAATACATATCCACTTGCACCCAATTGGTTTAAACCATGGAGGTAGAATGTTGCATCAGCGGACTCCTTAATAGTATTAGGTGCATAATCCTGTCGATCATACCCAATTACTAAAAACCGATATGCTCTACTATTTTTTGCAAAACCAATGAACACTGCATCATAAGTTTTCAAACCTAGCTTATCTATTTTCACGTTTACGATTTTTACTTTTGCAAGACATCCCTAAACCTTAATGAATTTTAAGCTTGATTTTCTTCCTTTCATTAATTTATAAGGGGTTGTATTTTGTCCTTTATGAGGCACACAGTTTAAGATCACACATGCAGAAAGAATTGCTTCTCCCCACAAATTCTTCGGTAAACCCGAAGTGGAAAGCATAAAATTAATCATGTCTATGAAATTCTATTCTTTCTTTCTGCCACATCATTAGATTGAGGAGAGTAAGGCACTGTGGTCTCATGTATTATTCCTTTATCTTTATAAAACTTGCAAAATTTAAGGGAACAATACTCCCCACCACGATCGGACCTAGGCCTTTTAATCCGCCTTTCAGTTTGATTCTCAACCTCTATCTTATAGATCTTAAACTTCTCAAAAGCCTCATCTTTAGACTTAAGCAAGTACATATAACAAAATTTGGAGTAATCATCAATAAATGTAATGAAGTATCTCATACCACCCCTAGTCATTAATCTATTCAATTCACAAATATCAGAATGAACTAAGTCAAGCAAACATATAGATCTACAACAGACCTATAAGGTTTTCTAGGTTGTTTTGCTTGAATACATATTTCACATTTATCAAGAGTTTCATCAAGCATTCATCATTCTTTTAATAGTATTTGAATTCACATGTCCTAGCCTCATATGTCATATATCAAAAGAATCAACACGAGAAATGATCTACACATGAAATATGTATTTTATTAGCTCCTAAACTTATATTTATATTAGTATTTGATTATAATGAGTACTACTTTAATGTAGTGTTTGCTTTTTGCGGGAAATAAGAGTAAGATACAAAAATGAGATGAAAAGTGACTTTAATGGTTAAATCTTCATAACTTCGTGTGCATATATCTGATTGGACTGAATCAAGCTTCATGTTAAAGCTCAAGAAGTCAACTTTCCAACGCCATCGACTCGTTCAATTCGGAGTTTGGAGCAGAAAGTTATAACTATTTAAAAATTATGAATAATACATACAATCGATCGACATTTCATACGTGATTAATCGCGATAGCCAGAAAGAGTGCCAACGAAGAAAACGATCGATCGTATCGACTGGAGTTTTTGAGCTTTTGGATGTGCGAAATATAGTAAACACGATCGATCGGGAAAATAAATGATCGATTGGCAGTCGAGATAAAACAGACGATCGGTGCGACAACGCAAAAATCAACGAAGGAAAGTGATCGATCGGACATCGATCGATTGGCTATACAGAGCGATCGATCGGTTTGTACGAAAAAACCTAAATCAAGGATATTTTGATTCGGATTTGGAAGACGACTTCGGGGTTTCTCTTCAAATATATAAATTAGCCTTAAGGGAGAACGTTTTGAGGATCTTGAGCTATTTTTGGAGGCTAGAGCAAAGGAGAGAAGAAGAAGAAGATGATGAAGAACATGATGATGGATTCTCTTCTAATGCGAGGCTAAACTCCTCTCTAAGGCGTAGATGAAGCCAAATAGACTGGTTGTATAGTTTCTTTTCTCTCATCTTATGTATTATTCTAGTTGGTTTATAGATTTTATTGTATAATCAATGTTAATCCATTAAAGTTTGTTCTTTGTACTTGAGAGCGACAAGAGCGAATTCGTGTGAGTTTCAATCCGAAGAATACTTGCGTGTCCAAGAGGAACGTGAATAGACTGAGATGTTATATATCAATAAAATTTCATTGATTTATACTCGAGAGAGATAGATCACAATTCCATGTTTTAATCATTTTATGTGTGACATCTGAGAGGAGAGCACTATATTTTGAGTTGACAAGTGTATATCCGAGAGGAATATGCTAGCCAATTGAAAATTTTTATTCAAAAGAGAGAGAGACGATACACTAGTTTATTGTGGTGGATTCGAAGCGTGGCCTTCTCCATATTGATTAAATCTCAATTAGATTAGTTAAAGTTCATTGCTTTCTTTAGAGTAACTAAAAATAGCACTTTACTCTTGAATTTAATAAATTGTTTAACCGTCCCTGAGGTTCGACTACCCTTAATACTCGTCGTAGTACACAATTGCCTTGTGCACTTGTAAGGGTTTAATTCTAAACAATCAACAAACCAAAGAGTCATTAATTGAAATAAAGAGTTATTACAAGAAACTAAATTAAGTTTAAAGAGGCCATCGCACACATAGTTTTTACCAATAAAAGTACCATGTCTAGTTATTACAACTTTATTTGACTCAAGCACTAATTTATAAACTTCTCGACTAAGAAGTACTCCACTAACAAGGTTCTTCCTCACACTAGGCACGTGCAACACATTACGAAGAGTCAAAGTGTTCCCCAATGTAAACCGGATGCCCACATTTCTGACCCCATAAACTCTAGCCTCAGAGGAGTTCCCCATTGTCACTGTCTTATCCTTTACTTACTGATAGAAAGAAAAAGAAGAAACATCAACACCAATGTGAACAGTAGCCCTGTATCAACCCACCAATCGGTAGGTTCAATGCCAAGTTAATTTTAGAATTAGTTAATACTAACATGTCATCTGAAATAACCATGTTAACCTGAGCAGAAGATCCAGCCCCACCATGTCTATGGTCCTGACCTTTTTTCTCTTTACACTTGTTTGCAAAATGTTCAGGTTTCCCACAGACCCAGTAAACCTTTGACTTCTTGTCCTTATGGATACTAGAACCAGGTTTGAAAGACCGATTCTTAAACTTCTTGTTGTTCTTCTTATTACCGTGAAACTTCGGTTTCCCTTCCACTACATTTGCTTGAGCACTATCTTTGACCCTAGAAGATGAGCCTTATAAGATTTTAATCTTACGTCTATGCTTTTCTTTGATTTGTATGGCCACCATAAGGTCATCAACGGACATTGGATCCCTCTTGTGCTTCAAGTTAATTTGAAATCCTGCCATGAGGGTGGTAGTTTATCGATAAACGCAGGAACTTGGAGCCTCTCATCAACAAGAATGTCTTTCCCAATGTTCTTAGCTACCAAATTTTGTATTTCAACTACCTGATTTGTAACAAATTTGTTATCAACCATCTTATAGTCAAAATACTCGCCTACGCATCATTTCTCTTCTCCTTCATGCTCCTTTCCAAATTTGTTACAAAGGGTATTTCATAGTTCTTTAGCAGATTTAGTGTTCACATGCAGATCATACAACTCATTGCTTAAAATACTCAGAATTTGCCCATGGTACAGTTCATCATCTTGTTTGAGTTTATTACTATCAACAGACTTAGCAATTCCAACATCTGAAGAACTAATAGTCTTATCAGATTTCGAAGACAATTTTATCTGCAACAGCATCAGAGATCACATAAAAAATATTCAATTGATTCAGCCAAAATTTCATCTTAGTCAGCCATCGCATGAAATTCTTGCAATCAAATAACTCAGGTTTCAATATTTGTCAACACTCATAATTGCAGTAGTATTCAATCAACAAGAATAATAATATTTGTTTCAAGATTTTTGGGATTGTCACATAAAAGAGGGCTAGAATACTACTAATTATTAACAATCAATTAACAAATTATTATATAAAAATACCAGAGAGAGTAGAAGAGATTAAAAATTGATTTGAGGCACGCTATGCGCTGTCCTTGAAATAGATACGCCACCCTCCTTGCACAGGCAATCAAAGGTGTTCTGTTCCCGAGGTACAACAAACCACTCCGTCAAAATAAAGGTGCACTTCAAATCAAACTGACTGGATCTCGATCAGAGAAGATTCTATTGCTTAATGATGGAACAAGAATTAAGAGAGAGGAGAAGGAATTTTTATCATTTTCTATCTCCTATTCTGAGTATTTTCATTCTTAATATATTAGAGAACTTTGTTGGGACAATTCTGGAAGAAGAGATGCAATTTTTCATAGAGAAACAGTCATTTTCTCGATTGTAACCGTATTATCGATCAATCGCATTATTCGCGTCATTTAGCCTGTTTCAAGCTGATCGATCGGTTCAAACGGGACATAGAAAAAGTCATCTGGCTCCCTTCTGAGCTTCATGGTCCATAGAGTTTTTTCCATATTACCTGGCGCCAACTCTGATATTCCCATATTACCAGGTTTTTCCCGTGAAATCTCATATGACCCGGAATCTTGACTTGAAGTACCCAAAATGCCCTTTCTTCTATTTTTTCGTGCTAATACTGTGCGAAGAGGCGTGTTGTGTACAACACGAAAAAAGGGTGAAGTTCTCCGGCGATATACATCGGCGACGTCACTGGCGACCGGCGAGTTGGAGCGGCGATTCAACCGGCGGAATACACGGACGAGTTCGAGCCTATTCGCGTCCCCCATCTCGATATCGAGCTGCCCCCCTGCTGGATTTCTACGACACGACTGAGGGAGAGTGGACAAAGACGGCGATTTGAAGCTCATACGACGGTATTTCTGATCTTCAACCTTCTGAGCTCCCCCGCGGCTCCCTCCGCCTGCATGCAACCGGCGGATTGACCGGATTGAGCTTCGGTTGACGGCGAGGAAGACTGTGAAAGGCACCTGCGAGGAAATACACACATACAGACGACTAAACTGCGGTAAGTTACAACTATCCTTACTGATTTTAGTTTCATAAGTTCCGAAATTTGAATTTTAAATTTTTACTATGAACTATAAAGTCGTGTCTGTAATAGACACGACTTTGTATTTAGTCGTGTATGCGATGACACGACTTTTATATTTTCGTGTTGCACCGAGGAGACTTTTCTACTGACCACTATACCTGACTCCTTGCAGATGGATAAAAAAAGAGATGAGTCTATGGAGGAAATACCATCGGAAGAGGAGGAGGATCATGATTTTGTCTTGGCACCTCGACAGCGAAATCAGAGGGGCAGGAAAAGGAAGGCTCCGATGGACCGACCAGTGAAGAGAACATATAATGCGCGACCGGAGCTAAAGACGTGTTGTCAACCGGGAGCGATGAAAAAGTGTGCAGCCCTCCTACAGTGTCACCAAAGATGTGCCCAAGTGATCAAAGATGCTGGTTTCGCTGTCATTTTTGAAGGTGAGGACGTAGTTGTATCTCGGAACCTCCTCGACCATTTGGTCAGGTACTGGGATGAGTCGGCGAAGGTCTTCAATATCAAGGGTAGGACGCTACATTTCACAGAGGAAGATGTTGCCCTTATCACCAGATTGCCCGCAAAGGGCGAAAGAGTTGAGGTCCTCCCCTCCTTGACACGCCGACTGGAAGGTCAATTCTTCAGAAACTACTTCGCCGCGAGGAGAGCGGAAATTCCACACATTGAAGAAATCATAGACAAGCTTAGCGCGGGCGAACTGAAGATGGAAGAGGAGGACATTGCGAGGATGATCATCTGCCTCCTCTTCTGCACGGTGTTGTTTCCACACAGCACTAGAGCGGTTCATCCCTCTTTGTACCGTTACATTGACGACCTCCCAAGATTGAGGTCATACAATTGGGCTGGGGCTATACATAAGATGTTGGTTTCTGGTATAACCCATACCAGCAGACTAGTGGGTGCGAGATCGCAAGGAGAGTGCCTAGGCGGTGGATGCCTAAATGGCGCCGCATATGTCCTTCAGGTATGTAGCATTCATAGTCTTCGATCGGGAAAAAGTCTTATACAATACCACTATATATATAGTCGTGTCTTATGGAACACGACTATATTTATAGTCGTGTATAATTGAACACGACAATGTATATAGTCGTGTTGTTTACGACACGACCATAGTTCAATTCGTGATCAACTTATAGTCGACTAAGGCAACCGCGCATTGTATAATGTTTTCATCTGTTTACTATGCAGATTTGGTTTTTCGAGCACACGACAATCTTCCATCCTGTCATGGGCCCTACCAGCCCACGGGCGAAAAGATGGCCAGGAAGTGGGGCCCTCATTACAAAGGTGAAGAAAGGTGCACAGAAGAAGCACCTTATGGCCGACTATTGGACGGGAGTGTTCCACAATCTTCAAGTAGGGGAGGAACTCGTCGACGTAATCAGCCCCATGGCCGGAGAGGCATCTCTCCTTGCTTCGTCAACCTCAGGGGCCCCTCCTCCACGACGACAGAGGCCGGAGAGGCCGGAAATCAAGAGGACTCCCAACCAACCTGCCTCCACTTCCTCGAGGACGGCTGCCCAGTCCACTGCAACTGCAATGGGGCGATTGGAGGGTGCGCTTCAGGGCATACAGTCACTAATTGAGATAGCTCTGTCTTCGTATGAGGAGATGGGAAGGAGAGTCGGACCTCTGTGAGAGGTTCTCCACTCTATGAAGGCCTCTGCTGCCTCAGCGTCAATGATGTTAGAAGGTCAGATCTTTAAGCATCCTAAGGAGGAGATGACTGAAGAGCCGACGAATGAGCCAAAGAAGCGGCCCCAAATGGAGCCAAAGAAGTCATCGGTGCATCAGATGGAGCCAAAGAAGCGGCCCGAAATGGAGCCAGAGAAGTCATCGGTGCATCAGATGGAGCCAAAGAAGCGGCCCCGTGACAAGGAGCATATGAAGAACACTCCGATTGGTATGCGGAGAAAGGAGCTGGCAAGGAAGTCACATCTGGATTCGACGAAATGGGGTAAAGGTAAGTTGTAGACGATTATTTATTTTTTCGTGCCCCATGGTACACGACTATTATACTTGTCGTGTTTCATGATACACGACTATGTGGTTTATCGTGTTTCATACAACACGACTATGTTTTTTATCGTGCTGCTACTACTGACACGAATAAGTAAAATGTCATTTTAGCTCCCATCAAACGCGCGGACGAGGAAGAGAAGATTGAACGGGCTACAAAGAGATCCTCTGCCAAGTTGTTTTTGAAGAAGCTCCAACCAGAATTCAACGAAGATATGGAGCGTGCAGAAGTCGAGTCCCGTCCGACGTACAGACGGGACCTATTCCCCCCTGGTGTAGTGGTAAGGAAGCGAATGAGGACTGTCTCCGAGAGGGAATTGCAGAGGATTAGGGAAGATGACCATATACGGAGAATGGCGGAGGAGCAGGAAAGAAGGAATAGGTCCCCTCAGCTGAAAGCCGACTCCGAACAAACTAATCCGATCGACAAGCGACCTCTATCATCGATGAGGTCATCTCTTCCTTACAGCAGTCAGATATCGAAACCGTCAAGGAGGAGGTGAAGGAGGATGTGAAGGAGGGGAATGCGAGGAAGAGGAGAAGAAGGCGGATGTTCTGGAGAAGGAGGGGGAGGAGGAGGAGGGGAAGGAGGAGGAGGGGAAGGAGGAGGAGGGGAAGGAGGAGGAGCCGAAGGAGGAGGAGGGGAAGGAGAAGGAGGGGAAGGAGGAGGAGCCGAAGGAGGAGGAGGGGAAGGAGGAGGAGGTGCAGGCCGACGAAGAGGTGATGGAGGAGGAGAAGACGGAGGAGGTGAAGGAAGAGGAGGCTGAGGAGGAGGAGGCGAGGGAGGAGGAGGAGGTGGCGGAGGGCACTGGCTTAACCGCATCCCAGCCGGTTGATGTTGATGTCCTCCTAACCCCTCAAAAGTCTAAGTCTGTAATTGCACTCCCCGACAACTATGCCGATTTGGAGTTATGCTTCGACATGGGGGTATTGTTAGAGCGGGATAGAGTGGCAATAGATGGATGGATCGCCAATCCGAGGAAGGCTTACCCAATCCCCACGCTATGTGATGACGACTATGTATCCCTCCTACAAACAACAGAAATAAACACCAATGTAAGTAAACCTATGCTCCTCATATGTTTTTGTTGACATAAAGTCGGTATTCGAAGACACGACTTTGGGCCTAGTAGTGTCTTCGCAACACACGACTATACGCATAGTCGTATCTATCGATGACATGACTATCATGAAAATCGTATATATAGAATAATCGACTTTTAATTGGAAGTTGTATATTGCCTTACTTCGAGTGTACTGACTCTTGTGGATGTTTTCCATAGGTTATAGATGCGTTTTTAAGTCTGTTGAGCCAGCGCAATGAGAGAAACCGGATGAAATATCCGTGGGCATTTTTTGGTTGCCACGCATTCAAAGAGATATTCGACAACGTAAGTGTTCCCTTCATAAGGAGTGATAAGTAATTAAGTATGATATTACAAGCATCGTTGTCTAACTCTCTTGCAGTTTCGTAGGAGCACTAGGAAGGAGGAAATAATGCCAAATTGGTTAAAAAGCTCGGGAGGATGCTCGACGGCTTGAACAGGAACATGTTCTACGCATTTTTCCCAATCCGCACAGGCTCCCACTTCTGCCTCGTGTATGTCCATTTCCCGCACTGTGTATGACGCTTCTACAACCCGCTGTCTGGCAGATCCCAATTATATCCGCATCACAGAAAAGCTGCTGACAAATTCACGCAGTTCATGAACGTTGTGATGGCAGGCAAGCTGGGGTGGTTTGGTTTGCTAGACTGGAAGATGACTCAGACAGCCAAAGCGCCGTGGCAACAGAATTCGAAAGACTGTGGCATCTTCATCATGATGTACGTCGCGCATTTGGCGTCCAATGTCAACCCACCGGAGTTTGATCAGTCCACAATTACACGACTGTGGCGACCAGTCATCGCTTCAACCTTGATTCGGGGGGTTATTAACAGCAAGTTTGACGACGATTCCGGACAAGGCACAAAAGATGCCATCACAGTTGCGGGTTTTATGCGGCTTCCGGATAAAGAATAAATTGAATTTCATTTTATTCACATTATTTTAATGTACAAAGTGCATTTGCTGTAATTCCAATTCTTTTTTTGACACCTTGTTGTACAGTTCTCTTTCAAATAATTCCAATTCTTTTTTTGACTCATACCAGATGTAGACAAAATATCGCAAGCATGACTTTGAATATGGCCTTCATACAACAGGACTACGTATATAATCGTCTCTGATGCAAAACGACTATGTATATAATCGTCTCTGATACAACACGACTACGTATATAATCGTCTCTGATGGAACACGACTTTATATATAGTCGTGTTTCACAATGCACGACAGTATAGATAGTCGTGTCGAAAGATTGTTTTTCATTTCTTCCTTTCTTTATCTTTACATGCGTACATTTCGGTAGAAGTTAATATGCGTTATACAAGAATTTGACTACATCCTAAGTGAAGAATGGTGGGGGCTGAGGTAAGCCGGAGCGACGTACATGCGATGTCTCCTTCGTAGTCAGTTTGCCTTGTCGCGGAAGTGTTCGTTTCCTGCGCGTCCGATTTTCTTTCGGAACCGGGCTGTTGGTGCACTTTGTACGGTTGTGACCAACTTCACGACAATTCCCACATTTCGAACGTGGCCTTGCAGGTGGCTCGGGCTGTGACTCAATTCTCTTTGTCTTTCTCCTGCCCTTCTTTGGAGCTTCAAGCCTGGGCAGTTCGCATTTAAATAAAACCCCGTAATTTCCCCACTGACTTCTGTCTAAAGTAGGGAAGACTACTTCTTCGTACGTGCTGCGGTACGTACTTGCGCAGTACCACTTCTCACAATATTCTACCGCTTCCAGACTCCTCTCATCAATACATGCCATGGCGTGCTTGCATGGAAGTCCCATGCTCTGGAAGAAGCCACATGTGCAGGTTCTATTCGTAAGATCAACAACATCCTGATGCGAAAACATGAACAACATCAGTGTCTTCCAAGAATACTCGTGTCGTCGAAGACATGACTGTATGAGTAGTCGTGCATGCGACGACACGACTGTATGAGTAGTCGTGTATTCGTCGACACGACTTCGTTATAGTCGTATCTTATAGAAAACGAATTTATGCTTACCACATGGTATAAAGATGTCACTTCAAACTGCCGTAATGATAGCGGTTGAACTCGAACTGTTCCAGCACTCTGATTCCTCATCTGATTGATATGATTCTGTGCATATTTTGTTAACGGAGTCGGTAGCCCGTCTGCTTCTATTCGGCGTCTCTGAAAATGGACGCTTGTGGTCGCCCGCGTTTGCTCGATCAACCGAGTTATTGGCCAAAACCTTGCCTTTAGAAGCATATTATTTACACTTTCTGACGCGTTCGACGTGAGAGTGCCGTACCTTTTACCCGGATATTCTACGTTCGCCCAATGTGTTTTCGGAATATTGTCAACATATTTCCAGGCCGCCTCATTGTGTTCCTTCATCTTCTCCATGGTTGCATCGAATTCTGGTCTCCTGAAGCATTTTACAGCTCGGAATAGAAGTTCCTTCAGGTACTTATCCTTCCAAGTATTAAGCATATTTGCGGCCATATGCCTTAGGCAAAACCCATGGTGAGCCTCGGGAAAGACATCGGCGACCGCTCTCAGAAGGCCCTTCTGTCTATCAGAGACAATAGTGTCCAGGGAGGCCGGGGGGTCCGTAAAGAGAAAACATTTTAGTAAGGTGAGGAACCACGTCCTGTACAAGTGAGAGACAAGCATATTAAACACAGAATACTTCAGGTTGTTATAATGTCGTGTAAAAACAAAACACGACTGTATGAGTAGTCGTGTTTTCGAAGACACGAATGTGTGCCCAGTCGTGTCGTCGAAAACACGACTGTTAGAATAGTCGTCTTTCCTGCTTCTATACTTACCACGTTTTGATATTCTCTTTATCAACAATTGCATATGCAAGACACATTAATTGTTGATTGCCGTCGATTGCTGTAGCAACCAATAATACTCCAGGGTACTTTTCTTTTAGGAATGTTCCATCAAGCGTGAGCAATGGTCTCAGTGTTCTTCGGAATGCTCTTGCGACTGGGCCGAACATCCAAAACACACGTCTGAAGTCGTAGCCGGCTAACTCAATTGGGATATCAGGTATATCAGCTGATCTTTCTATGACCACATGTGTACCTGTGTTAGACCGCTCTAATTCCCTTCCGTAATGTGGCAAAATATGATATGCGTCTTCAGGGTTGCCATCGATCAATTGGATCAATTCCTCTTTCGCCCTCCATGCCCTTTTATAGTTGACTGTGACGCCCCAATGCTTCTCAATGTATTGTTGGATATTTGAGATTTTTATGGAGTTTGAATCCTTATGGAGGCCATGACACTTCCTCGCAATCCAGAGGTGAGAAGCCAATGGATGATCTTTCGAACTTAGAGAAGTGTCACATGTATGCCGTTCTTCCCTCCTTGTTACGCTGACTCCATCAAGTCTGTTCGACGCTCGTATGTACCACTTGCACCCCGAAACCTTGCACGTTGCAGTGAATGTGTCCTTGCTCTCATCCGCTACTTTGAACATGAACTTCCTCTTGATTGCCAGATCAGTTAGAACCATCTTGAACTGCTTGACGCTTTCGAATCTAGCCCCTAAGGTAAGTTGTGCCTCGTAGTCTTCTGCTTGCAAACTTCCAGTCAACATCGTCTCCTCTTCACAATGTTTTGAAGGACCGGCCTGTGCAGAATAGGTACCCCAATCCCAACCACCATCACCCTCAATATTGAGATAGTCATCGTCCTCCGACGCGACAGATTTCCCTTTACATGTGTCTCCTGCCGTGGGACCTCTAGAAGTCAATGTTCCCGTGTGATCTGGCTGGCTGAAATGTGGTACTGTAAGAGGCTCATCCCACTCATCTGCAGACCACGGTAATTCATCTTCATCCAACAATTCTTCTTCATCTGGACTGGAATCTTCATCTTCATCTTCTTCTTCATCTTCACCTTCTTCTCCATCTCCGAAACTGTGGGAAAAAAGATGTATCAATGGACTTGAGAAAACGATAGCACGTACTAGGAGGTATTATCTTATGCAACACGAATTGATTTATAGTCGTGTACTATGCAACACGACTAGGTATATAGTCGTGTTCAATACGGCACGATAAAATTTTTAGTCGTGTACTATTATAATCAACTATAATAGCACACGACTTCCCTGTATCCGCGCCTTAAAATTCTTACCTCGCATAGTCTCCATCTCTTCCTCCTTCAACTTCTGATGCGGGTGTCTTATTGCCCGGGCTGGACGGCCTCTCCGGCGGTGTCTGTATGGCCGGCCTCACTTCTGCCTCTGGTAGCCTCTCCTCCTCCTTATTTGCATTGGCATTTATTTCCTTATTGAGAGTCGAAGTCTCCATGTTATTGCCCGTAGAAGTCCACTCCACGTACAGGCGGAGTAGTCCATTTGTGCCTTGCTTGCTCTTGTGAAGTATAAATATTGACTCCACGTCTTTATTGTCTTCAAGGAGAAATGTGTATTCTTCAGAGTCAACACGATATGACAAAGTTAATGTACTAGATGTAGACTTAAGCGGTAATCTTTCTTCCACTAGCTGCAACAGTTCCAGGTACTTTACTCGTGTATCTATAGGCAAGAGCTTCCGTTTCCCGCCCACGTACTTAGCAGAATTTGTCAAAACTCCATCGTAGTGTAAACAAAGAACTATCTTCTCCATCCGTACCTGCCATTAAAATACCGAAATAAGTTAAAAATCCGTGACACACGATATATTGAAAACCGTATATGAGTGAAAAGCAACGTCTATGAGTCGTGTTTCATCAAACACGACTATTGTTACAGTCGTGTTGTCGACGACACGACTGTAACAATAGTTGAAAACTTGCTAAGTTCTCAACTTTCTTCTCTGGAACCAACTTTCATGATAGAAATCGTCATATTTTTACTTCACCATCACAGTTTTTTCGATGTACCTTGCCTCCGTTGAAGTTGTTTTCTAATACCCGATCTTTCCCCCTCGTTTTCCCGCTTGTTGCCGCGAAGATGACCTTTCCGGAGTTCGACGGCGCCGGCGCCGGCGCTGATATGGGCGGAGAGGCCGGACGGAACGCCTTCTTCTCCGACTAACGGCAGCTTCTCCGGGTAGTCGCTCCCTTTCCGGGTAATATGGAAATCCAAAGAGTGGGTGGCTTATACCTAAACCTAAGGGCATTTTGGGTATTTTTCGGATCATATGGAAGGAAGAAAGTGATTCCGGGTAATATGAGAAACCCGTGTTTGGCGCCAGGTCAGACGTAAAAAGCTCTGATCCATAAGAATGAGAATTTTTTCAAATATATGCAGTATTTTTTTGGATCGGAGGGAGTACTTAATAGCTCTATGGATCATGTTTTACAGATGGAGAAGAGCCTTCACTTCTTATTTTTTTGACTCATGATAACGACTGACTGTCATGTGCATGCAGATGCTGCTGACCTCATGGCCTGACCTCCCCTCCAGTACTGATGCTACTTCAGCAGTCTGGAGTGTTAAGAGGCAGCTCTGATCTAAATGCCTCCTCATTGATCAGAGGCCTTAAAGGAGCTACTAGCAGCTCCTCGTGCGCGCACCCTGGGCTTCAGGGCTGTCTGGAGTTATTGAGCTTAAGCTGAACCAGCACCCCTCCTGGTTTAGTAACTTCATTTCATAGTACCCCCTGCCGACTGCCAGTGCCAGGCATTCCAGCCCCCTACATTTCATTCTCTGTCACAGGCCCATCAGATGGACGGACGGATCAAACTGTGAGCTACCATCAGCTCAGTATTTTATAGTCATAAGTTACCTGTGATTATCAAATGTAATCCGCGTCAATATACCCCATCTCATACTGTCGTTAGCATGGTCCATTCACACAGATGAGTACTTACAAATGATCATTTGTTCCATAGCTATTCGGATTTAGGTGCATATGATTAAATGATAGCAGTACGATTTAGTTCATGTCGGGAATTTGTGAAGCTGATTATGTTATTATAGTTAGGTCTATATCATCAAGTTAGTTGTTTACAAAGTGATACGAAAATAAGCAGTAGGGGGGGTCGGTGGGGGGATAAACCCGATTACACAAATCTCTAAAAGAAAGGAAGAGTGTCTTTAAAAGTCACGTGGTAAAGTCTATTAAAAAAGCATACACCGACACTTGTGATCCTTTGATCAGATTCCTAATATTGTCTTTCCACATCACACACCCCTGCCTGCTCTATCGAGTTTTCCAAGATGTGCATGCACAGCCGTACTTAACATAGTATAGTAATATGGGCTGCTGATTGATTAGCCATCTATCTTCCCTCGGGTCGGAAGGTTTCTTCTCCCGATGGACAAAACAACGCGCGTCTCACTCAGATCAGATGATCAGAGGGTTAGAGACTACTTTCTGGTGGGGAAACGCAGCACTCCAGTCGCCACTGTAATATTCTGCAAGGGGTGGACGGTGGTTCCCACCTTACATATTAGCTATTTCCAGTTTTCACTTGTGGCCTTCGGACATCACCATTACATGAAACAAAAGAACGGTTTTCTTTTGTTATCTCTTTTTTTTTTTTGCTATTATGTTTTTTGTTATCAATATATCCCTCGTTTTACGAAGCTGAACCCTTTCTTCAGGCTTCTAGTGATCAAATACTCTATATATACTGTTTGTTTTGCAGGCTTCCATTCACAAATCAAACCAAATACCCTTATAACACTACTGTATACATGTTAAAAATAACAGGAATAAAATATGTGAAAAAGAGATTTTTTTTTTAAATACTCATATAGTAGGAGCACTATGTTTTGTTTGCAAGAAGAGAAGGAGACCGTTGATAAGCCTCCATGTACAAATGAGAATACTCGCTAATCGCTAGTGCTCAGGGATTTGTTGCATTGCATAAGATGGATGGCGTGGACATATACTGCTGTACTGCTGAGCCTAATATGTAGGCACAGAAATTAAAGTACTTGAGCAATTCTGAGACTCAGACTGATATGGCGTCTGGCGTACGTAACGTCATTTGCTGAGCACGTGTGTTTCGTACCCTTGTTCATCATCAAAACAAAACTCCGTACGAGCCGTCGATTTTAGCTCACGCTAGGCCCCTCCCGCTCTCTTCCTCCAATCACTTCTTGAAAGTTGGAACAAATGTCAGAAGTACGTGGCCCATCCTTTCTTTCCATCAGCATTAATGCCCCTCAAAACGCCAGAGCAATTATTGGAAGATAATGCTACAGTAAGTACTAGTAATCGCCAAACCTCTCGCCCTCCCTCTGCCAAACTTTCAATCAATTAAGACGCCACAATCAAATCTTTGTCATAAGACTGGAGCGTCTATATTGATCAAGTGGGGCGGCCTGAGCTGAGCTGGATGATTTGTTTTACAGCAACAACTAGCCTGTATGGGATTAGTGTTGACTTAACTGGGAGCTGCATGAGAGCCAGATGAGATGTCCAATTGGGCCAAATCCGAGGAAAACCTGAAACATCTTCATTTGAACTTGGGTTTAGGAACTTAGGACAGGGAACCATCATCAGTCTCCAGTCTATTCTTGACAGACACGTCGTAGAGAATGTACGGATCCTCGCAACAATAAACACTAACTGCAAAAAAAAGCGATTGAATCGACCGACGACACCCCAACACAGCTTCAATCCTCTTCCTTCGTTTCCCGTTAATTTGGTGGAAGCGTTAATTTCAAGTTTCAAACGTAGAACATTTAATTCTCTATTCCTCTACTTTTTGACCAACTTATTTTCACGCAGTAAATTTGAGATAATATTTTCACCCAGTAATGCTACACTGCTATTACACCTACGGCATTTGCGTGAGTGTAAGATCTAAGAGACCTGCAAGCTCAAATTAAACAGGATCCTGATCACCTTGATGGACAATAGGCTTAACTAATGACATATCCTAGACTCTGGCTAGTAATCGTGTTAAGTTATCATTCTCCTGCTGAATACCTTTATTTCTCCAGTGCAGATTCATTCGGCCTCTACGGTTTGCTATCCGTGGCACGCGAATTTAGGGCACCTTAGCTTCGCTCATTTTGACTGGCTCAGCCATCTCATTTACATTGCCAGAAAATATACAATGTAACAAAGCATAAAAATTATGAGTTGCATTTTCTCTATAGGGTGACATTGAAGAGTACATCATCATATATACAGTGCACAAACTAGGGGACAATCTACATCATCTCTTAATTACTGCTGCTGCTATACTCTTCTATTCTATCCTCGGATCAGTGACTTCTTTCTGTATATCAACCTCGCTTACATGACATCTAGATCTAAGGTGACCTTAATTGGTGTGGTTCGGCGCTTTATCGTCGATCCACCTACTGTTGCTTAGAGAAAATAAAGCCTTCTATCCTTTCCTTCTAGGGATGTAGTTTCCATTAGTCACATACGTGGAGAAGCTAATATAATGGCAAACACTCATAGTAATTTTTACAATTGATAGCTTCTCATGCCATTTGACAATATCCCTTAATTTATTTTTTTATAACATCCTTCCTTAATTTCTTCACTCTGTACTGATCCACACAAATATCTTCGTTCTGTACTCCTATTTGATGATGTACACTACAACAAAATTGGCCTTTAACGACGGATTTTTTTTTGACAGAAAAGAATATGTTGATAATATCTATCATTGGCGACGGAAGTAAATCTGTCGTAAAAGAAACGACATTAGTGGCAGATATGTTTCGACAGACCTGCTTCCGTCGGTATTGATATCTATTACGACGGATATTTGCGGCGGAAAATTTTACATCGGGATAGTTTCGACAATTTTTTCGACAGTAAAATATCTGTCGAAAAAAAAAATTACCCCCCCCTCCCTTTCTTCCCTTGTCATCCGCTCTCGGCCGCCACCTTCTCCTACAAGGCTGACGGGCTTGAGAGTCGCGCCCCTCCTCGTCAGGACCTAGGCCGCCGCCTGCGGACTCGTCATCATGTTCCCGGTGAGAAATCCCTCTCTTCCATCTTATTTGAAAATCCTAGATGAAATTTAGAGCCGAATCGCCTGATTCCGCCACCATGGCCTCCCTAGACCCAAACCCTAGCTCACCATCGCCCAATTCGAAAAATTTCCCAAATTCCCGTCCACGACGAAACCCTAGGCGGCGGGCAATCGTCGGCGAGCGCTGAGAGTCGTGATAGACGGCATCGGTGTAGGGGGTGGAGGGACGTCCCGACGGTGGAGGAGAATGCGGCGGCGAAGATGTCGGTGTGGTGGGACCTTCTTTTTTAATTAGACAAGGTATTTGGACCGAGTTGTGCAACTGAGATGGTCTACCAAGAAGGCGCAAGAGATGTTGCATTGTCTTCATTAACAGGCATAAATGGTAATTGACATGAAAAATTTCTTATTTTTCCATCCTTTTTATGAGGCAATTTATGCTTTTGGATATTTGACATTCTGTTTGGTTCTTCTATGCAGCAACTATATTTGCTTATGGACAGACGTCCAGTGGAAAAACTTCTACAATGAGAGGGATTACAGATTGTGCAATTAACGATATATATCAACATATAAGCAGTGTAAGCTTCATATTTACTCGTGTATATTCTTTAACAAATGTTATTTGACAGCCAAGCATGCTTACCTGTTACTGGATACTTGGCTATTGGATTGAATGCAGTTATTCATAGGTCTAGTCATGTTTCCCTTCGGTTCATTTTGAAAACCAATACAAAACCCAGAGGGAGTAGGTGTAAACTTTTCATATTTTGTTGAAATCATGTAATATTCGTCTCCTTTTGTTTAGTTCTGTATCTTGCTAAGCCAAATCTGATTTGCAGTTTTATGGCTTCGCTTATGGTGGACCATTTGATCACTTTCTCCACAAGATTATGGATCGAATATTTAAAGGTCAGAAGGGAAAATCAACTGTTGCAAAGAAGGTAATACTTGGTTATTTGCATTGAGTTTTAGTTAATGTAAACCAGATATGAGCTCTTGCTAACGCAGATGCTTAGTTTGCTTATATTAAAGATTTTTTCTTGCTTTGTGCCCTCAATGTGTGTCATATACATTATACCTTCTCTGATCTTCCGTGGTGATTGGTAGCATTGCATGTGATGATTTTCTTTGTATTATGACTTTTTCTAGAAAAACTGACCTGTATGAAATGTAATCTTTTCAGGTACTGCTGGAACAGTTAACAACCTCCCCATGGAACAACATGTTTTTTATGATGTACTATGGCTTGGTAGTAGTTGGTAAGCTCTGATACCTGTCCTATTCAATTCACACGAACCACCAATATTCAAGTTTGTGTTGCTTGACTTGTACTCACCTCTGATTTTGTTGTAAGGAGCAAATCTTCATTCATTTCTCTTTCTCCATAATAAGCAGAAAATTTACACTGATCTTATCATCCGAGCATCTTATCTGAATCTGCAAAAACTTTCCCTTGAGAAATTAGCCAATATGTTTGTACATTACATATCAGGCCTGCTTGATTTTTACTTAAATTTGTGCTATTTGGCATTTCTCCTCTTGTTTCTGCATTTGCAGCCCATCAGTGAGAAAGAATCGTGCATTGATTAGTGAGCTCTTAGATTAGTAAGACTTTTTCAAGTTCACACCAACCCACATTGTTTATACATGAGTTTGAATAGCTTATTTTTCTTTTTCTTTTTTGTTACACTCTTTTATGCTTATACGTGGATCCTCCAGATCAACAGTTATGCAAAAGCCCGCAGGTTCATTTTGTGGATGACAGAATGTAGGTTTGTGCCCTCAATGCCCAATGGTGGCACTGAGGTCTAATGGAAGCACACTCACTCCCCTTCCTCACTGCCTTCTTGGTTTTGCCAGTTGTGTGAAGTAACAGTACTTCAATTGTGGTCGGTATAGTGAGGCCGGGGATTATTGGAATTTTTGTTCATTTTATTTCTGTGGATGGGTGAACTACCAATTTTATTCCACAGCTTTTCTTACATGAGCCCTTTATTGATCTTCTGTAGTAAATCCTCTTTATTGTTGACAAGCTTCCTATTAGTCTTATAGTGCATAATAAGCTCATTAAAAGGAATTTTGCACCCCCTGTTTGTAAGATGTATCATCCTCTTAAACCTCCAGGAACCAAAATTGCTTGCTTGCACATCACATACTGGAAATTACATCTACAAGGATACCTTTTCTTTACTTAAATTGCTTTCAATTTTTTACGTAAATTGTTTTCTGTACTTGCAAGGATACCTTTTCTTTCTCGTTCTTGAAAGGATATTTTTTTGCCTACTCTTCTTTGTAATATTAGGAGGACTGCTTGGGCCAAAGAAACAGCAGAGCTGAAGGAAGAGGCTGATGCTTATAAGCAAAAGAATATGGGGTAACAAATTTTCTGATACAAAGTATTTGGCTTTTATTACATATGCTCATGTTTGACAACGTATTGTTTAATATGTTTTTGTCAGAGGCTTATCTCAGATAAAGAAAAGTCTTTCTTTTCTGTTGTAGGACACCGGTACAGATGCATGGTGCAGTAAGGTTGGAAGAAGTCTTCGTGAGATTGGCGACTTAAGTGTTCCAAGCACAATAGCACGAGACTGTCTAGTGGCTGTCTAGTGGCTATTGCATGGATCGGATGTGAAATTGCAACCATGAGCAAAACTAATTTCACATATACTGCACCTAATACCATATTAAATTCACTTGTGCGTTCCCTAAGCCCAGGGTTGGAGTTGGAAGAGAGGCTTCTAGCCTGCATGTAGGCATACAAAATGTTATCAATATCAAAGAGGGACTGAGGGAGTCACTTCGACGACTTTCCAGCATCACATGGATGGCTGAAGCGCTGCTCAAAGTAGCTGATAGTGTACTTCCTAGGAAGTCGGTGAGTTTAACTCTCTTTCTGTGCTTCTGTGTTCTGCACTCACTTTGTGAATATATGTATACATCACTTTAGAAGGATCCTAATTTCCGCTAAATCTTTGAGTAACTTCGCATGTTACCTAACTTTTCAAGTACGTATCATTTTCATTTTGTAATTAAATTCTTACAATCATATGCTCGAACTATGCAATGGTAATTGCAGCATATCTCATGCGTTCATACACAAATATTGGAGGCAGACCACAATGGAAATGGAACTGCTACTTATCTCATTTACTTCAGGGGACAGCTTTACAGTGGTATTCAGATTAATATAAGAAGTTTATTCTTCACTTCATCTGCTGTCTAACAACTTGGACCAACCACCACTGTCTGTTTTCTTAACACTAAGCTATTATATCATAAGCTTGCTGCAGAATTAATTTTTTGTAGCTTTTACAGATTTGGAAAATGATACAGAGAAAATTGGAACTTGTTGATACGGTAGAGATGAAGGAACCAATTCTCAAAATGGAGACACATGGGCAGCAAATAGATGTGATCACCCATGGTCTTGGTTTAAAGGTCCGGCTGATATTTATCTTAAATTTTCTTGTTTCATTGGAGCTTACCTCAGGGCCGGGTTTATCTGGGTGCACAGATTCAAGCATACAGGTAATTCAGGAAATGCTATTTGCTTACATGTTCTCTCCAATTGAAATAGTGTACTTTAATTTACATAAACATACAAAATGTTAACAGGAGGTAGATCTTGCAAGCGTACGAATGTTGAAGTCACTTGAAAAGTGCTGGTGGATGCACAGACGACCAATCTATTCAATTAGTCTGTATATAATGTGGTACTAGTTATATGAATAATATATAAAAATATCTTTTGTATTTATGAATAATGCTTGTTATTTATATTTAGCACAGCAGCATAAAGCTGCTATTTTTATTTTATTTTTTTCAAAGTCTGTACCGACAGATAAAATCTGTCACAAATGAGCAAAAACCGTCGCCATAGGTATCTAACGGAGTCTAGAGTCCGTCTTTAAAACCGTCGCTAACAATTTATATCGACGGCATAAAACTGTCGCTATAATCTCATTGCGACAGAAACAAATCCGTCGGTAAAACTGTTGGTAAAGATATTAACGACAGATTGCCATTTTTCCGTCGAAATGTCGCTAGCGGCGCCACTTATAACGACCGAGTTAGCAATGGAAAAAATCCGTCGACACAAAGTTGTAGCGACAGATTAAGGACTTGTAGCGACAGTTTTTGCCGTCGATAAAGTTATTTTTGTTGTAGTGGTAGCAGGTCGAGCTCTTCCTTGATCTATCTCTTTAGCAAAATTCTGATAGCAAAAAATAATAAGAAAAGAAATCTATAAATCCTAAAAAAGAATAAGAATTAGATTATCATTTTTTCCCGTGTAAATTTGGCTTTGCAATAAATATTGAACAACTTAGCTTCTTGCTGTTAATCTCCATTTGGTCTCTTCAATTCTTAGGGGAGACACTTGAAGTGGATCTCATCCATCTGTTTCGATGTGGTTGAGCTTAATGTACATAAATCTCGGTTGGGTTTTGTAACCTTTTTGCAGACGTGGCCCTTCAATAGGTTTTTCATGAGAAATGCAAAGAAAAAGGTTGGCCTGCTGCAAAGGTTTTGTACCTACCAAACTCCCAACGAATAAGCGTTCTCACTAAAAAGGGGCCAAAAGCAAAAGTTCCATATAAAACCTCCTGTAAACGTAAGTAGCTCAAATGTGTAATTCATTCTTCAACGTACAAATTGTGTGACACATGGCAAGGAAATCCACACCCTTCAGTATGGAACAAATCGTCTTATACTCTACAAATAAAAATCCAAGCTTGGGAACCTTTTTTTATAAATGTTGTAACTTAATTCATTCTTCAACGTACAAATTGTGTGACACATGGCAAGGAAATCCACACCCTTCAGTATGGAACAAATCGTCTTATACGCTACAAATAAAAATCCAAGCTTGGGAACCTTTTTTTTATAAATGTTGTAACTTAACTCAGGCTACAACTTATTCCCAAGCAGAACATTTAAAGTGATAGGGACTCTCTTCTTAGATTTCCCTATTGTGATGGATTTACAATAACATAAGAATTTAAGGAAGAAAAATAAGGGTTGAAAGACGATAAATCATCTGTTCCTGTAATATTCATTTCCTCCCTCTCAAACAGTCGGCCTGCAAGTTTTAATTACAGAGAAACATCAGGTGGTTCCAAATTAGTTACATGACTAACTAACCACCTATCAGCCAAAATACACACGCACACCATTGGCTGATATTATTTAGTTCACATCATACGCATATATACATCCCCCCTCCCCTCCCCACACACACACACACACACACACACACACACACATATATATATATATATATATATATATATAGAGGATGGTTTACATGAGATTGCTCTCACATAAGAAGCATGAGGTTAATCTTTTGGGCCATTGGATTCCGATCCGATGGTGGATATTAAATCAGTGGGTAGGTGAGTGTCACATCAGGAGTAGGTGAGTTCCATGTAGGTATTTGTATCCGTCAGATCAAGATCCAACAGCTACGAATGGAATTGGTCTCATATAAACTATATGAGAGCAATCTCATTTAAATTTTTCTCATATATATATATATATAAACGTACAATATAGGATGGAGTCGTGGGACACCATCAGCTCCTCCCTCCTTAAGGCATGTTCTTGTCCTCGAGAACAAAGGTGGGATATTGCTCGTGGATGTGAGAACATTCTTCCAAAGTGGCGCCAGCTAGCGAAGAGTGCTGCCAATGGATGAGAACTTGTGGAAGGCCATTGTGAGTTCAAAACTCAAGGGCTACCTAAGGAGTTGGTGGTGGTGGTGCTGCATCATCTAAGAAATATGGAAGTTATTGTGCAAGGGTTTTAGATTTGCTAACCTTTTTCTTTAGTAGGAAACATGGAATACAGGATGTATTTTGGAGTTAAGAGGAAGTTGAAGCATATATGCAACCGGTCCCACCCTTTTGATGATCTTATGTGGCCCATGGAACCGAGGTGATAGCTTTTCGGATGCCCGATTCACAATAGAGCATTGCCGATACATTTGTAGCTCTAAATACACCATATTCACCATATTGCCAATAGAATATTGGATTTCGCGGTGATGCTTGTCATAAATCTTTTTCATGCGCTCTTGTGCCAACTAGATGCGATACTAGGCAGTGACTTCAGAATTTTATCTCTTTCAAATAGCTCATCTTCAACTGAGGCAACTCTTGTTGTTCCTACAACATGTTGTAAAAGAGTAGGAGGTGGCATTTTGTACACAACTTGAAAATGTGTCATTTGTATGGACTTATGAAAGCTTGTATTATAATAGTATTCAGCCCACGATAAGAATTTAATCCAATATTTGGGTTTGTCCCCCACAAAGCAGCACAAATACATTTCAATTGTCCTATTTTTACCACTTCGGATTGTCCATCAGATTGTGAGTGGTATGTTGAACTGTAATTGAAGCTTGTGCCATTCAAAATAAAGATCTCTTTCCAAAACTTACATGTGAAGATGGGATCACAATCACAAACAATGGAATGATGCATGTCATTAACTCTTGCCACACTTTGTGTTGTGTAGGGGTGAGATAGAGGCAGAAAATGGGTGTACTTGCTAAGACGATCCACAACAGTAAAAATGTTTGTCTTCCCAACAGATTTTGGAAGTCTAGTAATGAAATCCATTGAAATATCCTCCCAAATTTGTTTAGGAATAGGCAAAGGTTGCATGAGACTTGTTGGAGATTGATTTTCCACCTTTTGTAGCTGACATATATCACATTGTCGAATAAATTTTTTAAGGCTGATTTCATACCTAGCCAATGAAAAACTTGTTAAGTTTAGACATTGTTTTAACAAACCCTTCATGAATACTGCTGCGAAACTAATCCAAAATGTCTGGTTAAAGCTCAGAGTCAGCTGTGAGATGGATAATGCCTTTGTAAAATAGCAAGTTATTTTACTGCCCACACATCCTTCTTCAAAAGAGGATGTTCATTATTGAGATCTTGAGTAGACTAAATCCAATGATGAAGAGGCATGGAGAGGGCAAAGAGCATGACTGATTGTGACTTCTCATCTTGGCACCTGGAATGAGCATCTACTACCAAATTCTCACACCCCTTTTTGTATTCAATAATGTAGTCATAACCCATTAACTTTACCAGCCACTTCTGTTGGGTTCTGTGGTCATCCTTTTGCTTCAGCAAATATTTGAGAGATCCTGTTGCTTCAGCAAATGTAGTAATAAACTGATTTCCCAAAAGATATGGACGCCACTTTTGTATAGAAATTTCACAGTCATTATCTCTTTCTCATGTTGATAAGAACAAATTTTTGCCATGAAGTGATTGACTGAAAAATACCACCGATTGATTGTCTTGCATCAACACTGCGCCAATGCCTTTTCCCAAAGCGTCACACTCAATAACAAACTTTTTTGAAAAATCTATCAATACGCTTGAGTCATCTGTCGCTTCAGCCTTTCAAATGCAAACTCTACTTCTTTTGTCCAAATGAAATTGTTCTTTTTTAACATATCAGTTAATGGTCCCGTAGTTTCACGTAGTCTTTGACAAATTTTCTATAGTAACCAGTGAAACCAAGAAATCCCTGCAAGGATTTTATTGGTGTGGGCTTCGGCCATTTGAGCATTGCATCAACTTTTTTTAGGTCCATTGATACATCGTGCTCTTCAATTAAATGTCCAAGGTACTGCACTTGTGAAGTGTCAAATGAACACTTTTTTTTGTTGACAAACAAGTGGTTAGGACTTAATAAATCAAATACAATGGTTAAATGTTGAAGGTGGTCTTCTATATTGGTTGAATAAATTAAAATATCATAAAAAAACTAAAATAAATTTTCCCAGGTATGCTTGAAAATTATGATTCATTAAAGCTTGAAAGGTGGCTTGGAAATTATGATTCATTAAAGCTTGAAAGGTGGCTGGGGCACTAACAAATTCAGAGTGACCCTAGTGAGTTCAAAAATCAGTTTTGAAAATATCAGAGGGAAAAATTTGAATTTGGTGATAACTTGACTTGAGGTCCAATTTGGAGAACAATTTTGCACCATGTAACTCATTGAGCAGCTTGTCCACTACTACAACTTTAAACCCAAGTGCAGGTAGTAACGAAGTAATAAAACTCAGTGAGATCGAGATCGATCCATAGGGAGGACGTATTTGGAAAAAATTAGAAACTGCAATTACTAGTTATATCTAAACTATGAAATTAGATTTCGCAAAGGTAAATTGGTAGAAGAACTAAGGCAATTAAAATAAAGATTATGCAAGTGAATAGATAGACTAAGGCATAGAATCAGTAATAAATCCACAAGTAATATCGCTCATAAATAATATTTATGTAAAATCAATGAATAACGGCACTAGGACGGTCGCCTAAGGGCTACACGTATCTAGAGACCGCGTCTAATCAAAGATCAACGCTTTATCAATTAACACAAGCTATAATTCACACCCTATGATAATTCTAAACATCCAATGTGCATGGCACATTCAATAAAAGAAAAATTCACAAGGCGGAATAGAATATCAATCCATAATTAAAAAATTTAAACTTGAGTTTAGGAGTTTATCACATGCTTCATTAGAATATTGTCACGACCTCAGCCTAATAAAGGGTTAGAACCTCATAGTCATGAAGAATACAAAATAAAACATTGAAAAATAAGGAGAAGGGTTAAAAAGCTTCCCCTCTTCTCTCTCTCTCTCCACGTTTCTTGGCCAACCAGCCAAGCCTCTAAGCTTGTGTCCCGTCAGCTGGCTCTCTTCCATCCCCCCATGTCTGTCTCAATTTCTTCTTATATAGGTGTCACTCCCCAAAATTCCTGACCTCGATCAGAGCGCGGAAGCATCCATAATACCAAAATTAAGAGCCCAGAAACCCCGAACATGTGACCGAATACTCGATCACTACCGTCAGTTATGCCATCACAATAGGATGTGCAATCGACCTCAGCACTTCGGTCATTCAATCTCAAAATAACACATTATTAATAGAGATGAAATGAAAACCAAAGAATCCTACTTAGTCTTATTACAACTGAAAAAATAAATAGTCAACAATTGAAAATATCAAGTCTTGGCACCCACTGGCAAACAATTCACAATAATTTGATCATAAACAAAATATTAAATAAGTTCGCGCAACCAGCCACATCTTTTATAACGACGATCTGCTCTGCTTCATTCTCTTTTCATGCCTACATCAGAGAATACATGAGTATTCCGAAGAAATACCTAGTCGGACGTAACAATCCATAGAGGATATAATGGATAATAATGAAGCAAAAAATACTCAACAATATCAAGGTTGAAATGCAAAGTTTAACTTACCAAAGTTAGGAATAATAATCCAAGACTCCGAAACATCCAAAGTGTAGGGAGAATATATCAACAATTCTGGCTTCAGACATCCATATTGTAAGGAGATTTCAATTTCTGCTCTCAAATTGTTCCACTCTCATGTGGATACTAGAGGTTCTCTCTTTAGAACCTAGCCATGCGTCTAGGGATGCTGGCCTAATCAGTGCTTACGGGCACAATGGGCGAAGACTACAAGACCTTCCGTAATATCTTGTAATCTAAAAACGTACGTATGTGCCTTCATCAGCTGAACTACAGAGGTTCAATATACATCGAAGATCACTCAGGATCTAGTAATGGCTCTTTGAGCATACTATGATTCCACATCGGAGAGATCCTTACCAAACTCTTAGTGGAAGAACAGTTTACATGGAACTGAATAATAATTCTCAACAACAGAGGTTGCATCATTCAATAACTAAATTGATCATCTTTCAACGTTTGACTCACATAGGAGTACTAATAAGATTTCAATATCTCAATCAGTAATTGACTCACCAAAGAAGTAATCAAGAAGAATTCTCTATTTCAATCATCAAATGACTCACAAGAGATGTGTGAACAGTCTTTCGATACATTTGATACTTTCATCGTGCATAGCCCTAGATAGGAATACCCCCAAGCTCAACTGACTACAAGATTTACATGCCACCATGTAAACAAGACGATAGGGTTCAAGAGTTCAAACCTTATCTGGAAACTCCATCGACTTAAAGGTGTACACAAAGCTATAGACAAGTAGGACCCAATGCCGCTTACGATGACTCGACCATATTAGCCTTTTTAAGTGAATTAATCTTTCTTTAATCCTTACTAATCATGTCATATAATATATAATAAAGTTAATATAACCATATCTTATCATATCTTCTAGTCTTAGCAAGTACTAGTGTTTTAAAACCCGAATTACTGTGTACTGTCATACGCACAATAGTCCATTTCCGTCAACTACCACGATCTATAAAGTTCGAATTAGGATCTAAAATTTTTACTGTAAGTATCCCTGAGAGTCAAGTTTTTAATCCCGTTAACGGCTTATTTTATGAAGTTTCTAGAATTATTTATGAATTATTGATTACAGCTCATTGGCCCGATTTGATTAATCAATGTAATTACTCTCTACTTTGATTAAGAACACTTTGCTGACTTTAATTACCTACTCCCTAAGTAAATTACAGAACCTTAATGGTTCTGGAATTAGGTAATTTTCCCATCTTAAGATGTGTTCCACCACATGAGACTGCTTTTACAAGTGTTACCTTATTAATATACACACTATCCGAACGAGATAATTAATCCCAGACACCTGCACGTACCCGCAAGGAACTGACCAATCATCAAAAAGCCCTTTTTGAGGAATCAGAAAGTAGTGACACCAAGATTTACATGATTCAAAATAGTAGTCCGCATTCTACTCACTCTTTAAGGTCACTTACCCATCATAAAACAATCTCGAATCAATATCAACATAAATAAAAGGTCATGAAATTAGTCACATAATAACTCAAATATGGTGTTCAAATTCAATTAGGATTCATCGAAAGAAAAGTAGGGAAAAATTATCCTACCACTTGTAAGTGCAACTCCTTATCTTCTCGCAATGACCCTTGCTTTCTCCATGCAATGCCACCTTCGTCACTTCGATCCAACGCTATTTAGGGCAAGGAAAATGGGGAATTGTGGTGCTGGTTTAGGGGAATTGAGAGGAGAAGAAGAAGAGAGAAACACTTGAGGCACACACAAGGAGATAGCATCCAAAAGGCGTGGCTGGCCCCCATATTGGAGTATTTAAAGAGGTGGTTACCTACTCTAGCAAGCCTCCATCTCATCCTTGGATTTCCTTCCTACTCAAGATCCCAACCATCCAAATACAAGTCCCTTCCAATTTCGCAAGGATGTGCTCCCCAAAATGCTCCTCAATTAGTTATGATTCTATATCTTATTAGGATCCTATCTTACCCCAATTGATTTCCCTAACTAATCTTGGAGATTCCCTAATTCAAACTTACCCTTTGAACGTCCCTTCAAATTGACATCTTACCTAATTGGTTGATAAAAATCTTGGGACTAATTTAAGCAGTTTCTTGATTTACCGCGATCTCATCCTGAGTTACCATTGAAAGTGCTCTTTAGTCCTATAGGGAGGGTGAATAGGACAAAAACTTCAAGACTCTCACTCCATTTTTACTAAGAGATAATGTTAATTTAAACTGTCACGCCCCAAATTTCAAGACCTCGAATAATGCGCGGAAGCACTAACTCATTTAAGGTCATGAGACTGAAACCCGGGACGCGACCGAATACTCGATCACACCACTTTCTCATTCTAGAATGCTTAACCAATTTCCGTTATACAAGAATCTTAAATAATAAAACTACTTCGAGTTTAACTACGCTATTACAATAATTCAGTCTTAACAATCAGCAATCATAAATGCAATTCAGCACGCAGGCTGATTAGTTCTCCATGAACAAGAAATTAAAAACGATAAATAAATCCACTGCTATCAACTTTCTACCATCGAGCTCCTTCGCACGTACTGATAAGCATGAAATATACATATTTATATGCCTTATTTACCTATATGCTAGTGTAGTTTTTGTGATAAAACATGAATAAAATTGGTTATTTGTGATTAGGGTAGTAATAGGGGATTAATAATTAAATTACTATAATTAACTATTTTAGATGCATTAAAGAATTTAATGAATTATATTTTTATTATGCGTCTAATTTTAGTTTGGTTTTGTTATTGTAGGTTTGAAAATGCGAATTGCAGATCACTAAGCAGGCGAGCGCATTAGACGTGTTTCGAAATGCCAAAGTGACTCAAGAGCTAATATCACGCGTATTGAAGATCTGAACCATTGATGAGCTACTTAAAAGAAGACGGGCGCGAATTTAAAGTACGGACGTGCAGATTCGATTTGGCGGTTGGGATCATTACGACGGGTTTTATTTGATTAAAAGAAAAAAAAAAGAAAGAAGGAATTTAAACCGGCTGGTCCGGTTTGGTTCAGAGAAAAAAAAAGAGAAACAACCCGAGCCATCGGCTCGGGTTTTCCAGACGAAAGGAAACACAGCGCTCGAGCTTCTGCTCGAGCGCCGGTGTCGTGCTGGCGGCGGACCTGACGGCGGCATGCATCTAGCGGCGGAGCAGGATGGCAAGATCGAAGCGGCGATGGGTCACGGCTGAGCGGTGTCATGTTGGCGGCGGAGCAGAACGACAGCAGCGGTTTCGGGCGGTTCTGGTTTTTCGACAACTACAGAGACGACCGGAGCAGAGCAGAACAACGGCGGTAATGGCGACGGCGATGGTTCTAGACGGTGGCAAAGAACAGACCAGTAGATTTGAAGGCAAGGTGCTCGATTGGGAAGGTTTCAATTTGGAAATTTGCGTATAACAGAGCTGCAATTGCGAATTTATCTCAGTTTGGTAAGCTTCCATATTCAGTTCGATTGGAAATGGAAAAGGGGCGATTTGGCTCAGTTGGGAAAGATTACAGGACTGTTCTTGCAGTCTATATAAACGGCACCGACGAAACAGAGGGGAGCGCGGGGGATTCTTGGCGGATTTGTGACTGTTCTGGGCTCTGTTTTGAAAAAAACAGAGCTGTTGCGGCGGTGTTTGGGTCGTGATCTCGTCGGGATTTGGCCGGTAATCGGAGAGGAATCGAAGAGGAGGAATAGGGATCGAAGGGAGAAAGATAGGGAGAAGGAAAAAATCGGATTTTTGTATCTGCTACAGTGAGCGCGAATCTGCTACAGTAACTGTCAACTTGGAGAAGACAGTGAATAGTACCCATGAATAGTGTTTTGCTACAGTGTTTTCCCGATGCAATTTCTTCTAAATCTGATTTTTCTCATGAATATGAATAGCTAAATCTTTTGTCAAAGCTAAAGGTGACGTTATTTGATTGATATTTCTATGTTTATGAAAAAGTGTTTAATGCTTATTTGATTGAATGCGATGTTTTGATAAAGTCATAATCTATATAATTATTTGATTTGTCGTTAACGTAAGGTACGGCGAATGCTTATAATTCCCTGTGATTAGTAGACTATGCTTGTTAATGATAAATATTCAATCAAAATCTTTATGTTAATGGTTATGATGCACGTGAATGAAATATCATCCGATTAGGTCAAATCATTATTTGATTCTAATTGAGAAATTAAAGAGACATAGAAGTATTAATTAAATAATTGATCCTTGAAGCTTTGATATCTCCCAATTGATTATCTTTGCCTGTCTTTAATTAGTTTTACTTGAATCTTTAATCGTCATTTTAGTAGTTAGATAAATTACAATTTCTCTACAAAATTTCCAGATAAGAACTTTAATTTGCTAAGCTAAGTAGTTTTAAATTAGTTAGGAATAATTCTACATCATTCCCTGTGGTTCGACCTCGGACTTACCGAGTATATATTACAATTTGTCAACCTTCTCTTGGGTTAGATCACGTACCTTGTTAGTTCCTTTCCACTTTGAGTCCTGCATCGAGAGATGCATGAGTATTTCGAAAGAAATACCCAGTAGGAGCCAAGAAAAACCCACAACATAATAATAATAAAGGAAATGCTGACAACATGGTATAAAGACATCTTTAGAAAGATCAAGTTGAGCAAATACGGAGTTCACTTACCTGGACTATACTCATCATCAAAGACCATCAACGGTCGAGAATAAACAAACATTAACTCAGATCCCAAACGTATAGAGCATCGGGATGAAATAATAATGAATACTGACTCCAAACATACAGAGTGTCGGAGATAACAATTTCTGCTCTCTGTTCAGTCCACTTCCCCTATGGACATCAATACCAGATCATCCTAGAGGTTCTACAGAGGAACCTGGCCATGCGTCTAGGGATGCTGGCCCCATCGGTGCTTACGGGCACAATGGGCTGAGACTGCAGACCTTCCGTAATATCATGCAGTCTAAAGCGCACGCGTTGCTGTCATCGGCTAAACTATAGAGGTTCATAATATAATCTGAGACCACAAAGGATCTAGCAATGGCTCGTGAGCATACTATGATTCCATCCTGAGAGCATTCATCAAACTCTTAGTGGAGAAACAGTTTACATAGAACTGAATCAATCTAGAAATATCAAGAGCTCTCTCATCTAGAGACTCAAACATCAATCTTCCAAAATCTGACTCATCGAGGAGTAAAGTAACAATCTCATTGATACAATCTGAATTGACTCACATAGAAGTACTCAAGAAATACAGTCTGAGTTGACTCACATAGGAGTAACCAAAGAATTCTCAATGTTCAATCACAAGATGACTCAAGACTGAGACTCATAAGAAATAACTCATTAAACACCTTCACCATGCATAGCTCCAATTAAGACATCATCGATTCTGACAATATTGAGGATTATATGACGTTGGTATAAGATGGTAGGATCTAGGAAACTAAACCCTAACCGAGAATCTAAGATTTCAAGTTCGACGCTAAAGATACTATATTGGTAGAACAATGCCCCACGAAGGAATGACTCGGTCCGACATGACTCACTCTCTGGATTGGATCAATTACTAGACGTTACTGACTTCATCTCTCTGGATTTTATATAGTTACTACAATTCATCATTAGGTATATCACATAGGTTTTAATATAAGGTATAGTTTAAACAACCCGATAATATACTGTTATCTGCACAACAGCTCCATTCTCTGGATCACCACGTTCTGCACAGAATATATTATAGTCTGAGATTTTTATGAAAGACTGCCCCACGTTTCTAGGTTCTAACCCAATTTACGGCATAATTTTATGAATTTTCTATATTTAGTTATAATTTTTCTATTATAGTCCGTCGGCACAAGACTAAGTCTGGCCGAGATCATTAATTATAAACTTACTTAATCAATACAGTCTATTACTCAATTAAACACTTATTAATGCATTTTAGACTTATTACATTATTCTCCTGGGCATTTACTAACTCCCAATTGTTCTGCAATTAATTAGATTCTTACCTACATTGTTAATCCCAAAACTGATTGTACATATTCATAAGGTTTAGACATGTAGACTGCAATTAGGACTGTTAATTCAGGACATACCCCATATTGAATCATGAGATAATTAGGGTGCAGTAAATCTCGAACTCCAGTAACTCTTTTTCACAAAAATTGTTACTTTAATAATTAGTATCATAAGGTATGTATCATTATGCCAAAATAGTTTTGTACAAATACTTCCCTTTATCGGCTAATATGACCCAAAATGGACAATTAACGTGAGACAGGAAAACTGACGACCCAAAGCTAATCTTAGAGGCTGAAACATCTGAATACCAGTACGCATTAACCACAAGTTTCAAACTGTAAGGATTAATCACAGCATATGATTGAAATCTGGAATCCGGTATGACACCACATGTCATCGATGACATATAATAACGAAACTAAGGAAAGAAGACATCCATATAAGGACATACAATTGTACAACGTCCAACAGAATGTACTCATCTCGACCAAAGTAGCAAGCATACGGTGAGAGCTAAGTGGAGCCATGCATGAGAAGTATTTAATTTACTAGGATCGGGTGCAATAGTCATCATGTTCAAAATAACAAATGGTAAACCATTGAATTGAATGACACCAATATCAAACGGATCATCATTCATATAGGTATTCACATCAGTGCTCAAGTATTATATTCATCACGAAATATCACAATTTATAGTATGGAATTGTGGGAAAAAGAGCACCTACCTCGCAAGACAAAAAAATCCGATTTTTCATTTACGCGAGTTGTCTCCTTCGAATCACTTCTCTTGCTTTCACGATCCAAGCACTACGGCTCGCACTACCACCCCTTAGGTCACTGTAGAAGGCTGAAAGGAGAATGGATGAGACCCCCTTTGCTGGTTTGCACGTCTCTCAAAGTCTCAAAGGGAAGGCGGTCTCTCACTTTGCGAGTTTAAATAGCAAGTGTCCTATTCTCCTAGGACACATCTCCACCGTCGATTTTCTCCTAATCCAAAGGCCACGAATAATCACCAAAAACAAGCCTTCCACTTGCCCAAGACGTTCCCCCAAATTAATTCCTCATTTAGTTAGGATTTTCTTTAATTAAGGAGTTTCAAAACTCTAATTCGGTTACACATACTTAGATAATTTTTTCCCAAATTGGATTCAACCTTCCACCATCGATGGCTATCTAATCTAAGGCCACGATCTACCCCAAATCAAGGCACGATCTCCCTCTTGAATGCCATCACTGCTTCTAGCAGTTTCCCAATTCCAATGGACGCCCAATTGCCTTGATCATCTCGTCCAAAATTGGCTAGTAAATCTTGGGTAACCTCTTTATTAAACTCTAATTGACTCTTCATACTAATTGACGTAACCTATCCCATTTAGTTAGGGGATTAAGTCAAATCAAGTAGTTACTTAAAATAGGATTTGTAACTTCCTAATTGAAAACCAATTCCATCATCTTCTCCCATCTCCATATGTGTCACTAATGAGTTTAGTAACTACCAATTACCGCACTAATCACGTCCAAAATTTCCTTCCTTCGGATTCCTTAAATTTCCAATTTAAAAATCTCAATTCTAATCAAATTCAAACCGGGTTTTTAATTCTATTTCAAATCTTTTCAAACCACCAATCATAATTCATCAAATTAAGAGAATTACCTGCTTACCTTGCATAAGATTTTCCCATTTTAATAAATAAAAAATTCCGGGTATTACATAAACAATCATTCAATGCAACATTATCTTATTAACAAGTAATTGAAAGTGCATGAGTGATAGAGACTTAAGAGGTGTGGAATGTGTGTGTGTGTGTGTGATAATATGCAAGACGAACAAACACAAGCAACCAAACAAAGATTTATAGTGGTTCGTCGCCAAGCAACTCGCTTCAACGGGTACGTCCACTCTCGGAGCACATAATCCAAGGAACCTCCGACATCCACAAAGTGAGGGTTTTTAGTTCACCCACAACTTCTTACAAAGGTTTTCTTGGTTCACCTATAACCAGATATTTTCATGGTTAATCTCAAACCAATGGTTTTACTCAAAGGCTTACCCCAAACCAAGGACTTACCCCAAACTAAGGACTTAATGGTATGTCCCAACTAAGGGTTTTACGTGGACGCTAACCCCAAACCATCAGATTTTATGGTTTATCCTGAACTAAGGGTTTTATGCAAAGGTTAACCCCAAACCACTCACAGTGAGTGTACTCCCACTCACTACGGGTTATAAGGACCGGTCACTCTCACACATGTCTAAACCCTATGGTTTACTACACTCAACCAAGCATAGAGAGAGGATAAAAGTATTACTCTAATTAAGAGGATAAGTTAGAGTACATACTCTTGTCGGAAGGATGTTAGATATCCTACCCAATTTGTTCAACTAGTATTGAGCTAAATGGTCTTCCATTGTCCACCCTTGGATTCAACTAATGATGCTCTGAAATTGTAGAGGCTTTTTGGACAAGGGATTGGTTTCTCTAAGAATTTTTCTTTGGGATTAAGTGAAACCATGGCCAAAGATACTTTGAACTACTCTTAAGGGTCAATGGTATAAACCCATCTAATCACTAATGAGGGACCGGAGAGTAGATCAAAGTAACCAAGACCTTTGAGAGGATTTAGAAGTATTTGCTTCAAAGGTCAAGAGGGGGTTTTGGTTTATAAAGGATGATTCTTGATGCTCAAAGAAACCATGATCCAAGATGACTTGAATCTCTTCCTAAGATCTTATAGCAAGATCTTGAACCCCTTTCAAAGAAAGGAGAGGAAGAATAATCAAGAGCATCAAGGCTCTAGAGGACTTGAATCTCTTCTTAAGATCTCATAACAAGATCTTGAACCCCTTTCAAAGAAAGGAGAGAAAGAATAATTAAGAACCCTCAAGGCTCTAGATGATTTGCAAAGAACAAGGCCAAGAGGATTTGGGGAGATGGCTTGCCCATATTTTCCTTTCCAAGAGATGGGTATTTATAGAGGGAGAGGAAGGTGTGTATCAACCCATCCTTGGATGGATTCCTCATATTCACCCACCCAATCCACCCACCCTTGGGTGGATACACCTCATATCCACCCACCCATTAGTAGTTCTCTTATGTGGGTTAGGTCATATTTATGGGTGGTTCCTTTTGCCCATGAACCCATTTCACAAATGGGCTTTTTCTAAGTGTCTTTTCCTAAGGATCTTAGGTAGGCTTTGGAAGAAGCTTTGGATCACTTTGGTTAGTGGGTTTTTCTTTGAATATTTTGAACCTAACAAATTTGATCCAAAAGTTATAGGCCTAGAGGACAACTATGGATGATCTAATGGTTGTGAGTTGATCCTCTGAAAAAATATGCACTTCTCTTATATGTCTTTATGTTGGGCCTTCAATAGGTTGCTTTTAAGTAGTTTCTTGGCCATGGGCTTTGTGGTGTGCTCCCACGTTGTCTTGGGCTTTTGCAATCTTCATTTTCCTTGAGCTTCACCTTAGAGTGTCTTGCTCACCTTGGTGGCTTTCTCTTCAAGATCCACTTTGTGTTGGCTTCATCTTGAGATTGTCTCCTCTCAACCTCTTCATATAGCCTAATTTATATATTTACCCCAATTCGTACATATAACCCATTTTTCTCTCACATACCCCATACATTTTTGTACATTAAATTGATATACATTAAGAGGCAAAATCACACTCCCAAATTTTACCCTAACAACCATTAGGAGTCCAAACCCCATCTTTCACCAAGATTCTCTATCACGTCTAAGGCTAACCACAACATGACACATCACCCACGTGCATGATGCTCTAGGCCTTGTGTCCACGTGACTTTGGCACCCAGGTGCTCTTGCGTCTGGTGCATCTCTAGCGGTTGAGTGGCTCCGTTGTCCCGCATGCATGTCATGCTATTCTGATTTCCGTAGACCACGAACCGAACGTCTTAGTCAACTCGTATCGCATGCTCGTGACCCCACATGAGCCACATATCCCTTTCTGGCGCCTTGTTCCTCCTCGATTTTTCTCGGGTGTCATAGAAACACCCCTTCCGGATTCGGTTTCTTCAGGTGTGATTGATCGCAATAGATGAGCGATCGATCGCTGCAAACTTCGCATTATTCAAGTACTTTTGATCTTTCGCTTTTACAGGTGATCGATCGCGTCCAGTTTTGCTCTCGATTTTGAATCTGGCCCGATCGATTGCGTATCATCTGGCCATCGATCACATACTATATTTCAAATATTCATAACTTTTTGCTAAGAACTCTGAATTACAAATGGTCAGTGGCATTGGAAAGCTTTCTTCGTGAACTTTAATGCCAGTTCATGTCTTCTTATTGATCTAAAATCCGCATTTTTTGGTCTAATTTTTCGGGTGTTGCAATAGGCATCCCAAATCAAAGTGGCAATAAGAGACTTGAGATCAAGGCGTCCTAATCTCTGCTGAGTCCAAATCGAGCATCAATTCCAAATCCAAGTTGATCCTAATCTGAGCACGTTCCAAATCCCAGGTCTATCTTTTGCAAAACTGTGCGAGCTCTCCTTTTCTGATTCCTATATCAATTTCCATATCCAAGCTTATCCCATCCCAAATTTTCTACAAGTTTGTAATTTTAATCCATTCCTTACTGTAGACTCCAACCCAAGTGCGCCTCCGTGATTTCAGCCAAGTGTGTAGCCCAGATGCGAATTGCTCCTCCACTTCTACTGCGCTATGTTTTTCTCGAGTGGCCGAGCCTAGCGGTCGACCTTTTTTCCTCTTTTTTGTTTGGGTAAAACCCGTTGTTTCATTCTCCTCCGATGGATCTTATCAGGACAACTCTTCACTTTAAAACAGAACATGTCTTCAGTTTAGTAGCAATCAACAGTTTGTATCTTCTCTATACTTAATTTTCAGCATTGAATAAATTAAATGTACTCCATTTTGGCCATTTTGAACCCGACCTACATAAAAACAATTAATTCAAATTAGACGCATATTGAAATATATATCTATTAAATCAATTAATGCATCCAAATAAATTAATTAAGCATAATTAACTATTAAATTAATATAAACTTCTCATTCTTTGCTTAACCTAAATAATTACTAACTAACATAAATAACTCAGAACTAGGGCTAGAAAACTAAGATATTGAGGTATATAATGTGTAAATTATGCGCTTATCATCCACCATAGGAATGAGAAACTTGTCTTTAATGGTGACCTTATTCAGAGCATGGTAGTCAATGCACATATGCCAGGAACCATCGTGCTTCTTGACCAAAAGAACCGGGGAAGAATTGAGGATGTTGCTGGCTTGTATTGTTCATGATTGAAGTAGATCTTGCACAATCTTTTCTATCTCACTCTTTTAGTAGTGGGGATAGCGGTAAGGCCGAACCGACACTGGAGTACTCCTTGACGTAAAATTGATTTAGTGGTCCAGCTGTTGTGGTGGTGGCAATTGGCGCGGCTCTTCAAATATGTCTTACAACTGTTTCAGAAGTGGCGCTAGATGGTTGTCTGAGTAGTGAACGCCTTGTGGACTAGGACTCTGGACAAAGATTTGCAAGAGGACTCCATGTATTTGGCGCCTAATATCTTTGGAGATCTTGTAATCTTGTACAATTTTATCGGTAGGTGATCTTGAGCCCCGCCAAACCACATCTTCGCCATTGAGATTGAATCTCATTTCAAGCTTATCAAAATCCTACAATATTTTGCCCAATGTCAGTAATAGTACAATTTTATAACCGGCCAGTGGAAGCAAATAAAAATCAATTTTGAGAATCAAATTTTGGACGGTCAGTTTGACGTCCAAAATTGGCCCATACATGGTGACTTATTTCCATTTGCAACTGTGACTAAGAAATCTTTTTCAGCATCTGATGAAAGTCTAACCTTAATAGCCAATCTCTTGCTAATAAAATTGTTCGTGGACCCTGAGTTGATGAGAACAATGGCAACAACACCGTTGATTAGCCCTTTTACTCTCATCGTATATGGAGCTATTGTCCCAGTTAGTGCATTATAAGAAATAGCATGCACATCTTCTCCATTTGCCTCCGCTTCAAACCGGTTGGCTTCAAATTCTTCGTCTAGACAAGCTTCAATTAAAAATAATTTCTTGCATTTATGACCCGGAACAAAGAGGTCAGGGAACATAACCCTTTTGACCACATTTCCTGTAATTTAGATGGAGTCAGCCTCTTGAATTGAATTTGATTGGAAGCGTCTTTGGAAGGGAAAGAAGAATTCTTTTTGGTCTTTGTTAAAGGTAGAAAATAATTTCTTTGTGCACCCCCCATAATTCAGCTTCTTCATTGTTCTGGCTTCATATAATTTAGCAAGCCTAGACACTTTTAAATCACAGGATGACCTACAATCACCACCGTCTTGATGTTTTCTTTGAGCCCACTCACGAATCCCCAACTTGTTGGAACATTGACAAATTCTATTGTAACTTGGACAATTCTCCGTAGAAATTCAAGTACTGGCTAGGCCCAAATCAAGTATAAATGGCAGTCTTAAACTCCACCCATTCTGGAATTCCTATGGAAACTTCAGATTTTGAAACCACTGTTGAACATCAGCATAGAGATGAAACCACTGTTGAACATCAGCATAGAGATGGATTGAAGCCATTGCAACTCTTTCTTCAAACTGCTCAACCTAACATACCCAACTCGTTGGATCTTCGCTCCCGCCATATGTAGAAAACTGCAATTTTACTTGTCGAGCAACTTTTGATAATGGAAGGGATTCATTTCTTTTTTCGTCAAACATCAATGGTGGCTAGCTACCAGAACGACGATCAGGAACATGATGGTGATGGGAACTCTCCCCTTGTCACAGTGAAAACGACTAGGATTTGTAGAGAAGAAATTTTTTTCACTATTAGGAGGAACATTCACAGACTTTGAATTCAGAATCTGCAAATGTTTCAGGATTTCAGTGTAATGCAACTTCATTGTTCCCATTTGCACTTGCAGGTCAGCGACCTGCTCACCTTGTTTGCTCAAGGATTCCCCTCCAAAAGGGGGAAAGTCTTCGTCCACCAATTCTTGTCGTTCTTCCGTGTTTGGTTCTTATACCAAACTGATAGGAACTCTCTTCTTATATTCCCCTATTGTGATAGATTTATTACAATATAAGAATTTAAGGAAGAAGAATAAGGGTTGAAAGATGATAAATCACCAGTTTCTGTAATATTCATTTCCTCCCTTCCAAACAATCGGTCTACAAGTTACTTAGTTATGTAACTAATTTGGAACCACTCGATGTTTAACCCCCACCAACCCCCTCCCTCTCCTCTGGTTTGACGGGCCACCCCCGGGGAGAGGGAAGGGCCCCGTTGCCCCCCTTCCCCCTCTGCCTTTCGAACCATAGGGGGGAGAGGGAAGGGGAGCGATGGGCGCCCCGCCACCCCCTCCCTCTCCTCTGGTTTGACGATGCACCCCGCCACCCCCCCCCCCCCCCGGGGAGAGGGAAGGGGGCGGCGGGGCGCCGTGTCGAACCAGAGGGGAGGTCGCCGGCGGGGCCGCGGCGCGGCGGGGCGACGGGAGGGAGGGAGCAGACTGCCAAGGGGAGGGGGAAGGGTAGGATAGGTATTTTTAAAAAAAAATAAATATACTAAAATGGACAGCTCATCGTAGGACGTGAGATCGTTCATCAATGGTCCTACAATGAGCTGCTCATTGTGCTCACTAAAATGGGCTGCTCATTGTAGCATTTCTCTATATATACGTGCCACATACATAGATATTAATGTACAATATAGGATGGAGTCGTGGGCTCCGGGAAACCGATACATCACAGCTACAAACCCCAACTATTATACAAAGACATACCCAAGCAAAACCTCTGCCTGACAGAGGACGACTACCATACAAACCGTCGAGATGGACACCGCCATCACTGCAAGGGGTTGGCCTGTTGCGATTTTGAACGACCTCCCACGAGGAAGGGGAGGACCAACAACTTATATACAAAACATCATCCAAATAAGGGGAGACCAGCTCCATCGGTGGTGCTCTGCAGCGATCAGCGCGGATCAAGATTGACAATGCAAGGCAATCAACCTCTGAATCACTAGCGATGCTGAGCCAAAAGAAGGGTTGGGGCCGACATACACCAACAGTACTATCTGAAGAAACCTTAACCATGGTACAACTAAAACTATTCACAGACACGAGGATGGAGATGAGGGGGTTAGAACGTGAGAGGATGCAGGAGAGTGACAAGTCGGGGCGATTCTTACCTCAATTGGAACTTAGTGTGCACTCAACAAAGACATTTGTGTGTGTTGCACATAAATAAATGCTCCCTCAATCCGATATTAATAGCTACATTTACTAAAATAATGTGTATCCTATAGTAGTTGCTCCATTTGGCTCAAATTAAGGGGTTGTTTGGTTGATGAATTTGGCGGCAAATTCAACCTGAATTTTGAGATAACTAACTGAATCATGTTTGGTTTATGAAATTGAGATGAATTTAAAATTCAACATAAAAGAGGATTCTCCCTAATTCGTGCTTAATTGGTGAATCTTCTCGTCAGGTGATTCACCAAATTAAGACTGAATTATAAATTTTTAATTCAGCAACCAAAATACATTTCTATTTTACACCAATTTAGCCTAAATAAATTCTCTCTTAATTAAGCTTCAAATTCATCAAAATTCACAAACCAAACAGCCCCCAAGTGTCCGGGTACTTAAAAAAGAGTTGATGAGAAGCTTCTTACCACTCATCTTCTACCATTTGGCTCACCTTAGCTTGTGACATTTGTATATGGGAAACGATATTTGTATAGCAGATGGGAAAAGTTTAAATGAGATCGCTCTCATATTGCTTATATGAGGCCACTTTGAATCGTAGCCATTGGATCTTGATCTGATGGTTATAAATATCCATAATGATCTCACCTACTCTTTGATGTGACATACTCACCTACCCACTAATTTGATATCTACCCTCAAATCGGAATCTAATGGCAATAAAGATTGACCTCATGCTCCTTATATGAGAACGATCTCATGTAAACTCATCTCATAGCAGATTCCTACACATTTTCCATATACAGCTGACTCACATCAGTTCACCCAATCAGTTGTGTATGAAAAATGTGTAGGAATCTGCTGTAGGGCTATCACTGCCCTTTGTATATATGTTTTTCGTAAGTACGCAGCCAAACTTTTACCATCCTCTTAGTTATGGGTCCCGGCATTCAATGAAAATGATACTTTTTCTAAAATGTAGTTACTAATAAGGGACGGTGGAGTATTATACAAGTCATGCATGTTAATTCTTTGAAGTGACAGGTTCGAGGATACATATAAACATATAGAGGGGTGACTTGTTATTGGAAGCATAGAACATAACTAAATAAGAGTGTAATGCAATGAGACTATAGACATTCAAATTAACTGGTATTAGTTAGAAAGGTAAGAGAAGCTAGGTTTAAAATTCAATAATAATCACACAGGGCAGAACGATGGTCCATTTGAACAACCTGCAGATCAGATGGAAATTCGAGAGCCAAAAAAGAAGAGAGAGCAGAGGTTCTAAAAAGGTTAATTTGCGTCCCAGATATTCTTTTCCTAATGGGGGTGCTTTGACAAATGCCTTTCTTTCCAGGGACGCCCGAGAAAATGACACTGTAGAGTAAAGGTAAGGTTCCCTAGGAAGGGCCTTGAGTGAATGGATTATGGTTCTGTCCCTTGCCCACAAGGCTGAAAAAGAGGCAAAAGAAAGGCTTGCTTGTCCAAGAGACCCACCGGACAAACTCTTTGATCCATCCCCATCCGTTACACTTAAAAGTTACCCTTCTCACGTCTTCTTTTGGTTTGGGCTCTTCCTCTCCCACCCGACCTTGCTTGAGCTGCATCTTCGCCTTTGTCATCTATCATGCTGATTGCAGCAGAGTTTATATATGAAAGAGTATGAAGTCAGGGCCAGAATGTCGCAGCCCTTCAAAAGTTAGCCACGTCTCAGCTCAAGCAATTTGCCTTTTACACTGTCAAAAACAAAAAGTTTGTTTGTTCACACTAACTAATTAATGGGCACGGTCTAGATTTGGCCCGAGCTGCTTTGGTACTTGAAGCTAATGCACCTTCGTTTTGAGAAAATAGAGGAAGTAATCTAGTGTGTATAAAAAAAGGTAAGTAATCTAGAGCTAATCGATCAAATCGTTTTCCGGCAAACTGGACCTAATTCCCCGAGTAAAGTAAATGTGGCCTTTTACTTGGTAAAACTTCCAGGGCAGGGCGTTTGGAACTTTCAGATGTGTTGACATCCCACCAGATGCATACTCATGATTTCAGTAACCATCTTAACTAATAAATTAGCATATAAAATTTGAATTAAACTGCATGTAGTCCTGCCAATCACATGGGTTATCATTAATGGGTTCGCAGGTTGTTGTGAGTCATGTCGGAGAAAAACTTTATTAAGTTCTTTTTAATTTAATGGGTTGAAATGGGCAATTTGGATGCTACTACAGGGTATGTTTTTGCCCCATTATGGGTAAGATAAGATTTGCTCGTGGCCATGCATGCAGCAAAGGTGGCGATTGGAATCATAAAGACTAATATATATGATATCAGATATCGCATCCAAAATGTGTCTTGTTCTTGTCTTGTCTCCTTATAAGGTCCAAATTCCTGACAGCAGACCAACGAGCCCATCTAGAAAATCTAAGGATGGGGACACACATCCCTCTCCACCCCTCGCTTTAGGAAAATCAGTGGGTTCCACTTCCATCTCCCTCCCTGCCTTCCCCCCTTTACTTTTTACACAACCAAAGAATTATTTCATCATCACCATCAGCATCACTTTTTCAACCTAATTGCCTCATATTCCCAATGGATTCCATGGGTCCGTTCCCAATCTCCCCGCGCTCACTAATACGGAGTATAATCTTGTGAAAATCTATTAATCTGTATGTTTGTAAACCATACTTTTACACTATCCATCGGAGAATTGACTGATTGACCTTGGAGGGAGAACAAATTGATTGTGCATTCATGGGCTGCTACGATGTTTGGTGGGTTAACCAAGTGGGCCGTTGTTTCACTAGGTCAGTGGTCATCTTCAGGTAGGATTTTTCTGCGCTTGGGAGAAATTATTCAGTTTGCCAAGTGGGATTTGTGCCATCAATCTTGACACATCGATGGCACACACGAGGATCAACGGTCAATGTGATGTGGGCATAAATCTCATCTGGAACACCGAGAGCACACTGAATAATTTCTCCATGCTTTGACATGCAAAGGCATGTGTCCACAAGCGCACACTCATAGGCATCAAACCCTCTTGAAGAAGCCATTAAACTAATGACGCAACTGGTGACAGTGCCTTGAACAATGCAGATTAATGGCATTATTAATGTCAGGGGGAACTGGGAAGTAAACAGTCTCCCACATGGTGTAAGTGGGGGCTGTCAGCGTGGGAAGAGGGTCTAAGGAGAGGATTCCCAAGTCTGGATAGCTAAAACCAATAACTAACTTTTGTTTAATGAAGATCAAATGAGATTAGGAAGAGAATCAAGGTGGGACCCCACATTTCCTGGGAAGAACCCTAGGGAGGTGGTAGCGTGGGCCTCCATGGGCACATGCCACATATAGATGATCGAGGTTCAAATCCATCTTATGAACCCTAGGCTGAATGAGAAACCCCATGAAACTTCTTTCACAAGAACCCATACCGATTCAGGTGCTTCAACTGATTGATATCTTGGACATGAACCCTAAATCAAGTTTGGCCAGTCTGGGTTGCCACCTGACACAAGCCTAGAGGACACACCAAATTCTAAAGGAACCAACCAACATTACTTACACTATAGAGTATGATGAGTTGGGGCTCAAGACGAACCCTAGAAGTCATAAACATCCTTAGAGAGGGAGCCCCCCAAAAGCTCACTGCTCACCACACCACAAGTTTGGAAAAAACGAGTAAGAAAACATAAGAGTTGCCCTATTGCATGGCGAGCCCACACAACTCAAGGATTCAATTAAAGAACCAATGAGGGCATAGGGAGATGCAGAAAATTCAGCCACCCATGTCTGAATATCCCCTCCCCCCCCCCCCCCCAAAAAAAAGATAAAAACACATTGACCCAAGCAAGTTTTATGGATTTCTCAGTTGCTATCCCTCTTCTAACAGTTAGAGCCCCATCTATCAGATCTCCCCTCCTTTTTCTTTTGCTTTGGACTGCTTTTTCCTACTGTCCCCCAGAGAGAGAGGACCAAAATGAGGAGGAACAGGGGAGGGGGGCAAGAGCTAGGATGGATGTCATTGGTATTATGAGCTGCCCTACGGGCCAGGTGGGTCTCCCACTTGGCAGAGCATTGGGAGGCCAAAAGGCTGGCTGCCCGGGCAGTTGCTTTGAGCTAGCTGACCCCAAATCTCCCCTCCCCCCCACTATCACTGTAGTAGGGACTAGGGACACACATTAGAGCTGGGGCAGTAAACTCGTCTTGAGTATCATCCCTTCACTTTATTCTCTTCAACTTCGATACTTGCTCTACTCACACCGAGGTTTGAAGAAGCAAGGAAGGTTGGGGGGTCACTGCTGTTCTTTCCCATTCATTTGTCCTTCTTGTGTTCTTCTTCCCCTGCCATCTGTTATAGTTCCTTCTTCTGCTGCATTGTCTCATACTCCTTTGCAAACAAAGAGAAAAAATACCAACTTTCTCCTTCTTCCTAGTGCCACTGCTAGTGCCACCTCCGTGCCTTGATTGGAACTCCTCTGCCTGGGGTCTTCCTCACGTCTTTGTTGTTTTTAGCCAAAGCCCAGAAAGGAAAAGTGATGCTCATTTCCTGATTTTGGACAGAGAGGAGAGGGGAGGAGAGGAGAAGAACTTGGAAGCTTTAGATTCTTTCCTTCACTCCCCTGTTCTTCCTGTACTGGAAACCGCCCTCTCTCGCCTGACACCTCACTCGGCTCGGTCTCCACATTGCCCGAACTTTAATCTTGTCTTAATCAACTGAAGGTGGCGACACTCACAAGTTTCTTGCTTCTTCGGAGACAACACTGAAACACCTGAGCCTGCAAAATAAGGAAAGATCTGATTTTGGGGCTTGTCAATCTTCAAGTTTCTCAGCTCTTGTCCTACTCAGCTCTGCGTCTATATAATCAGATACTCAAGCTGCAGCCCAGGTACACAGAGCTACTTGAATTTGAAAGGGGGAGGCGGAGCATTGGAAACTCAACTTGTATGAACTGTATGAAGTAGTTGTGAAACCATGAGAGATGGAAGCCAAAAGAAAAGCAAGGTCTGTCCATCTTTTCATTCACAAGTATATGTTTCTCTCAATTTTTGTCCTTCCCTCACGGCCTAAAGCCTCTTTCATATGCATTTGCAGCTCTCATGGTCCAAAACTCTGGTCAGGAAGTGGTTCAACATAAAGAGCAAAGCAGAGGACTTCCATGCAGATGATGTTGTGGAGGCCGGTGAGTCTCCGGATTCTATGAGAATTTGGCCTTCTTTTTTTTTATTCTGCAAGAGAAATTGTTGTTCTTATTTTTTTTCTTTTCGTTTCTTTGGTTGGTTACATTTTCTTTTTCAGTTGACGCTTTTCTTTTTCTACTTTTATGCTAATAAGATTGGTAGTGCTGTTTTTTCTACTTGTCAGAGTTCTTCTTTGATGCGCTGTTGTCATAAAAAATTTCTAGACTAGTTGCATTCGTGCAATTGTTATCTTTCAGTTTACATTATACATTTCCTCCTCCGGTTTTAAGACGATGTCTATCTCGCTTTGATGCTACAATTTTCTCTACAAATTTTGTTTTCTTTTTCAAACGTAAGCTCTTGTGTGCGTATATGGCTTCTCTTTGCAATTTTCTCTTTGTAATCCTTAATTTCCGTTTAGGTACTATTTTGCAATTTCCTCTTCGTGAAAACCTTAATCTTTCGTTGAACTACTTTTTTATAGCAATTTTAAGTAAGCTCCATGTAATTATTCTTCTGCAGTTACCTTCCAGCAAACTGTTTTTTCTGTCTTTGATTGATTGCCTACAGCTTTTTTTCTATAGTGGTTTGCATGCTTGATGCATGCCTTATTTTCCGAATTTTGTGATTCGTTGCCCTCACCTTCCTTTTTGCGACAATTTCTGTGTTCTCCCTCTTGGAAGTTTCAACTCTTTGAAATAATGGGTAGTATTGATGCACATATCTATGCAGCAGTGATTAACGACAGCTTTATTCAGCTTGATCATTTCTTCTTTTTCAGGTGATGATGTTCAGTGGGCAAGGACTAGCTTTTCTGAGAGAGAAGCATGCACTATCAAGAAAAGTAAAACAGGTTGGTTATCATAAACTTATTCCTTGGAGCACAGCCAAAGCCCTTGTCTCTCTTGAAGCTTCTCAATTATCTAATGCCATTTTTGTTTTTCTGCCAATTGGATCTACAGACAGATTGAGCAGGAGAAACCCTGATCGAGTTCCCCGTGGCAAGATCGATCTGGATGCAGCTCAAGTAACCGAAATACACAACTATAGGTAATGTTCTCCATCAACAGCATTTCATTTTTTATTTAATTTTCTATGAGATTATGTCATAAATTGAGTTGCATTTTAATTGAATTCTTGGCATATATAACTCGGAACTTTTGTGGGCTTTAGGGTTTTTGTAGCTACGTGGAATGTAGGTGGAAAATCCCCTCCAAATTCTATAAATCTTGAAGATTGGCTTCATACTTCTCCTCCCGCCGATATATATGTTTTGGGGTACTTTGTCCAATTCTCAGCCTTCAGTTAAAGAGTCCAATAAAGTTGAAAGTAAAATCATTAACATGTTTTAACTGATCATTGAACCCTTTTCAGGTTTCAAGAAATTGTGCCACTAAATGCAGGAAATGTTCTTGGGGCAGAAGACAATGGTCCTGCAAGAAAGTGGTTAAGTCTCATCAGGAAGACTCTAAACAACCTTCCTGGAACCTGTAGGTCCTCTGCTTACTACACCCCTTCCCCTGTCCCTAATCCCCTTGTCGAACTTGAATCTGATTTTGAAGGTTCAACTCGACAGAAGGCTATGTCTTTCTTTCACAGACGATCTTTCCAGTCACTAAGTCAGAGCATGAGAATGGATAATGATGTATCAGTCCCTCAGCCCAGGCTAGATCGACGGTTTAGTGTCTGTGATCGAGTAATGTACAGTAACAGGCCAAGTGATTTCGACCCTAATTTCCGATCGGGTGGTTCATCAGACGATGAAAATGGTGGAATTGAATCTCCACGTACCAGTGGGTACTTTTCTCCCATGTCATATTCTGTAGCAGCAATGGGGGATAGAGATAGGTCGTCATCTGGGCACTCGAGATATTGTTTGCTGGCAAGTAAGCAGATGGTAGGGATATTTCTGACTGTGTGGGTTCGTGGTGAACTGAGAGATAATTGCAAGAATTTGAAGGTCTCGTGCGTGGGGCGGGGGCTCATGGGCTATCTTGGAAACAAGGTACTTTCAGCAATTACACTATTGTTCTGCATAAAAGTTACTGTGACCAACTTTACCTATATTGAGATAGTGAACTAACCAAGTTTCAATCCTTTCAAATTTGGATTTCTTCAGGGCTCCATTTCTATCAGTATGTCTCTGCATCAAACGAGCTTTTGTTTTGTATGTAGCCACTTAACCTCAGGGCAGAAGGAGGGAGATGAATTAAGGAGGAATGCGGATGTAATGGAGATACTTAGAAAGACTAGGTTTCCTCGAGTTCATGGGTTGGGAGATATGAAGTCGCCCGAAACAATTCTTGATCATGAGTATGTTATTGGAGAAAAATGAATTGCTTTGTGGGTTTTTACTCTATTATTGAATGTGTTAGCAAGTAAAATTTGTTTCTGATTTTTTTCATCTTTGATGAACTTCACAGTCGAATAATATGGCTTGGGGATTTGAATTATCGAATTGCCCTTTCCTATCGTTCTGCAAAGGCACTTGTCGAAATGCATAATTGGAGAGCCTTATTGGAGAATGATCAGGTAAGACATATGTGTCTGTTTGTGTCATACTCTTCATGGGCTTAGACAAAGAGGACCGATGTCCTTTCTTTTGTATGTTTACCTCTTTTAAATTTTCTAATGTTAACTACTTGTTTTCCAGCTGAGGATAGAGCAGAAACGTGGGAGAGTGTTTGAGGGATGGAATGAGGGAAAAATCTATTTTCCCCCAACTTACAAATATTCAAACAATTCAGATCGCTATGCTGGAGATGACTTGCATCTGAAAGAGAAGCGACGAACCCCTGCATGGTAAAAGCACTTTAATAATTTAGCGGTCTTTTGTTCATTAGTTATTTAGAATTTCATTGTCATCATTGTCGTCATTGTTATCATCATCTTTATCCCTTTCAATATCGTAATAATATGACTTATCCCGGTTTGAAGGGGGACCAATTGAGTTTTGTGCTGTTTTTTGCTTGTTGCATGATAAAAGTCTCACACTATTTAATAAACTATCTATAAAGGTGTGATCGCATTCTATGGTATGGAAGAGGGCTCAATCAGTTGTCTTATGTTCGAGGAGAATCAAGATTCTCAGATCACAGACCTGTTTATAGCGTTTTCTTGGCTGAGGTTGAGTCTATTAACCGGAGCAGAATAAAGAAAAGTACGAGTTCTTCTAGTTCTAGAATCGAGGTGGAAGAACTGTTACCTCACACATATGCATATACAGACCTTAGTTTCTACTGAACTGAAGAAGTTGCAGAAAACATAATCAAGGTTTGTCTTCCATGTTCCTGCCTCAAGACCTTGCTTTTTCACTCTTTTTAATGGGTTAATGTTTTCTTTCAATTACTTTTTAATTTGATCTGCAACTTTCTCTGCATGAACTCAAAAGAATATGATTGGATTTCATACATTTTCTGCAGAAGCACAAACAAACATATGTTTCTAAATGGTGATCAATGCAATTTTCTTCAATATTGGCTTGGGAGATTCCTTATGTTAGTCTTCTCTGGTAAGACTAGATGAATGTAGCTTAGCATGCCCTTTCCATGTTTTCTTTGGTAGAGAACCTTGGACTTTTTAGACAAATGCATTAATAGTAGCATCATTTATATACTAAAATTAAAGTTTGTTCAAATTCGACAGGGATATAACACCTTTTTCTTTCTCTTGATTATATTTCTTCAGGTTATCATATCGGAAAGAAACTTATGCATTGAAGTGAAAGGGTTATCTTTTACCACTAACCATAGGTTGGTCTTTGTCTTCTCAGTATCATCACCTCGCTCTCTAAAGTTCTTTCTATTTCCTTGTGCTGATTAGTTTTAATACTCTTCAACAGGTATCAAATACATTTTAGAAGTTAGGTGTAAATTTGTTGATACACTCCAAATTCCTCCTTGGGCAATGCTTGCATGAGAGAAGCCATGCTTCCTAACAATTCACTTGATTTCTTGTGATTCATACGCGGAGAACCAACCGATGCCACAGAGAGCAAAAAATATTTCAGTAATCATGGAAGATTTCCATCTATGCAGTGTCTATAAGCTCACTGAGTAAAATTCAACAAAATTGCAGGGAGCAAAGGGTGCCACGAGGATCATGCTGATCAATTCTTTGTAATATATTTTATTTCTGTTTAGAAATGTATTCTTTTGGACAGGTTGTACGGGCATGGAGGTATTTAAAGTTGAGATAGTGATAAGATGACAAGCAATAAACATATGTAACCGCGTTCCCTGTTGAGAAAAAGGGGAAGGGAAATGAATATGAAATTTGCCTAGTGATAAGAGAAAAGATGTCATTCACCTGTTTGCTGCTGTTCTCTTCCTTCTGCTTGCCTTATATTGGATACTGGTTGTCTGAAAGAGTCATAAATTGTCCAATCAAAGTTCATGAATGGTACTTCGCTTCCACAAAAAGGTTTTGGTCTTAGATGAGCTGGGCTCCCGACCAAAATAGTTCAAATTATGTATAGCAGCTTTATGGTTTTCAATACTGCACTATTTTTTATTGAAGAGAACATCTGATGAGAGAGGGGAATGAAAAAGGAAGAAAAGTGTAAAAAAAGCAGATGAGAGAATCATATATGGTTAGGGACATAAACATAAATTTTTACGTGGTTCAAAGAGAGGAGAGGCAAAAAAAAAAAAACAGGCTTGGTTGATGAGCTTTTACTTCTTTGACTCCCTTGCCCTGGAACGGCTATAGTGGTCAAAGTTCAAACTTTGACTCCGTCAAACATCTGTTACTTTGGCAAACACCAAGAGCTACTTTACTTGAGCTGTGTAGCCCATGTAGCCTGAAGCTGAGTCTGAGAAGAGCATATAAAATAAGGGCGAGAAACTCTCAAAGTTTTCTTAAAAAAACCTAAAAATGATGGGAATAGGTATAATTGGCCAAAAAATAGATGGGATCATTACTAAAAATATTTTGTGATCAAACCCAAGATAAAGTTGTCAAGTTGTAATAGAATACTCAGTGAATCTAAGTGTCGAACAATAGGGAGTGATATAGACAATAGGGAGTGATATAGAATTAATCTATTCTAAACTAAACTGAAAACTATTTTGATCTAACAACTGCATAACTCAGCAAATCATATTTTTTTAGAACAAGGAATAGTGTAAAGAAATTGTAATTAAATTAACTAATAAATTAAAACTAAGATTAAGGATCAATTGGATTCAGCTAGAGACAAGCAAAGAGAATCAATGGAATGACATCAAGGCTTCAGGGATTAGCTATTTAACCAACTTTCTATGTCTATTTAATTTTAACACAATTAAATTTAAATAATGATTTGACCTAACTAGAAGATATGACATTTAAATTTAGCACAACAATTAACATAATGACTGATTGAATATTTATCCTTAAGAACTATAGTCAAATAATCACAAGGAGTCATAAGCATTAGTCGTACCTTTCGTTAACGACAAATCAAACAATTTTATAGATCATCACTATATCAAAATATCTTCATTCAATCAAGTAAACAATAAAAATATTTCTTCCATAGACATAGAAGTATCAATTAAAGTTTCACCCATAGCCTAAAAAAATATTAATTATTTATTATCATAAGATTAAAAATTATATTTGGAAAAAATCATATCGGAAATATTGTAGCAAAATTACTGTAGAAAATTCATTGTAGCAAATTTTACTATCCAGAGAAACATTGTAGCAAAAACCTGTTCATCGTCTTCCTCGCTGAAACTAAAATTACTGTAGCAAAGTATTGTAGCAGTACTGTAGTAAATTCGAAATCAGTTCAAACTTCAAAATCTCTACTTTTTCTCCCATTTTTCCTCCTAGACGACCCCTCTTCTCCTCGATTCTTCTCGGTTTATATAGGCAGTTCGAGAGAGTCCAAATCCAAATTGAAGATTAATTCAAATCCAATCAAAATCTTTGATTCCTTCCCATTCCAAAACCGCCCCAAATCCGTTCCAATCCTCAATCGAGTTGATCCTATTCATGCACAACTCTAAATCTAACCTTCTCCAAAACGAAGACGCCTCTTCCACATCCGAACCCTCCTATTTCAATTTCGATGGAGTAATCCTCTCTTCAACTGCTTTCCAATCCAATTCTAGACACAAGCGCCCAAATCGAGCATGCCTCCTCAAACAAGCTTCCGTTTTTAGTCCCTGTCCCTCCTTTTTGTTGAGTTTTTGAGTCGAATGCCTCTTATCGAGCCTTCTCTATTTCTGCCATTTTGCCCAAGCAGCCGAGTTGCTTGGGTTTCTTCTTCCTTTTTTTTTAGTTAGGTTAAACCCCGTTGTAGCAACCTCCACCGTAAGATCATTGATGAACGCTTCTTCACTTTTAAAATAAAAGCCGCCATTTCATTCTCATTCGTCAGAACGCATATGGACGATTCTTTTCTTTAAAACAAGCGCCGTCATCTCTTTAGTAGAAATCAATGATTCAGATCATCTCTACTCTTTGTTTTCCGCTTTAATATATTTGGAAGCTTTTAAAACCCGTCATTAGCCTCGTCGGATCTTCTACAACTTGATCTCCTTGTATATAACTCTAATAATGTCACGCCCCAAAATTCCTGACCTCGATCGGAGTGCGGAAGCCTTTAAGTAAAACAAATAAAAGCCGAGATAGGAACCTTGGGACGCGACCGAATACTCGATCACTCAGGTCAATTACATCGTTACAAAAGAACGTGTAATCGACATCACCAGGAACTCATAACGAAACTTAGAAATTGAGAACTAAAAACTTCTTCATCAAATTTTTAAATAACATTGTCAATGTAGCAAATGATTCCTAGTAAAATTATTACAGCAGATTAAATAAAACTATCAAATAAAGCAAACATCAAATTCAGGCACACACTGGCCAAAACTAAAGAAGTTCTAACAAAATGCAATAGAGTAAATAAAGTAATTCTTCAAGACATCTCCCACGCATCTGCTACGCCTTTCTAAACTGCAAAATCCTGACTTACTGATCTTTGAGGCCTGCATCAGAGGATGCGTGAGTATTTCGTAGAAATACCCAGTAGGATGTAAAAACCCACCAGGAAGATAAAATTTGTTATGAAGAATAGATCACTCAGATAAATAGGAATAAACACTCTCTGGAAGACACTCATAGGTTTATGTTGCAAGAATAGCAAGGTCAGATGATAACAGTTCCAATGGAAAAGTATCGGAAAGAATAATCTCAATATGACTCCAAACAAATATCGGTGTAAGGAGAGAAAGGTCAAGACACTCAAGGCTCCAGGCATCTATAGTGCAAGGAGTTACAATTTCTGCTCGCTGAACTTACCAATACGCAAGAGGTAAGATATATACCAGAACATCCTAGAGGTTCTCTTTTTGGAACCCGGCCACGCGTCTAGGCATGCTGGCCCCATCTGTGCTTACGGGCACAATGAGCGGAGACTGCAGACCTTCCGTAATATCATACAGCCTAAACGTATAACAGTCCACTTCCGACTCTTCCCACGGTCAGTCCAATTGAAGATGGACTTTGAAATTTTTATTGGAGTTAGCCATATGCGTCTAGTTTCTAACCACACTAATTTTATATTTTTCCGGTTTTTCCTGAATTAGTTATGATTTATTTACTATAGACTGTTAACACAGAAATATTACTGGCCGAGCTTACAATCTTAATCATACTTTACATATCTCATTCCAAACCAGGAAACTACCATATCTAAGCCAACCAACTAGACGTCCCCTTCCTATTGGTTGATTAAAAGTGAAATATTTATCTCTTTTTAATTAAGATTTATCTTCCCTAATTATCTCAACTGAACTGATACTTCCCGATCCTCCGCGATACTTACCATATTTACAGCTATTAGGTCAAATCGTAGATTTTGCTCCAAGATTCACTCCAATCCTCTAAAGATCTCCTTGTGGCTAGTTACCCACGTTCACATGACTCCCTGGTCCTGTGCCACATGGCCCTGCGCCCAGGTCTGCGTCTACAGCTAGAATCCTCCGCACACATGACTCTGGTGTCCCGCGGTTGTACTACTCGTTACACTATCTCGTGTAGACCACGGACCACGTATAAAACCAAAATTAACTGATTAATTATGAAATTCAAATGGGTCTCATCCACTTGAACACATGCCCTGGTGCCTGGCCCCACTCCTGGCGTCAGGTGTTCTCAGACCCTGGCGCCAGGTTGTGCCCAGTGCCAGGACCAACCCTCGTGTCCTGGTTTTCTACTACTAATAGTCATGCGATTAACAAATTATATCACATCATAAACATCAAATAATACATCAAAGCACATCGCACAACCAGAAAATCAAATCAGGCAATGAACTTTCCTATTTTAGAACAGTTACCTAAAATAGAAACCTTTAGTTAACATACAAATTTTCCGGGTGTTACAAATAACGTGCTATAATTCTATGATCCACAACTCGAGCTTTTGATATCTACATAAAACCAACTAAATTCAATTTAGGTAGAATTTAAAATATATTTTCATTCACTAAATTAAGTGCATCTAAGTTACTCAATTAAGCATAGTTAATCATGTAAACTCTAATTTTTTTGCTTAGCTTAAATAATTACTAATTAACCTAGATAACTCATAATTATGGCTAGAAAATTAATGTATTAAGGTATATAATATGTATAAATTATGTGTTTATCATTTTGCATATCGTACACATAGTCAAAGATTTAGTTAAGGCATGAATGTCAGGGCGCTCCTGAGTTCGAATGGTCACCCACAAGGATTATATTCCTGACTTAACCGGTGCGTATATTGTGTGGGCCATGTGTGCACCCAAAGGGATTAGCGGCGGGATACGGTGCTCTAAGAGTTCGGTTGCCCTGCCCCTTCGAGTCGGGTCCTAAGGATTTAGACACCCCTAGTTATAAAAAAGAAAGACACTTGAGCTTATGAATCGGCGAATGCATGATGCACTGTTGAGCTTATGAATATGCGAACACTTGTACTGTACAGGACAATTTGTCTTTGATAATGTCTAGTTGCATGCCGGAAAGCACCCCCGGAGGAGATACTCCTCCTTGAAAAGGCTGGTTTAACTCGCACTTCTTTTTTTCTTACAACAACTTGCAGTTCATTTGGAAACTACGTGAATGCCAAAAATGTTAGATGGGCCAAGTATAAGGTGAAGAACATAGGTGCAAAAAATAGACAATATAGGCGGAAAATGATATCGATGTATATGGTAAAGAATGACAAGGTTTTCTCTTAGAACGGGTGTTGATGTGATGGCTAGAGGTCCTGAGTTCAGATCTGCATGGATTATTGGATTATATTTTGACCTAACCATAGTGTGAGTGGGACCCGGTCCAGGTCCAGTCTCAAAGATTGGAAATTAAAAGGTCGAACCCGGTCCAGGTCGTCGTCTTCCGCCTCGTCTCAACAACAGCGAGTTCCAGACGCGTTGAGCGCCGCCTAAACGCCTCCAAACACTCCACTCTTCTTCCCTGTTTGTTGTTTAATGGTTGGTGGTGATGGTGATGATCTTGGTTCCGTCTTTCTTTATTGACAACTTCCGACTATGATTGATTGATTGATGATGGCCTCTTCCCTCCTCCGTCGCAAAGTTGCCTTCTTTCACCCTTTCTTCCGCCTTCTCCCCGTTGGTTCGTTTCACTACTTCTTCGTTTCAACTTACAACCCAATTATCAACTAGTTTACTGGATGTACTGTTCGAACATGCCTATCTCCAATATTCATGGGCAAAAGTTTGCATCTTTTATTCATTTTTATGTTTTGTGACTTTACTTGATTTTTTGCATGCTGTTATGCATGGCCATTGCTCTTTTATATTCGAATGTAACATATGATAGGCAGAAAATTATTGATAACAACATATGTTAATTGCTTCATCTGTTTCGTTCTAGTAGTCCGATTTGGTTTTTCAAATTGAAGTATTTTTAGCTCATTTTGAAAAAGCAAATCAAACTACTTATGTTAATTGTGGTACAGAAGGAGTATACGATAATCGACTGTTTTTATCTCATAATTATATTCATGTGCAGACATATTTTTTCGAGTTTGCATTATTCCACGGTACCTGCTTGTTTGTTCATTATCCCAACTTCTGGTGGATTATTTTTCTATTATCACTATAACCATTGTAACATTTGTGTTTTCACATCATGAACTTTTTAAATGCTTTCTGAAATCTTTATATTCCATCTTTTACTAAATTCATTTTTGTAAAACAAGAGCAGATTAGTTCTATGCAGCTAACTCCAATCTGATATACTTTTTGCAGTTAATTCAGTAGCCTCCTCGTCAAAACTTGAATGCGGTAATTACCATGGTTCAAGGTTTTTAAGCGGGGCCACAGATGTCAAAAAATTTGACTTGACTGATTTAACGTAAGCACATTCTTTTACTGTTTTTCTTATTTGAAAACATCATTTTTTTATGTTTGGAGAGTAGTCAAGATTGTATTTCTTGTATAAGTGTTTTTTGCTTTACAAGGTTATGTGCATGTCTTTTACATTTATTGATTGGTTAATATTTTATCCATCAAAAATAACAAACTGAGGAAGAAAAGTGACATATAAAATGTGAGTTTCAAATCAAAAATTGAAAGATTGAGCACCTGTATGACAGTTGCCCTCATACATGGTACCCAAATGCTCGAAGGAAGAAGCGAAATGTCATTTTACATGTCGGTCCCACAAACAGTGGTAAAACGCATCAAGCACTTAAAAGACTAGAGTCCAGTACTTCAGGTGCCTCTCGCTCTCTCTCTCTCTCTCAACATCTTTTCTCTTCCGACCATTCCCACTCTTGTGCAGTGATATACACTATATATGTGCGCATATTGTTCTTTTCTTTGATGTGTAGGAATCTATTGTGGCCCTTTACGACTGCTTGCATGGGAGGTTGCAAAAAGGTTGAACAAAGCCAAGGTCCTGTGCCACCTGATTACAGGTCAAGAGAGAGAGGAGATTGATGGTGCACAACACAAGGCAGTGACAGTTGAAATGGCTGATGTTACATGCGATTACAAATGCGCAGTTATTGATGAAATTCAGGCATGTTTTTATATTAAAACCTCGAGAAACCATTTCTTTCAATCTGCACGGTGCTGTTTGATGATGTTGTTATCGGAGTGTTAGCTAGTTGGGGCACATCTTATACGTTTTTGTCCTTATATAGTGTGCTCTGTAAAGGATAGGGCTCTGTGTCTCTTTAAAGAGTTAGGTGAAAACAAGCTAGAGTGGAGGTGCCATGTCGCCCACCCAAATTGTTGTGAGAGAGTGCTTTATAGTGTGATTGTAGTATGTCGTGTATTGTACAAATGGATCGATGTTGCATTTAGAGATGTCTAGTATCAGCAAGTGATATTTTATGACTTTTTGGTGCTGTTTGACGCTGTTGTTATCTTTACTTTCAGCAAATAAAGAGCCATAATCTACAGTCCCCCGACTCCCTGAAAAAAAAATCAGTTTAGTGTGTGCTTTTCTAATGTAGCTAGTTTTATGTTTTGATGAGCCACGCATGTATAAACAAGTTGTTGATCCATTTCGTTGCTTGTACTGGATAAAACATATATTCGTTGTTTGTTTCTATCGAGTGTAAGTCCACAAAGACTACGAATAGTGAAGCTGAAGAACAACAAACGTAATGGGTGGATGTGTCCTGAAGCTCAACCTTGCAGCAATCTTAGTCAAACCTTCAATTGGTCAAATCTTCGAAGAGAAAACCCAAGCATACTTATCACTCTAGTTGATTTGATTTTTTTGGGAAGTTTGGCCCAGTTTTGAGATAGAAGTTGGATGGCGCAATTGGACTGTGAAAAGGCAGTAGAGGGAGATAAGAGAGGAATTGTGAATTGGGAAAGAAGAGAAAAAACAAGAAAGGAGACAGAAAAGGGTGCTTTGCCAATTTATAACTTAAACAACCGTCAGTGGTTGCCCAGTTCTTATTGCCTCGTGCTCTTCCCTTCAGGTCATTGACGTATATCTTGCAATGAGAGGAGAAGATTGGACTCATGGACAGAGTATGTACGTATTCAGATTATTTTTTGTTATGGAGGAAAAAGTCAATTCGATATAGTAAAAAAACAATTATTGAGAATAGTGAACTATTTTCCCTCTTGTGGATTCACTATGGTGAGGAGAACTTTATGATTTAGCCCCATATCACCATACTATATAACTAACTCTGGATAACCAAATGATTGAGAAGTAATGTTTTACCTCTTACATAAGCAGATATTAAACAGTTATACATCAACTGATTGTCAAATTAGTGGCTAATAATTTTGGGTAATTAGAATCAGTGGCTAGTGATTCCTACAGTATGTTTGGAACATCCCAACTGTTAGTCAACTCTCATTCCTAAGTTTGCAGAATAAGATATACATTAGTTTTAGATCTCACAAACCTGTGAGAAATAGGTGCTTCTATTGTGATCTTAGCTTTCTGTTAGTTTGTTAATTTCCCTTCAGATTAACTAGTTGAATAGTTGTACCAAAAAACAAACTAGTTGAATAGAATTTCCTAAGATAGGCCATCGTGTCTGTTAGGATTTTGTCCAAAAGTACAGGGTGTCACTTGCAGCCAATGACAAGTCCTGAGACATATCTGTCATTTCCCTACACGTGAACAGGTTTTGTTTCATATCTATTCCCTAACGAAGATATTGATAGGACATTGTTCTGTGTTTAGAAATTTGTTTATCTGTTTGTTATTACAATTTATTGTTATTTATCTTTTCAGTTCAAACCTTATAACTGAAGCTGGCATTGATCTTTTGGGATTATTTTTGATTTCCATTGTATTCATAGATTCAGTTTTTAGCCTAGTTACCATAAGTTATAATTCTTCCCTACAACATAAATATATTGATTAGACAGATTCTTCCCGCAAAATGACGTTTTATAAATCTTATACATGTGCTTTATGTTCACATTTATAAGCAGCACCTGTGCCTTTTCAGATGGTGGGTTGTGAAACAAGAGGCTTTTCTTTCACACGTGCATTATTGGGAATATCTGCAGATGAGCTTCACCTTTGTGGAGATCCAGCTGCAGTTCCTCTTATTCAAGAAATCCTAAAAATAACTGGCGATTCTATCAAGGTACATACCATCTGTTTTTTCAGGAGTTAGTTGCTTTATTTTTTTAATTTTTCTTTGTGTATGCCCATTTTATGTTTCATTGTAGTTCCTGTTGGACTTTATATAATGTCGTTCTTTATGCACACATGAATCTTGTCTACTTTAATCTACTTTAAAGTAATACTGGTGTAGTAGTCTGCAGACCCTTTAAAGGTTGTGCTTCATGTTTCCGGCAGTAAGAATTTTGTTGCAATCAATATTTCTCTGTGTCTTAAATAAAGAAATGTTCTCTTCTCATCCTTAGACACTTAGATGGAGTTTACACAAGTCGTTTCTATGCTTCTAGGGCAGTTATTTTATCGTTCATGTTTTATTTTTAGGTACAACATTACGAAAGACTTTCTCCTCTTATTCCTTTAAGCACTCCGCTTGGTTCCATCTCCAATATCCGGACCGGTGATTGCATAGTAACATTTTCACGGCGTGAGATTTACAAGTTGAAGGTAACTTATGTCCCTTTCATTATCCACTATTTAGCTGCCAAAATTGACTGATGGCTGGTGTAGATAGTTGGTTGTTGTGCAGCCTGGTGTGTGGGAGAAGAAAGTTGTAATTTGCAATTGATGAGTATACTGCATCGATTGAATAAAAGCTAACATAATCACTATCATAATGCCATTTTAGACAAGGGCTATCGATGTTGCCTTTTCAATTCTTTTGATGTTGCATGTGGTTTTGTTATAACCTTTTATATAGTTATGACTGGCTGCATGCAGCTGAAAGTTTTTGTGCTTTTCATTTTGTTTCGTTTGGTAACTGAAATCATTGTTTACTTTGGTTTTATTAGAGAGAGATTGAAGATGGAAGTAAGCATCTCTGTTCTGTTGTCTATGGATCCCTTCCACCAGAAACCCGAAACAGACAGGTGATCTTCCTGTTTCATGGCGCTTCTTAACATGTGTTTAGTAGGCATACATATTGGAACACTTGTTCAGTAGAGCTGAAGTTCTCCATTAGAGTTATGTATGCCGAGTTTTCTAGAAAGAATATGTCATGTTTTAGGGTGAGTAGTTTGCCACACCTCTTTTAGTCAGCGCACCCCATTATACACGGTGGGTATACACCATCTGTGTTAAAGGGGGCGAGCCGCACAAAACATGAGGTGCCAGACTATACACCCTATATTTTATCTCTCTCTGTTGCAGATCATACCTTTTTTCACCATGGTTTGTTGCGTGTCTTTGCGAGCTATCGCCATGCATTTGTGATTTTTACATATACTTAATACATGTGGACATTATGTATCGGGCGCATTGGAACTATACAGTTTTACCGTTGATAGTGTTTATGCATTTCTGGTTCTTGTGATGACGTGAGGGGGACTTGGGGCGACATTTCAGTAGGGTTTATGATTGTTAAGCTGCTGTTACTACTGGCTATCTAGATTTGAGTTGTGAATTAGAAAAAGTATGTAAAGATATTGCAGTCTCGTCCTGTTTACAATATATGGCTTTTTTTTCATTGTGGTAAGATTATCTAATGTGCTCACTCATCTTGAAGTGGAAGTCCTGAGTTTCGAACCTTCACACTATTGGACACCCACCCAGGATTATGTCCTGATTTCCTGATCTGCAGGATGGGTGCGCCTTGTACCTGCTCGAGGGGATTGGCGGTGGGATATGGTGCTCAAAGAGGCCAGTTTCCCTGCCCATTCTAGTCGAGTCCTAAGAGCTTGAAGACCCCTCGTTATATATAAAAAAGATTGTCTAATGTTCTTTGCATTACAACTAAACTCGAGGACCTTGAAAAAAAAATCGCTAATGTTCAATGCATCACAAGTGAAATGTATAGCTAGCGTGCGCACGTGTACCCCAACCCTACCTTTCCTGGCTGTTTCTCTCCATTTTAGAGTATATAGTTTCAGAACCCTATGCTTGTGTGAATCTGATCTCCACAACAATCAGTAGACATACTTCGCTGCTTTTCGGCTCTGGTCTCCTTTGATCCGTCCATCAACCTACATTGTCATTGCTTTCTTCCTATGTGCATCATCATTATATTAGTTTATCTTGATAGAAGCAGCATCTTTTGTTATTTACTCTTTCTCTTTCAAGAGATTCAAGAGGCATTTGCAAAATTGAACATGATTCTGTTTTGTTTTTCACTATTAGTTGAAAGAGATTTAATAATAAGTGTACGTCTGTTATCTGTACATACACATACAATTTTTTGGTAATTTGAGATTTGGCATATAACTTAACCACTTTGCTTTCTAGGATTTCAGGCAACAATGTTTAACGATGCAAGTAGTGAGTTTGATGTTCTTGTGGCTAGTGATGCCATTGGAATGGGTCTTAATTTGAATATATCCAGAATTATATTTTCTACGTTAGAAAAGTTTGATGGAGCATGCAAGCGTGAGCTAACTGTGCCAGAGATTAAACAAATTGCGGGTAATTTTATTGGTGGTTATAGTTTTTTTCTGCATTATTTACATTTCAATCTCTCTCTCTCTCTCTTGTGGGAGGAGTTGACTATTTTGTAAGTTCTTTCACATTATGAATCTTGTTTTAGGAGTAGAACTTTTCCAGTGTATCTTATTATTTTCCTTCTTGTAGGGAGAGCTGGAAGATATGGCTCTAAATTTCCCAAGGGGGAAGTAACATGTATACGTGCTGATGATTTAGCTCTATTACATTCCTCATTGGAATCTGCTTCTCCTATTCTAGAGGTGCTTTTTTACTTAATTAGGCCTAGCTTGCTAAAATTATTGTAGGTTTGTTTTACCCGTAATGTGCGAGAATGATGATTAGTATGGACAGTGGCGGGTCCAGGATTTATAATTGAGGTGGTAAAAAAATATCCATCTAACCGAACCATTTTTCCCTTAAGTGACTATAGACATGTTTTCACAAAAACACATGAAACTTGATGAAACATGTTTCTTAGAAGAAGTGCTTCAGTTTTCTCCTTTAATCTGATTAATGTCATTCTATTTTACATCATTAAGGTAACTTTATTGTTATGATGTCAAAAGGATCATATGGCATTACCAAGGCATATTTGAGGATTCGTTCATTAATTATACATGAAGCATTAGATAAGCTATTGTTGAAGCCTACAACCGAATTAACAAATAAGCTTGGATTTATTCAATCAATATTTAGCTACTCCAAGAGAGTTGGTCGCTACCTACTCTAATTCATGTCCTATAAATGACAAAGGAGGAAAAGGTGCATAGATGAGTAGGTGGCTTAATTCTCCCAATGCGAAGGATTTTGAGGGAGGAAAGTAGTTGAGGCAGACTATTATTGAGGAAAGAGGGCGAACAGGCGAGGGCCTTAAGGCTGAGAAAAGAAACTGAGAAGTGAAAATGATGGCCAATATAGATCTCTGATCTCGAAAATATTCTCGGGTTTCTCGGTCAAGTTAAGTGGTTACTTGGGTCGAGTTGAGTCTAGTGCCTAACACGGATGGGGGTTGGGGCTGGGCCTAATGCACTGAGCCTTTAAAATTTGCTCTTTTATTTGGTTTAACTATAAATAAACGGAATTTGGTGCATGTAGTGGGCAAGGTAATTTTAAAGAGTGGTCAAGGAAGAAGTTCACAATTTTTTTCTTGGACCAACCCATAGGTTTTTACTACGGTGGTTGAGAAAAGGTCAGATTGGGCGTGGTCAATTGACCATGCACCTCATAACGGATCTGCCACTATGAATGCTGATGCCAACATCATTGTTCTGCAAATATTTCTATGCTGTTCATGGTGTTTATTTCACTGCTGTTCTAGTTCGTTTGTGTGGTTTTAATTTAATTTCCTTTGTGTTTGCAGTGCGCTGGACTATTTCCGACCTGTGATCTCTTATTCTTATATTCACGCTTACATGCTGGATATGGTTTTTACCCTCTACTGGTACATACAGCTTCATGTCTTCACCTTTTGAGTTACTAAGCCTGTAGGAGTTTCTTGATGACTGTAGGAGATTTTTTGAGTTATTAAGATATTGCCCTTAAGTTATCATTAGCTTGTTAGAGTATTTTTGCTCCTAGTTGTTTCAAGTCTTTAGTAATATATGCTTGAGGTAGTTTAGTTTTGATTGCAGTTCCTCTATGCATGATTGGCTTGAGTTTACAGACGTGTTTTGGTCGTTTGTGTAATTAGGTCAGTCATTTACTTTAGAGGGCTTGACCATCTTCTTTTGTCGACTCAATAGAGCTTATCGGGAATAACAGAAAACAGAGTTCATCTTCTTCCTCTCTTGCATAGTTCTCCTTATTCTCACATAGGTGACATTAGACTGGTTTTTATATCTTCACATTTTTTGCTATAATTTGTGTTTTAATATAGATAAGAAACTTTAACCCCACAGTTTCAGTTTTTGGGTTCCATTTGGTAAGGTTTCAGCACCTCCTGCTGCTAGTACGGAGCTAATAAAAGAAATTAATCATTTTCCTTTTCAAGTAGGCATTCTAGGGACAATGCTTATGTTGTGGCATAAGGTTACAAGATGGGTGCTATTCCGTCTGGTAATGGCTCGAAATTGGAAGAGAAAATGTTACATGCACACAGGTGGTTGTGTGCTTCCAGCCGTCCACACATATTTAAGATGATTTCTGAATTACTGATTCGTAGGTTGTTATTCGTAGGTTGCTATTCGTAGATTAGCATGTTTGTGATGCACTGGAATGATATCATTTAGTCATGGAGTGCGATTTGACTTTTTTGAGCAAGACCGTAGCATTTTTATTTGTTTTCAAAATTTCTCATGCAGGAGCAGTTTCTGGAGAACGCGAAACTTTCTCCGAACTATTTCATTGCAAACTGTGAACAAATGTTGGTATGCTCCATGAATGCATTCTTTATCAATTATCTATCAATCAATTTACTCTTTGGCATTTTAGGAAACTATTCTTCTCAGCAATGTGTAGGACGAAGTATTTGAAATTGTACATGTTAGAGTTTACTTGCTCCAGTGTATTTTTGTTCCAACTCTTTATGAGGTTTTACATTATAGAGTGTAGCTTAGGCTTAAGGTGTAATGTTTATTTCCTTTTTCCAAGTTGTTAGCCCTCTCTCAAGTGAAGAACATTATAGTCCTTTGTGTAATTTAGGAGCTCACTTTCTCCACTTTTAATGCTGTTGGGCATTCCTCTCTTCTTCTTCCCAGTGCATACCAATAGTGAACTAGTCATCATCTTTTTGTTTGTGCAACAGCAATTCTTATAAAAGCAATTTGTATAATATTGACAGAAGGTTGCCGCTGTCATTGATGAGCTGCCCTTGACATTGCAAGACAAATATCTTTTTTGTACTAGGTAATACACTTTTTGTTCAGAAGAGTGTCAGAAAGGTATTGCACATATAATTCAAATGCTCATTTTAGGATGATGGACCCCTATTGTGTAGATGATTGCCAAATTGTATGTAACCTCCATTACTTTATTAAAGCCTGTTGGTCAGATGTATGGAATAACCATCAGCAAAATAAATGGGCACTTAGAAATTCTTAAAATGCCTTTATCCATTTATGTTGTAATCAGTTTTTCATTCACATAATCACATTTGAGCGACATGTTCATTTCTTTTTGTAATTGATATACATGTGTTCTTTACTTACCTGTAATCATTGAAAAGATAATCAGCACGCATACGTGTGTTATACATTACAATATATAGTTATAATGAAGTAGTGATAATTTGTGCAGTCCTTTTAACAGCAATCTTGGCTATGATTTTTGTCGAAGGCACTATATCCCGAAATTAATATTTGTCTTTCTCAACTCGCAGTCCTGCTGACATGAGTGATGATATTTCAGCTCAGGGCCTTGTTCAGGTTAGGATGATTCTTTTTGTGAATTTAGAATGAGATTTTTTTAACCTTTCATTTGTCTGAATGTGGGTTTTATGGGGTTAATCTCTACCTATGTGGTGCAGTTTGCTCAAAGCTATGCAAAAAGAGGGGTTGTTCGACTTAACGAAATTTTTACTCCTGGGACAATCCAGGTGCCTAAATCACAAAGTGCTTTGAAGGAGGTTGAATCTGTTCACAAGGTAACATCTCCTTTTATTCTATTTTTGACTGCTGCTTTGTAAGTTTGCATCTTGTCCTTACGAACTTGACCTTATTAATTGTAGGTTCTAGATCTTTATGTGTGGTTAAGTTTCCGGATGGAAGATTCCTTTCCAGATCGTGAGCTGGCCGCTTCACAGAAAGCAATATGCAGCTTGTAAGTGTAAAAAAGCATTTAATTTTTGTAATAATTTCCTATTCTTACTAACATCTGGTTGGCTGATATGCTAGATTGATTGAGGAATTCCTTGAGAACTGGGGATGGCAAAAGCCTAGAGGGAGAAGGATATTGGCGGATTTAAATAAGAGATCAATGCTTAGACAAGGACATGTTGGAGCAGATTCATGATATTTTTTATTCTTTAATTTATTATATAAAAATTTAATCTGTATAATTATAAGTCATTATATTTTTTACATCTTATTTTATTGTCCTTTGTGTACCAAATAATAATTAAAAAATAAATTACCGATTGAGAACATTTCAAAAATAATTATCGATCCGGTTATTTGATTAGCCACGTAGGTGCCAGTGTAGTGTTGGCCCTGCGCAATTTTTTTATTTAAACCTTGACCCGAAATACGTCGGCTTTCATCTAAAGTGACAGGAATCGGTTGAATGTCTTTCAGTTATAAATACAAATGTGTCAACTGACGCCTTTTAGAGAGCCTTAACTATTTTAGTAGGATAAACTTCAACAATGTATTTTTTATTTTTTTAATCTATTTTTATTTATTTTTTATTTTTAGTGTTATTTCTCATAATTATGATATTATATTTCTTATAATGATGATATCATAAAGATGTTGAATTATTGTATCTATTTATCGTAGATTTTGGGATATTTTTTTCGATAAGATATTAAGATATCATGATGATCAATAAAGAAGATAAAAAAAAGGCAAAAATGAACTCTAAATAAAGGATATATGATTCGGTAAAGTGTAAATATTATTTATTAGGATAAATTTTATCGAATTATATCTTCTTTATTTCTAGTTTGGTTTTATCAATTTTTTTTATTTTTAATGCACTTTTTAGTAATCATGATATCATAATGAACTTGATATCTTATAAATTTTTTTTCAAAATCTATGATAAATAACATCAATGATTAACATCTTTATGATATTATCATTATAATAAAGAGTATTAAATATAAAAATAAATTAAAAATAAGAGACATATGCATTGTTGAAGTTGATGTTGATTCAACAAACATTTTTCTATTTATAACCGAAAAACCGATGTCTTTTGCTTTATATAAAAACCTTTTGGGTCAGGGTCTAAAAAAAAAAGCGGCATAAGGGACCTGCATGGCTGGTCAAAATTATTTTTAAAATATTCTCAATCGATAATTTTTTTAATTATTATTTGATAAATTCTCCTAAAATTAACTCCGCACCACACAAAGTTTAACCGGGGTTTAGGACCTTAGGTAAGGTGACAATGAAAGAAAAATTTTGCTGAACTTTTACGCAACTACACAACAATTAAATATTTTTTTGAAGTATTACATCATTCTACTATGTAACAAACTCATCGAAGAAAAGCTATTATACACTGAATAGATCACCACTGAGAACTGCATTCATAAATGAAGGGGAGAAAACATAGTGGTGGCATTCTCCTACCTTAAAAGACAAGTTACCATTGACTGCAATCCTCAGAGGCATGCCTTTCGAACAATGAACAATTACCATTACCAATGACAAAATTGAAGCATGCAATCCCATATGGTGAATGTGAGGAAATTTGCGTATAAAGACTTGCGTTAATCTTTTGCCTTCCGTCTCAACTCATTAAGCTCCTTCTCAAGCTCTGCATCCTGGAACGAAAATGGTCTGCCAGCAGGAAGCTCTCCTTTCTACGTAACAGAAAAATAAAACTTTAATGCATCACAAACTCTCTAATTAACCTTGAGACATAAGTGCAAGAAAGAATAGCAAGACAGCACCGGTACACTCCCCGATATTTCCTTCTTCAGTTTTGCAAAATCGTCATCCACTGATGAACTTTCTAGCAAAGCAAACTGCAGACCATACTAGTAGTTAAACAATATCCACACTCACCACTTGGGAAACTAAGCCAGCAATCAAGGTGAGAATACTAATTAAAAAGGAAAACCTACTTTTCCTTCAAGATCATCAGTGCTTAGCTGATTCAACGCCTCTGCTTGAGACTCCATAGCCATAACTGCATCCCAGAAGGGGGAAAAAGAAATGATCAATATTGAATTATTGGCTCATAAAGTTGCTTATTTTTTTTCGAAAATATTAATGCTCACAATATCAATTAAAGGACTTTGGGTTTTCTCTTCTGAAAACAACATGATACGTGTAAATTAATATAATATGAACATTTAAAATTGGTCAAAATTAATTTCGCAAGATGAATGTATTCTGGCAAAGACTTCAGCTAATAGTTCTCAGGAACACACTAATCTTATACGCCTTTTAACCACTCATGACAGAAATAGAAAAACATCTTCCTAATTTGTTTGATAAATTATCTCGTAAAGCTCACTCCAGCTTGTTGATGACAAATCCCATATTTCGTTGAGCGGTGAGATGTGTCAGTTGATGATGTTGTTTTCAGTAAATCAATTACATGACAATGACATTGGAATAAGAGGATTCAAATAAGAATAGAACCCTACCCTTTTCCTCCATCTTCTCAAATGCAGAGAGAGCACTACTTGTATTGACATTACCCAGCATCTCATTTACTTTCGTAGCGGTTCTAAACAAACAAAAAGCGACCGTTTAGTTTGATGCTTTTCGTTAATGCACAAGAGAACTTATGTACAAATATAAGACCAGGGTTTAGGACAAACTTGGCAGATTGTGCACGAGCTTTTAGGGTGTCTTTCTTTGACCTTGCTTCCTGTATCTTGGTCTCCAGAAGCTACATAAAAAAAGGAACAAATAAATGAATCAACAAACTCGCCTATTCACGAAATTGATATATCAACAAAACTACTTAACTCTAATTGGTAAAACAAATTCAATGGAACAAATAAACATGTCTGATTTTACAGCAAATCATCCTTAGCAGCTCTCTATCCAATGTCTGAACTACAACCAACACCGACTGATCTATCTGAAAGATGAAGTAGTTTTTACCTCCGAATTCAATCATCTGTTTACTCAAGAAGCAAAATCTTGCCCACAGATAAGAATCTATGTTTGAGAGGATCAATGATTTCATTTTCATTTTAAACCCAAGAAGAAATGCGAGAAGTACAAGAACGATACTAAAGAGAAAACAAGTCACCTTAAACATAAGATTCTGAGAAAGAAGACACCGATGACCTCCAATTGTATAATCAATTAGAGGCACTAGGAATCACGTAGACAAACATAAAATACAAGCCGAATCATATATAACATTCTCACTAGACTGATGATGCCAACAACAAAAGCCCTCTTTTTCCATATAATTCTTAACCAGCCAAATTAGCACAAGCTAAATCATCATTGATCCCCTCCCCCCACCCATTACTGTTTTTCATATACACGGCTAAATTATAAACTCATACAAATTCCCAGATTAATCATACTTGTAATTTGCTGAAAAGCAATGCTGATCGAGGTTATGTAAGTTAAAAAACACAGGGAGTAAAATAACAAATTAAAGGTATGCTTGTTTTCTCTGTTTATATCCTTGTCCCTTTTCTTCCTTGCTTTAATAAAGTTTATCCAATATGAAAAATCACGGATTAAAGTTATGAGGCATGTGGAAACTGATTTTCGTGTCTTAAAATTGGCCATGTAGGCCTTCTCCCACAATTATGTTAAAGAAGCATACCATCTCACACATTTTAGAAGCTAATTGTGGCTGCTGCTAGCGTACGATACCACATATTACAATTTGGAGAAGTTAAAGATTAAAACAAACCCGAGTGTTGGAGACAAGATTATCAACAACATTCTTCTGCTGATCAAGTTGCGCTTTTAAAGAATTTGCATTGTCCTGTAATAGAAGAAACGTCATCAGTATGATAAACTATAAGATAGAAAATAACAAAAAAGAAGAGATTTTTAACCTACTTCGGATTCACCAAAGATGGTATTGAACAACCAACAATTTTGGCCTCTCACTATATGAAAGAAGAGAAATAATTACCGCATATGATTTACGCCTCTTGAGAGCTTCACGAGCAAGTTCCTCCTCTCCTTTCTCCAGAGCAAGTTGTGCTCTCCGATACCTATATGTAACAGAAATCTGCCATGGAATACTTACACTATAATGTTCATCGAGTTCTAGATACAAGACAACATTACCATTCATCAGAAGACTGCTGTGCAGCTTTATATTTGTTTTCCAGCTGCTTTTGTGATGCTAAAACCTGAAACCCAATAAGGAGGAGAAGAACAAAAAAGAAGAGATTTAATGAGCCACCTACAAAGAGAAGTAACAAAAATAACATTTTAAACAGCATAAAGAAACGTAATCATGCCACCATGAGGAGCACCTGTGCAGTCGCCTGGCGCATCTTTGTCAAGTCATCATTCATTTCAAGCACTGTTTGCTCGAGTATCTTTTCAGGATCCTCTACAGAGCTTATGAGAGCATTTGCGTATGACTAAACACACATGTGATACAAGATCAGGACCACGATTGCAAACCAAAAAGTCAGGACTCAGGAAGCATTATGAATTATCTAAAAATAAAATCAGACAACATCACTGTAGAGGCAAAAGCAGCATATAGTCATCTAACCTTGATAACTCTAGCAAAGCGATCAAAGAGGTTCATTTGAGCACCATGAACACCCCCTCCATATTTTCCAGATTTAGCTTTATAAGTAAGTAGTCGTCGCATTCCAATGTTTTTTAGATTTCCCACTGTAAATCAATCACACAAGATTCACAAGCTTCAACTAATATTCATGATGGAAAATAAGATAACAAATTGGCATTCATATGTAATGTAATTCATGCCCCTAATGGACGATTCACTAAGAAATGCTAGCAATAAGGATGCTACGTTTGGTGTGCAGGAAGACTGGGTGGGACTACATTCCGAATGACTGCATCAGAGAGAATATGGAGGGAACATACTAAGAGAAGGCCAAGAAGATCTTCACGGAGGATATAGCCAGCAATTCGTAGGATCTTAAGGGAAGGGGATAAATGGCATAATGATAGAGATATCATGTGAATATGTTACAATATAGTGTTAGGATAGTAAAACACATTTTGTGCCACAACCTTACCCAGATAATTGGCAAGTAGTGATGACGATGGTTTATTGTTAATAGAATACAAGCATTATTACTACTTATTATTAGAGAATTAAATTGCAGTTGTGAAAACAACACTATTCACGTTACTGGGGAGCATTATGAAGTGTATACAGTCTAAAAAGCTCTCGACTCTGTCACATGAATCATATTCTTGATTCGAGATAGATAACAAAGTGTGAGTGGCAACATACAATCTGCAAGGCAGACTCCGGATGGATGAGACAAAAATGTACAACACATAGGTAGCCGTTTCAAGACTCAAGAGTATCCAATGTTCCAAAAAACTGGAGCACATTTGAAGGTCAGCATGCAGATAATGGGTTACTTTGGCAGGTCTCGCCACCCTAGTAGTGAGTTAGTATTAGTAGTTTGCATTACCAGCAAAACTACGACTAAAGCTGCTCAGACAGCACATTTCGATACTAGATATTTGCAGCTTTTATTATTTGTGAAAAAAATGCAGAGAGCAATCTTCCATGAGAAAAAGCAGTCCACTATACGCGGTGGGAGAAAAAATACTCTCTAGAGACAAATTATCATCCAAATTGTATTTCCCAGCCAAAATTGTTTGTTATACTACAAGTAATGGAAGTATGTCAAAGACGACATTGAGTTAAGACAGAAGCAGCAAATCAAATTCTGAACAAATGAAAGTCACCTGAATTAGTGAGGAAAGGAGTGGAGAGGGGCTTGCGGCCGACATAGACACGGGTGGGCGGAGAATAGGAAGAAGAGGTCGAAGAAGAAGAAGGAGATGGGGAAGGAAAGCTGAAGCCGCCACAGAGGTGGGGAGGAGCCTTCACAACCGCCATTGATGCTGACAGTCCTCGTCCCTCCTCCTCTCTTTCCGGGAACTCTGATTCGTCTGGCTTCTGGTCTAGACGGAGGAGGAAGCAGACAAAAAAGCTAAGAAACAGGGAGAGTGGGGTGTGTGGCTAAGCGATGCTCGCCCTCCCCTCCTGCTAACAAATAATGCTGCGTCTTTTATCCTCTAATTGTGTCTTCCTCACCCATCACCCAACCCAACTCCGCTCCTAAAGACTTCTCTCTCGCGGGCGCGCGCTTTTACTTTACACTATCCGGCCCTAATAAGACTCGGCTCAGCTTTCTTCTTGGCTGGGCCTGGAAGGCCTGTTGGCTGTGGTGGACCCGTGGCGTGCTTTTTTCTTAAGATACTAATTTTTTTTTATTATAGAGTGCTTGGACTTTATTTTAAGGAAGTAAAATTAGTAGTAGAGTCATAGTTGAAATAGATGGTAACAAGTCTCAATGTATGATAAATTTTGTTACTTAAAATCTATTATTTACAGAGAATGAGATATTGATAGTGATGTGGTGTATATGATAAACGCAGAGTGGGTAAAGTGGACGATAGCCTCATGAGTTTTGTGTGATATGTGTGCTTTAAAAATGCTTAAAGACAAGTTCTATAAGACAATTATTAGGCTTGCAGTACTCTATGAAGCGAAGTGCTGGGCACCGAAAAGAAGTTATATAAATAAGTTAAATATAACTAAAATAAGATTATTAAGGTGGATTACTGGGATAACTATGAAAGATAGGATTAAAAATTAATATAATTGTGAAAATTTAAGGGTACCTCATTTAATAGAGAAGCTAAGAAAATATAAGTTGCATTAATATGGACACATGTAAAGAAGACTTATAGATGTCCCTGTAAAAAAATTAGAAAATATACATGTAAATAATGTCAAAAGAAAGAGACCAAATAAAATTTGAATGGAGTTAATAAAAAATATTGACTTTACTATTTATTACAAAAGAGGTTGCTCAAAAGAGGCTTCAATGGAAGAGTAAGATCTATGTCGTTGACCCTAAATAATTGAGAAAAAAACGGTACTTGATTATGATTATGATATTGAAAATTTTAATCCTGAAGATGCATATTTTGAACTATTGGTCATGACTACTGATTACAAAGTAATTTTACCATGCGATATAGCCTGGAGCACAGTTTCTCTACTTGCATCAGATACAGCTCACATTCCTCGTCCGTGGTTTTCATTTCCATGTTTGAAGAAGAAGAACAAGTAGCCGCAGCCGTTGCCGAAAAAAAAGGGTTGCATCAGCAACATGCTGGCCAACTGAAGGCACAGTTGAACTTTGATTAAAAAATTTCAATAGAATCTGAAGAAAGAACCATTGCAATCAAACCATGCTGGGCAGCTCAATTATAGCATGCACAATACTGGACTTCAATTTAAAGTTGTACAAGAATCAGCGAGAGAAACAAAGAACCATTTACTCAATTGCAGTACAGAGAAAAACTAAATTACAAATAGAAACAACCAACAATGTCACTTCCAAAGCTCCTCCATCGGGATACCACGATCGCGGGCAACATCACGGAACTGTCTCATATTTTGGACTGCAACCACTGTTGCTCTAGCATTGTTAAGAGCATTTTTACTTCCAATCTGTTTCCCTAAAGCATTCTCAACACCTGCCATCTCCAGCACAATTCTAACAGCACCTCCAGCAATGACACCAGTACCAGGTGAAGCTGGTCTCAGCATCACCTTGGCTGCCCCATAGTCTCCATCAGATCTGTTTATTCCATGAAAAACACGTTATTTACAAAAATACTTAATACTGAAAGAAGCCCAAAAAACAATCTACGATGTTCTAGCTTACAAAAGTATAATGCAGTAAAAAATCAGTATCAAGCATCAAAATGTATCGCATCAGATACCCTCCAACTCCATACTAAACCAAACTTCTTTTGGTACCATGGACACTAAATTTTAGTCAGCAAAATGGTGAACAAAGTCGTCTAATGGAAATATCAATAATGCTAACAATTTTGAGATCGCCAAATAAGTCTAACATGCAGATCTACTTCTCCGATTAAGAACAGGATGGGCTCTACTTGTGCTAATTGCTGTAAATATTTATAAGCATACGATACCAAAATCATTACACAGAAAGGATATGGAGACCAACATTAGTTTAAACAATTATAAGCTAAAATGTGTTACATAGAGCAGTTCATCGCATATTAACATTCTATGGGTAGACTACGTATAAGGAGATCATATTTTTACAACAAAGAATTGTAAAAGTATGCTGTCAACATCAGATTATCCTCCACAAGAAAGTGTGCTATTCATGATAGATTAACACTTTGACAGTGTAAAGTGAAAAGGCACATGCATCAAATTTGCAACTCCATAACACTAAAGAGGCCACGAAGCACATCATAAGAAGCCTTCATATGCCCGTAACACAGGCACCTATTTTCTGGACACTATAAAAGTTAAGTGAGATATCTAGATCAATTATGTATTCTCCCAAAAAATTCACATTTATTAGGCAACAATTTCGTTCACATGCACAGATTTTCTCCATTCCATATTAAATGTCTGGATTAGAAATCACAGATAAAATAAGTTTAGTTCATTTGGATATCCAATCCAAACAATTAAGGTATAAATGAGAGAGTATATTGCTGCAGGATGGCAATTAAGCGATTTATATAAGCACATTGTATCATTAACAGGACTATACTGTGATTTTTTTAACAATATAACAATGAAAGGACTAAAATATGAATTAGTTACAGCAACTTCATCTGTTAAGTGCATTGCTTATCATAGAAACTAAGGAGCAACAGATAATCAAAATCATCTACCTACATTACCTTCGGTTAATGAGTATCCGATAGTAGTAACAAAGACAGAAGAATTCAAGAAGAATTTCCACTGACCTGTGAGGAAACGTTGAGTACTTGGTCATGGGCACCGTAATCAGATTCCGGCGCGCATTGGTGGCGGACTTGTCAACAGCAGAGATAACCTCCTTGGCCTTGCCAACGCCAACACCAACATTGCCCTTCTTGTCCCCAACGACGACGACGGCCCTGAAATGGAGCTGCTTTCCGCCCTTGACGACCTTGGTGACCCTCCTGACCTGGACCACGCGCTCCTCGAACCCGTCCCTCACCTTCTCCTTCTTGCGCTTGGACCCGAACCCCCCGACGGCCTTCTTCATCTTGGCGTCCATGACATTGACGTCGTTGCCGAGGACGCTGACGCCGCTGTAGGCAGGGCCGTAGATCTCCTCGTAGGCGGAGGCAACCTCGTCCTCGGACTCGGCGGGCCCCTCGTCGAAATAGGGGGGCGGGACGTAGCCCTCGGGCGGCTCGATGGGGTCGAAGGGGTAGTCCCGGTTGGGGTCGAGGTTGTCGAAGAAGGTGGTTTCCACGTCGGCGTTTTTGGAGGCGGCGGCGAGGGGAGGTGCTGCTCTGAGTTTCGCGATGACAGGGGGGAGGTGGAAGAAGGAGGAGAAGGAAGTGGGGCGGCGGAGGGAGAGGTAGGAGAAGGAGGATGAGAGCGCTGCCACCGCCGCAGCGTTGGACATGGACGCCGCACCCATCTCTATCTTCTCTGTTTCTGTTTCTGTTTCAGCAGCAGCAGCCGAAGATGAAGATGAAGATGAAGAGTCTTATCCAGTCACCAATCGGCTCGGCTGAGTCGGCTTTCTTTGGCTGGCTCAGCTTGGAACTCTACCAGGGTCCGGATGGAAACTAGCCTAGACAAAACCTACCAAGCTCGGGGGGTGTTCCAGTCGTCGCATCTCGCCGCTTCCCCGACCGCCGCCACCGCCACCGCCCAGTTCAGACACTAACAAGCTACTCATGCTTCTACTCCTTTCTTTGGCTCAGAGTCTGCATCACACATTGCACAAAATTTTCCTTTTTTATCCTTATATTTTATAAATGACTTGTTTCTTTGAGAATGCTGCTTCTCTTCCATTTTTCTGCTCTTCCTGGTTTTTGCTGTAATGAATCATTGTCTGTACTTCTAGAGCATGACCACATATGAACACATCTGCATTTGACAAGTAGATTGCTTATACTGATTCCGTCTACATTACTTACTGGCCTGGCGTTGCTGCTCACATTTGACTGATTAGTATTGCTGATTCTATAGCAGTGAATGTCCTTTGTTCTCTTGTTGCTACCTTAAACTGATCTTCTGTTAAGCTTTGTTGACCACCTTTGCTTGTGTCAGGTTAATGCAAAATGCTTGCAAAATGTAAATCACTTAACTTCTTCTCAAATTTTCAATTCCAAGGTTCTGCCCAAGCTTGGTGTACTGTTCTGTCTGATGGTTGCTCAGAAATTTTTGCGCCATGGTGGAGCAGGCTGAACTCCCTTTTGGGCAAGTGGGGGTGAAATACTGATGGACCAGGATCGTGACAAGCGTACTGGGAAAGTGTGTGATGTAGATGATGCGGATAAAATTAGTAGGATTTTGATGAGCAGTAAATCTGACTCTTGTTCGAGCTATGATGGTTGCGGTGTTGTTGATGTAGAAGACACTGTGGTGGATAAACTACTGAAAAGGTTCAGCTATGACTGGATTCCAGCATTTGGCTTCTTTAGATGGGCTAATATGCAAGCTGGTTATAACCTTTCAGTGGATGCGTACAACCTAATGGTTGACATTTTAGGGAAAGCTAAGCAGTTTGACATCATGTGGATTTTGGTTGAGGAATTAATCCAACATGGTTTCACTGGTTACAGTAATCAAAATTATGAGTAGTCTTGCATGAGCCGGTCGATACATGGATGCAATAGATACACTTAACAAGATAGAACGTTTTGGCTTGCAAAAAGACACTCCATCTATAAATTTGCTATTCCATCTATAAATTTGCTATTGGACTCTTTGTGCAAAGAACAGTATGGAGCATGCCTACGATGTGTTTTTGGAGTTTAAAAGTAAAATTCCTCTTGATGCTCACTCGTTTAATATTTTAATACATGGTTGGAGCAAGGCTAGGAAATTTGATGAGGGTCGAGGTGTATGTACCTATGGATGAAATGAGATACCATGGTTTTCACCCATTCGTTATTTCCTACACCAGTCTGATTGAAGCTTATTGTAAAGATAAAAATTTCTGCAAGGTGGATTCTCTTCTTGATGAAATGCGAGCTAATCAGTGCCTACCAAGTGTAGTGACCTATACAATTGTAACTCATGCTTTGGGGAAGGCAAAGCAAACCCGAGAAGCTTTAGATATTTTTGAAAGGATGAAAAAAGATGGTTGCAGCCCTGATGCTTCATTTTACAACTCTATGATTTACATACTGGGAAAAAGTGGGCTTAAGGATGTACATGAAATATTCAATGAGATGTGTGGCAATGGGATATATCCTGACAACATATAACACCGTAATTTCTTGTGCTTGTGACCATTCACAAGAAGAGCAAGCTATGGTATTTCTAAGCAAGCGCCTTTCCATTTACTAATGTGCTGCAAAAAGCAGAGGATGAAAACCTTACAGTTCTTACTGAAGAATAAATTTGAAAACAACATCAGCTTGGATCGAGGGACATATACTCTTCTAGCAAATAGTTTGTGTAGGAATGGAAAATTACAGCTGGCATGCTTGTTTTTTGAAGAAATAATATTGAAGGGATTTCTTCCAAGTCACCACACTTATAATTTGCTGGAGGAGGAACTTGGAAGGAAGAATATGATAAAGGAGAAGAAGAGAATTCAGGAGTTGATTTCTGTTCTAAAAGCTCGAATTCTGCTCTATTAAGGTGAAAGAATTGACCCTTTTCTTTACCCTTCTCAACAAGTACAGATGTTATTTGAAAATTGTTGTTTCATTAACTCTCACTAAAGAAAGACAAAAGGAAAACAAAAAATGAAATCATTTTGCGTTCAAATTTTTATTTTCCGTTTTTGACTCCCAAACAGCCTGCAATTATTGACTTACAATTCTCTTGATTGAATTCTTCGATCCTTCCTTATTTCCTTTGCATTCATTGTTCCAGAATTTTATGCTCCTTGTCGAAATTTCTGTTTCATGTGGACTAGAAGCCAAGTGCATAAAAAATCAGGGGAGCTTGTCAGCCTCATCGCCTAGGCTGAGTATTGATGCCCTTTTTGGATAATCATAAAGCTTATACCCATGGCAATAACTCAATTATCAGATTATATGTTCATTTCATATTGAACCAGACCAGTTTTTTTTTGCTCTGATTTGGTCACTACAATCGAGTGCCGAGAGAGCTCATTTAGAGTGTTATGATGAAGAAGGGTGTCATAAGAGGTTACATAGATATCATTAAGGATATGTATGAAGGGTTGTGACTAGTGTACGAACTATTGAGGTGGAAACCAAGGAGTTTCCAGTTACAGTAGGTCTTCATCAAAGGTCAGCCTTAAGTCCTTATCTTTTTGCTTATAGATGAGCTTACTAGACATTTGCATGATAATGTACCTTGGTGTATGCTTTTTGCAGATGATGTAATTTTAATTGAAGAAAGTAAAGTATGTCTGAATATGAAACTGGAATTATGGAGGGAGGCTCTAGAATCAAAAAGGTTTTAAAATAAGTGGACTAAGAGAGAGTGCATGGATTTTAATTTTAAGGAAGGTAGAACTATAGGTAGAGCCGTAGTTGAAATAGATGGGCAAGTAGTGCGTGATCAATTCTGCTACTTAGGATTTATTATCCATAAAGAAGGGGATATTGATAGTGATGTGGTGAACAGGATTAATGCGGGGTGGGTAAAGTGGAGGGCAACCTCGGGAGTGTTGTGTGATAGGCGTGTTCCAAAAAGGCTTAAAGGCAAATTCTATAGAACAACGATTCGGCCTGCAATACTCTATGGAGCGGAGTGCTGGGCACCAAAGAAGAGTCATATAAATAAGTTGAATGTAGCCGAAATGAGAATGTTAAGGTGGATGAGTGGGATAACTAGGAGAGATAGGTTTAGAAATGAATATATTCGTGAGAGTCTAAGAGTAGCTCTTTAAAGGAGAAGCCGAATGCAGGTTGCGTTGGTATGGGCATATACAAAGAAGACCATTAGAAGCCCTTGTGAGAATATTAGAAGGGATATATGTAAACGATGCTAAAAGAGGGAGAGGGAGACCTAAGAGAACTTGGATGAAGTTAATAAAAAAGGATTTGGCTTTACTATCTCTTACAAAAGAGGTAGCCCAAAACAGGCCTGAATGGAGGAGTAAGATCCGTCTCGCTGACTCCAAATAGTTAGGAAAATACGCTACTTGATTATAATTATAATTATGATTTGGTCACTACAATAACTCATAAGAAAGAATTTGCAGCAATGTAATGTAGCCTGTTTCACTGAATCATTTTCAGGTAACACAAGAAATGAATGGAAAAGCACAATATTTAGGGTCTGTTTGGTAGAGGATCTTAGGGAAGAAGCTAGATTGAAGAATCATGGTGTTTGGTTGGGAAGAAGTAGCTTTTGAGGAAAAATTTAGGGTCTGATGGCATGACAGGGGTAAATAATAATAAAAAACTCATTTTCATGATTTTCTAAGAGAATCATGAAAATCTCCTTCATTTTCCAAAAGAAACCAGCTTTCACTTCATTGACTTTTCTCAATGGCATTCTTTGTAATTTTGTAAAAAAAGATAGGTTTAGGGACCAGCTTTTCTCAATCATGAAAATGTGTTTTTTTATTTACCCCTATCTTTTTTACAAAATTATAAAGAATGCTATTGAAAAAAGTCAATGAAGTGAAAGTTGGATTCTTTTGGAGGAAATTTTCATAAAGAAACTAAATTCTTCTAAAATCCAGTTATGTAGCTGCGCCAAACAGGCCCTTAACGTGTCCTATAACGAAATGAATTAGTTATGATGTTTTCCCTTGCATCAGTGAAAGCTAGTAAGTTGTGCGTCTTGTGAGTCCATATTAAATGAGCAGCCAATATCTTGCTCAGGGAAGAGGTGTGAATGCAGGACATGCATACCTTGCTGCCAGCTGAATTTGTCAGGTTCTACATCAAGTTTTGTACTTATTGTTGACTGTGGATTTAGCCATCAATCCACATTGCTTGGTAGAAGCTGCTGCTTTCTCCAAAACGCAGTCATCCTTGAAAGACTCGTAGTAGTACATCTCTTTATTTGATTCACATGCACTGTTGTTTACTTTTAGTTTTCTGGCAAAGTTTGCAACATCAACTCCCGAAGTATGTTGTTCATTTATATTACTGTGGGAAATTTGTCGAGATATAGATTCAGAGGCAGATTGGCGTTTTTCTTCTTTTTTGAAGGCTTTTTGTGTTTTCATGAGTCTGTGTTGCTGCTTATTATTGTTTCCTTGACTTATTTTTGTAATTTGTTAAGACAGTTGTTTTAAAGAAATAACACTTTGTGATAGAGTACTTCTAGTGGCGCCATGCTCCTCTATTAATATATATTACAATGTAACTTTCATTTCATTGATGTATCGGCCCTGGAAAATATGATGTGGCCACTGGAAAATTTAAAATGTGCTGCAAATAAATCTCGTGCTATCATAACTAATCTTTCCCATTATGTTGCTTTTTTCTTTCTCATTTTATGCTTAAATTACAAGATATGCCTACAGTATCATTCACATCATGTATGTGGAATGGGGAAGAGAATGTGCATGTTCTCTGATATAGTGTTATTTATTCTTGAACTATTGTGAATTTTGGATTCATTTGGAATTCCTGAAAGTGTGAATTTTTTTCCCTGATCCATACATGTGCAGTGCCTGGACATACAGCTGAACTTTACAATATCATTGGTGGAATGTTGGTAATTTGAACACGAGTTAATGTATGAGATTAGGATTTTGCGAATCATGGATAGAGATAGCTGTGAGTAACAGGAAAAGCGGTGGCGTTATCCTTTTATCATGGTTTTTCATTACAGTTACCCCACTCATACTTTTGCATTGCCTGGACACACCTGGACTTCACAATATCACTGGTGGCATATTGGTAACTGGGAACACAAGTTACTTAGGGGCCGTTTGGATCATGAAAAATCAGCTCCATCCACTTCCAAAAATCCAGCCGGTTAGTGGATTTTTGGGATAATCCACTAACCAGGTGGATTTTTCAATGTGGATGTTTCTGATTTTTCACGCCCCAAACAGCCCCTTAGTGTATGAGATTCCTTCGTATCATTGATGTTGCAACTCGTGGAGAGACCCTGATACCTGTCAGAAACAGGTAAAGCGGTGGCATTTCCCCTTTATCACCATGGTGGTAATTTTGTTGCTGTCATTGTCGTGATTGCTATTGAACTTATGACCTTTAACGTGATTGATAACACATAAGTCACTTGATATTATCTTACTTCTATTACAGGGAGGTTATGCTAGGGCAAAAGGAGGATTACCTTAGCAAGTTCAGGTAACCTTAGCAAGTTCAGGTAAGATGTATGCTGTAATTGTTCCTTTATGAATTTTGCTAAAAAGCTCAAAAATCATTTCCCCCTAAAATTCCATAACCATGCCATGTGCATCCGAACAGGCAATTTACATGCCTGTGTTGCTGATGATGGTGATGAAACTAGATTCTTAGCGAAAGAAACAAATTTATTAATTAGTTTACATGTTTACTCAGTGAATGAAGAATGCCCAATTGGTCGAGTTGTAACTTGTAAACAGGCAGTTCATGGGTAGAAAAAGCAGGTCTAATATCTTCAATATCAAAGAGCTAATAGCCGCATAGGAAGTGGAAGGTTTTGTTCAGCAACAAGGAAACAATAACCTAGCGGTTAGTGCCTTGCTGAACCTAAAATTGGTTAATAGAGAGCAATTAACATCTTTTAGTTAACCCCATAATAAGGAGCCAAGACAGCATAATTAATTTTTTCCTATTTTATAGCTTTTTCTTTTTTTTATATAACTTCAGTTAGGAAAAACAAATAGGACACTTGTTTTGATTTTGACACTTGAAGCTAACATTCAGAATTGGACTAAATAACCCGAAGACGATCCAGAACTACTGCACATATCTCTAAGAAGAGAAAGGGTGAGCCATGAAGCCGTTGAAGATCAAGGAGGTATACCTCATCACCAGACTTGTAAAGCTGTAGAGCATAAAATGTAGGTTAGAACTGAAGATCTTTCGAAGTATAACCTAGAAATGTTCTACTGCTTTCAGTCCAATGATCTATATCAAGGTAACTGAACAAATGAATTTTGCATCCAAGAATGTTGTGCAATGTATTTATCCTGATGCTTCAAGTAGTATTTTAAGAAAATAGCCGGAAGAAAAGAGAGCATAAAACTTACCTGCATTTCAAACTTGACTGTGTTATTTGATGTAATACCAACTGCACCACCTTCAATGCTGCTTAGAGAATCATCCGGAAGAGCTTCGTTCGATTGTAACGGGGCATTAAGTGGATTGCCAAGATAAGTAGGAAAATTTGGCAGCCATCTGCATTTCATGTTGTAGTCCCCTATACTTTTCCAGCAAATATTCAAGCTACGAAGAATTTTCAGAACTGCAATCATTATCTCACGAGGTCTAGCTTGAAACTGCAAGAAATTGTTGATAGAAATCAAATGTATGATTGAAAGCACAATTATTTGAGAATATTTAAATATAAAATTACCTGAAGACCAGGAGACCATTTCCCTCCATAGGTAAGTTTTTGGCTCGTACCTCTCTGGTACGTATAATCATGCTTCTGCAAACTGTGGCCAGTGTTCTGGGAGATGTTGCGTGGGTGCAAACTTGAAGGGATAAAGCCCTATTAGAAAGAAAAGCTATGTTAGATTTTTGTTCTCTTCTTTTCTTCTTGCATAGCTTTCATTTTTTTCTTTCTTCTACTCACTGAGGAACCTGGCAGGGCAACCCCAAGGTTGCAACCGAAAGCACGAAGTTGGTCATCCAAGAGAAGATAATACGTTACAGTTGCCTGCAAATAAAATAGTTAAAGATCAGTGATCTAACATATTGGAAGGAGTCAATGGGTAGGATTTAAACCGTGAGAGGCTACCTGAGTTTGCTTTCCATTCTGTAGAGATTCAGTTACTTGGCTATGGGTGAAGCCATAATCGACAACAGCTTGTACAATTTTCTCATCAATCTGCTTGTTGAAATTTGAAATTAACAGTAAGAATTCTTCACATGTATCAAGAGCAATTATTGGATTTAAAATAGTTGCTTTAAACGTATCTGTACAAAAAATCTTATCAGTTTTCGCCTGTGAATATCCCTTTTGATTACACTATCGTTGCTCTTCTGTGATACAACCAAAATGTGCATAAGAAACTCCCCAAAATGGCCAAGAACTGAGAAAGGATCTGAATGTGTAGAAGGTATTCAGATATCAGGACTGACTTACATACCGGAGGCTTTTGATTTTCCTGTGTATGTGAGTTTATGTTTATAGTGATACTTTATTGTTGCTATTTTCCCCCTGATCTCACTAGAAGTTGCCTGCATCCTAGTCACCTAAACTAACCATTACTGACAATTTTAAAATCCCATATTCAACCTGCCTATACAGCTTCTGGCCAGTCTTATACTAAGAGCAGAAGAACACCGCAGATGATCTGGAACATTTAGAATTTTCAAAGAGAAGCCATGCCTTGTTCATTGTGCGGACTGCATTAAATGCAGGAACAACCAAGTGTTGTCGAAGTTGATCCTGAAACCATGGGTGCCGACGTATTTCTGGAATTGAGATCCGCTTTATGGGATCAAAAATGAGCATCTGAGAAATTAGGTCTCTTGCCTCAGATGATAGATGACCAGGAACAGGAAATCTTCCACTCTACAAGACAACATCAATTGAAATTTGAAATGTTAGCAAAAACCGGTTAATCAACATTTAGAAACCATAATAACAGCATTCTCTATAATAATAATACTCTTTGCAGTACCTTTAATTTCATGAGCAGAGTTGGGAAGTTATCGGCTTCAAAAGGAAGCCTTGCACATAGGATGGTATACAAAATGACTCCACAGCTCCAAACATCAACCTCAGGTCCAGCATACAACCGACCACAAAGAAGCTGCATAATAATGAATGCCCAAACAAAAGGTATTGGCAAAATATGTACATTGATTCATCGATCTCAATGTGTGGCAGAACAGGATTAGCTAGTACCTCAGGAGCAGCATATTCTGGACTTCCACAACTGGTCTTAAGAAAATGACCATCTCTCATGACATTGCTGAGGCCAAAGTCTGCAATCTTGACATGTTTTTGGGAATCTAAGAGTATATTCTCAGGCTTTAAGTCTCGGTGAACCACCTTACTGAGATGGCAGAACTCCACACCAGAGATAATCTGCAGCAAAAATCAATTTGAGCAACTGAACCACAATCATATTTGAAGTAAAGTAAATGGCATACAACAAGGTGGTTTGGAACAGAGAAAGTTTTCTATAACAACCTGTTGAAAGAGATATCGACCCTCTTCTTCCTTCATATGCTGACACTTGGTTGTGATGTAATCAAATAAATCCCCACATTTCATATACTCCAAGACGATGTATATCTTCCAGCTGGTCTCAATGACTTCATAGAGTCGAATTATATGAGGATGTGCTAACAGCCTCAGTATTTTGATCTCTCTAGTTACTGCGATGGTCAAAGGAAGAATTTTATATTTGCATAATCACTCATTGAATCTTTTTTCATTCAATCACTCATTAAACCTAGATGTAAAAGCAAGAATCACTAGAAGGAAAAATGAAAGAAAATGTTGATGAGTACCTTTTTCAGTTTCAGAGTCGTTCATCCTTTGGCGATCAAGGATTTTGATGGCAACTTTAAGCCCAGTGAGAACATGTTCTGCTAGTATCACGTTACTGAATGTTCCAGACCCAAGAAGCCAACCTAATCTGTAATTAGCCAGCGCTGTCTTCTTTTTAGAGTGGCGTCTCCCCCTCGCACACCTTGTCTCCTCCATTTTATTTGTACCTGGAGCCCCAAACCGTTAGAAGCAACCATCATGCATCAATATACTGACGGAAAACAATTCTTATTAGCACAATAACAATATATATCCTAAGTAGACTGGCCAACAAGACAGCTACACAAACCCTGTGAAAGCAGCTCACGAATCAGAAGATCATACACGATCATAAACTATATCAATAATTTAACCATATTGCCCATCACTATTTTTCGTCAGTAACTGTAATATTACTCTGATGATCTAAAGATGGCTATTCAGAAAGTTTAAAAAATTATGATGAAGCTAATAATCAGCAAATATGTCAAAAGAAGGCGGTCATAAGTAACTCAAATATGGAAAGGAAACAAGTTCAAGTAGTAGATGAAATTGAAGGAGCATCAATTTAAGCTCAAACCAAACAAAAAACGTATAAGAGAGAGAGTGGAGAAAAAAGTAACTCAAACCAAAGAATGACTTTGTATGTTAAAAGAAGACGGCCATAAAGTAACTGAAATATGGAAAGGAAAGAAGTACCAGTAGTTAATGAAATTAAAGGAGCAAACTTAAATTACAGGAGAGAGAGAGAGAGAGAAGAGAGGAAACTTACTTGGTGAGGAAGAAAGGGGGAGTGGAGAGTGGAGTTCTGATATTTATGCGTTAAATAACCGGTTTTTCAAAAGAGATGAGTTTACGTGAGATCGTTCTCATATAAGGAGCATGAGGCCAATCTTTATTGCCGTTAGATTTCGATCGGAGGGTGGATATCAAATCAGTGGGTAGGTGAGTGTGTCACATCAAGGAGTGGGTAAAATCATTATGGATATTTGTAGCGTCAGATCAAGATCCAATGGCTAAGATTCAAAGTGGCCTCATATAAGCAATATGAGAGCGATCTCATTTAAACTTTTCCCTTTTCAAAAAGCTCGAGCCTGTAGAGAAGGGTTTCTTATACTCCCTCTGTTCCAAAATATTATGTATATTTAAATTTTTTTTATTTTTATTAGATTATGAAAACTACAACGAAATCAGATCGCTCCTTCTCCCTGATATCCCGTGTAACTCGTATGTTCGTTCAAGAACAAAGTTCTAGTCAATCTTTCTAAGTGTCCTTCAATTTTGAAAAAAGGAAGTCACTTAATTCGGTAAAATATACATAATATTTTAAAATAATAATATTTTTAAATGTACATAGTATTTTGGAAGGAAGGAAGTAATATTTAATTTAATACCCTTCTACGTGCAAGCAATTATCAAAGATCAGTACGTGGACAAAATAAGAGAAGAAAAGACAGAAGATAAACCGCATGATATTAAAAAAATATACTTGAAATGATAATGGGAAAAAATTTGCTCCCTACTAATGCCATGTTAGATAATTGGTTTTTCCGAAAGCTGAAGCGCATAGGAAAGGTTTTTTTTTTAATATCTAAATTTAACATTATGCGGAGAGAGGAGTACAAAAGGGTGGTGGGGGAGGCTATCATAGGAAGTCACGTAGGAGTAGACTGGACAAAGCCTGTCTTCTTCTTTTTTTCTTCTTAGATTTTTCTTGTTGGCTTTGTTTTGCTGATCAGGCTGGCCAATCCAAGTCTTATATTTGACAGCATAAAATAAACGAAAATTGAAAATGATTGGAGGGAGGAGGAAAAGACGCAGAAGAAGTCGTTCTTGACTGGGACATAAAGTAAAAGACTAAAGATTTGCATTTGGTGGCAGCTGATATGTATTATAATTCCTACGCATTCTTGAGCGTTCGTGTCTCCGAGCTCAGGTAGCATTCATTTTGAGGGCCAGATTGTTGACGGTAAACCATGTTATATGACAGTTGCCAAAAAATGTTATGACTCATCAATGATGGCACACTGACTCGATAGTTACTTGATTTTAAAGCACATTAAGTTGGATAGTATTGTTTTAGGAGTGCTCTAGTTTTGATACTTGTTTTACGATGAAATTTGCCAACACAAAAATTAATCTATTAGCAAACTTTTTCACCTATCATAAAAAGCGAACTTTTTTTTTTATTTCGAAAAAAACAAACTTTTCGAAGAGTGGTTCTACACTTCTACTGCTACATAAAAAAAGGAAAATGCTCTTTTCATTAAAGCACCATTGATTAAATGGGTCCACTTTTTTTGGGCCCAATGATCAACGGTGCTTTAACAAGGACGTATCTTTATCACATGCAAATTTAATCGCCAGTTTAGCAATAGATTACTCGTAAAAAAAGGTACTAATTGGGCTTTGTGGGGCTCTTTGTATGGTCTTATTAATTGGGCCTTGTCTTCACTCGTTGGTTGAAGGTTGAAAGAACATGGAAAATGGAGCAGCCAATGCCGGGCTCACACCACAGCCCAACAAAGCGAGCCCATATATATGCCCACTAGTGACCAGTAGGCCTCCTAGGGCATGGCTTCGACGCTCCTCCCGCCTTCCACTTCGCAGACGTCGCCTGCCGGACACCGCCGCTCCCGCCGCCCGGCCCCGCCGCCCATGCAAATATAGCCCACGCATTTACCCTCAATCTCTCCCCCTTCTTCTTCTTACTTTAACTCCATCCTCCCTCCCTCCCTCTGTTGCTCTCCTCCTTCCCGATTGTCTCCTCGTCCAAAGGTGCTGAATTTGTTTTTACCATCTTTCCTTTATTCTCAGCTGCATGAAATACTGTCTTGTTTATGTTATTGAATTATCTGCCCTTATATCTTTACATGTTTAGCTTTTTCATGTTTTTTTTTGTTTTGTTAAAAAAATTGGGACTTGCTCTGATTATTGTGTCTGAAATCCAAGTGAGTGATTGAGGGAAACTGACCAAGTTGTTAGCTTTTGATAATTGCAATTATATGCTCTATAGGCTAAGTTTCAAGCTATGAAGAGGGCTGGTGAGTGGCATCAAGTGCATTCAATATCTGATACCTCCTCGGACTCCGATTCAGATTCAGATTCCAAGGATAATCAGGTCACAGATCCTTCAAAGAGGGTCGATGGAAAGCCAACGAATCCAAACTCCAAGTTTTCTTTGCCAGAAGGTATGCATGTTGTTGACTTGCTTCTACATATTTAACTCACAAATGTTGTACGTATTTTGTATCCTTAATTATGCATCATTATATGCAAACCTGGCTAATACAAATTTTAAAGGGTTGTTCGTGCGAAGAATGATACGCTCTTCGTCCAATGCAGCCTGTCTGCATTTGAAAATGAGTTAAATTTATTGGATTCTAAAGCCCATACAAAAAAACGAGTTTTGTATTTTTTGGTCGTGAGGGAGCAAAGTCATCCATTTAATTATGGAATCGTGTTTTTTCAAATCCAGACAGGCTTCATTGGCCGGAGTAACTTTTTTTTTTTTTGCAGAAGCAATTGTATGAAAAATGAACATGGATTGTAAGTAGCGACCTATGTCTAGCTTGACTTTAAAAGAGATTAGGGTCCTTGTTGAGGCATAGTTAAGAACATTCCTGAACTATATTTTGGAACTTTGGTCTTGTTGTCTACATTTGTTGTCCACAAGACACTGATTCACATAATTAAACACTTCAATTTCCTTAAAATATGTTACGTAGGACCAGTAAAATAATGGTATACCAGCACTGGCCTTGGTCCTTCATTTTTGAAGTCGCATTATCTATAATATGCATATTATAGAAACATGTAATTTGCATGGAAAATAGAAGTTGGCGTGTTATAAAGTGCTATAAAGTGTAATTCATATGAGTAGTTGCTTGATTGAGGCAGCTTTTGTATGGGTGCATGGTCATGTTTATCGATTGGTTTTCACTTCAGAGCTATTGGTTAAACATGCTCCATGACATTAGTGAGAGGGCTCTGGTTTGATAAAAATTTGTCTTAGTTTTACACTTTATTGCACGTCAACTTCTGTTTGCCACACAAATTACATGCCAGTGCTGTTATACCGGTATCCTGCAAAATATGGAGATAAGGAAATGTTTAGTTATGTTAATCTAGATTGGGCATTAGTGTATTCATGGTCTCTCCTTTGTGTGACCTAGTGCGAAGGCTGTAGTGAAGCATATTAATATGGTGCAGGTGTGGTGACTAGACGAGCTGAGATGTATCAAGAGTACATGAAGCAGATTCCTGTCCCAACTCTTCGTGGATCAATAATCTTGTTTAAAACATGGCAGGGGCTGGGAAATTCCATGAAAATGTTGTATGGCCAGCCATTGCACTATCTTACAAATGTCCAAATGCGACGATGGGACATGTCAAGGATTGGTTCCAAAGATGAGCATAACCCATTGGATGCCATTATCCATCCCATCAAAGCAGAAGCTATCATATGGATCATGGAAGAGGTCCACAGGCTTACTGCTTCCCATAGTTATATAGCTAAATTGTGGATTGCAGATCCCATGTATCATGCCTTTGTTGACCCTATCTTCCCCCAGCCATGAGACACATGACACTCCTCAATCAGTTTTTATTTCTTCTTTCTTCTGTCATTTTCCTTAAGGAGGTGGTCCTTTTGTTGTTTGTGATTGGTGTCAGTTTGCATATAATGTGACGCTTGATTGGTTTTCCTAGTTGAACCAGATGCATTTTACTTGAAGTAGATTAATGTAACTCGTAGTGTTTTATAGTAGATATAGACATTAATATGATTTCAGCTCCGGTGAACAGTTAATCCTGCAAAGAAAAGGGCTGGGGGTATGGATTTTGAAGCTTTAAGGCGGCATGGCTATAGCAGTGGCCCCTCGGTTTTAAAGGTTCCACCTCCACGCGAAGCTGAGAAGGATCCAGATTGGTCTTGGTCCACTGGCAAGGACCGCTCTGCGGACAAGAAGGAGAATGAAGAATCCTTTGAAGAACGAGTGAAGACCAGGGCTGCCATAAGCCAAGGTGAGCTGCTTCCTACTGCACATACAAGTCAAGAGAAGAAGAATCTTTCCTTCTCACAGAAAGAGAAGAGAAAGAGAGAGCTTGGGCAGGCTAGTAGAGGTAAGAGCTATGTGGAGGAAGAGAAGAGGCTTTTGAGAGACAGTGGTGTCTACTCTGGTTTTGATACTTGATAACTGTAGAGGCTGGGTGTAACAGTTGCCTCTTACTATTTACCTATGTGAACCAAAGAATGTCACAATTGGGTGAAGAAATGAAAGGGTGAAGATGGGATATGTTGGAAGCTTTCAAAATTGGGTTACTCAGCACGAATGTGGTGGTTTTTTTTCCTTTCCTCCATTGTGTATATGTCGAGCATTTTTTCCCCTCTCTCCAGTGGTCACAACTGGAGATTAGAGAATGCAACTTCGCCTCTTTGAATGTGATTGCATAGATGAAACAATGTATATTAACATAACTCGTTGCTAAGTGGTACTGAGATGGTGAGTTTGGAAAAGAAATTAGGGTTCAGAAAAAGAAGAAAACATTATCATATGAGCACATCTTGGCAGTCACCTTATAATCGGAGCTAAAATGTCTAAAAATATATCGTTGCAACATAAATGTTTATAATTCGATGTGTTTGCAAAATGAAGAAGCTAAAAAATAGTGAAACATCGACTTACTTCATAATTTGTTGATATTAGATCAAGCACTAAAAAGAAACGATTAAGCCAACAGGACACTAAATCCAGTTGGTATGAATCACTAAACTGCAATTTACTGTATCATGCAAACATGACGAGCTTGAATTAAAAACAGGAGGAAGTTAATTGCTACTAGCGGAAGAAATATGGGTGAGGCGGCAACCTCTTTAATTGTAAATTACTTACAACATAGCAACGAAAGTCGTGCCTTTAAAAGGTGCATACCTATTTGAACAAGAGATTTTTAGGAAAACAAATGTTCTTGCAAACACACTATAAGTTTTAGACCACAACCACCTAATTCAGGCTATATGCTCAGCAAAAGATAAGATCTTTAGATGCTTCTTCTTCCTAAGCTCATGAGGAGCAGGGCCAAAGACTCGAGAACCTAGTGGTTCTACTTGCTTATTGACAAGAACATCAGCATTGTCATCAAACTTGATCTCACTTCCATCACAGCGTCCCTGCTGCATGGCAGCACGAACAACTACAACATACACCACCCTTCTTCTTAGGTTGTGCAGCATCTCCTTTCTTAACTTTGCCTTTGGGAGCCAGTTCTTTTACGGATGCAATGATGGTATCACCAAGTCTTGCACCCTTCTTTCCTTTCAGAGCTTAAATACACATTACTCTCTTTGCATCAGAGTTGTCAACCACTGAGGTTTGTTCCTCATTTGTATAAAGCTTCTGCACTGCTGCTGCAAAACCTGAGTAAAAAGTAAAAACATCTAGCTGTTCAAACTGAAGTAATGATCAGAAATAACAAACATGCAAGGCATATAATCCAAGCTGGGTTCACAATGACGGACCTAGGATTTTTAGCCATGGGATCAGGTCATTTTGAGATGGGGGTCATGTGATGGAAGTAAGTTAACTTCTACCCACTTTGACCCACTTTAAATGTCCCACCTCAGGTAAATGTACAGACCCATGGGGGTCATCTAACCCGACCCCCATCCCTTACACGTAGGTCCGCCACTAACTATGATATGGGAGGAGAAGAGCAGGCGAATCTTCAAAGATAAAAAGCTTGAGACTTATATATTTGGCCAAAACCTCATCCATAGGGTAAAGTAGATCCTTAACACCTTCCAACTCAAGGATATTTGCCTTACACATTACCCTTTCCTGCACACCTTTTGGGATGAGAGTGAACGATCGTTTTTACCTGCGATCGATCGCCGTGACGGACACTTGATCGATCTCGATTGTTCCGATCGACTGGCCTCGTAGCGATCGATCGGCCCCTCGCTTTGAGTTCGCCCTAACTGGTTTGGGTGGGTTGTTCTTTGTTTTGATTTTTTTATTTTCAAAGGGGTTGTTTATGCCCCGTGTCTAGAGTTGAGTTGAGGAGAAGTTGTACTCCCTTGTTTTCTTTAATATAATTTTTTAATTATCCAAAAAAAAAAAGATGCACACCTTACAATTTAATCTAATTGCATGTCTTTTAAATTTATTATTTCGAAGTTACGCCATTCTTTCTTGAGGTAATGCAAAATGCCCCTTTCCTATCAAGAATCAAGAATAATCTAGACATATTTTTTTGTTGGGGCAATGATCGTTTAAATATAAAACCCTTGCAAGTGCATAAGGCAATTGTACTACGGCGAGTATAGAAAGGGTTGTCGAACCTCAGGGACGGATTAATATTTTACCAAATTCAAAAGAAAGCAGCAATGTTGATTCTAGACTAAGAAAGCAATGAATTTTAACTAAACTAAGTGAGAATTAATCAATATGGAGAAGACCAAGGCTTCGAATCCACCACAATAAACTAGTGTATCTTTTCTCTCTCTCTCTCTCTTTTGAATAAAGATTTCCAATTGGCTAGCATATTCCTCTCGGACATACACTTGTCAACTCAAAATATAGTGCTCTCCTCTCAGACGTAACACATACATGGAATTTGGATCTATCTCTCTCGAGTATAAACCAATGAAACTTTATTAATATATAACACCTCAGTCTACTTACGTACATCTTGGATACGCAAGTATTCTTCTGATTGAAACTCACAAGAATTCACTCTTGTCTCTCTCTCGAGTACAAAGAACAAACCTTTAATGAATTAACAATGATTACACAATAAAATCCATACATCAACTAGAGTAAAAATATAAGATGAGAGAAAAGAAACCACACAACTAGATTATTGGGCTTCATCTATGCCTTGGAAAAGTGTTTAGCCTCGCATTGAAAGAGAATCCATCATCGTGTTCTTCATCTTCTTCTCTCCTTTGCTTTAGCCTCCAAGGGTGTCTCTAGATTCTCCAAGGTTAGCCCAAAACGTTCTCCCATAAGGCCTATTTATAAAAGTAAAGGAAAACCACGAAGTTCCCTTCCAAATCCGAGTCGAAATAGGTCTTATTTCGGTTTATCGCACACGGCGATCGATCTCTCTGTATTGCCGATCGTTCGCCTATCAATTGATCGCCATTCCTTCGTTATTTTCCTCCGATCGATCGCTTTGGTGATCGACGCCATATGATACCAATCGATCGTAGTTGCTGTCTTGCACGGATCAAAAATTCCAGTAGATACGATCGATAGTTTTGAGGTCCGATCGATCGTTCCCTTCAATAATACTGTTTTTGCAGCTGAGGCGATCGATCGCATTGATAGCCGATCGATCGTGGTTACTGTTCATAAATTTCAAATGGCTATAATTTTTCGTTCCGAACTCCGAATTGTACGTGGTTGGTGGCGTTGGAAAGCTAACTTCTTGAACTTTAACATTATGAATCAGTCCAATCGGAGATTTGTACATAAAGTTATGATAATTTAACCATTTAAGTTATTTTTCACCTCATTTCTATGTATGACTCTTGTTTCCTACAAAGACAAAAAACTATATTAAAGTAGTAGAAATTCCAATCAAACACTAGCATAAATATAAGTTTAAGAGATAATAAAATACATATTTCATGTGTAGATCACACCCCCAAACCTAGATTTTGCTAGTCCCTAGCAAAACAAAACCAAACGAAATCAAATAAAACAACTAATGAAACTAATGCATAAAAATAAACACCACTTTCATAGGGAACAAGATTGCATTGAGCGTATGCAACAAGCCGTTAAACCTCTGGGTGTCCTCAGTAGGACGAGTTGTGTCTCGTGAGGGTTTGTAGCCGTGCTACCCACAAACATGTATTTTATAAAACTAATTAACCTAAGTACAAAAAAAAAACAAAAATCAAAACATTGCAAAAAAGCAAAACTATTATCCCTTCAAATGCATACCACAATGCTTAAGAGAATTAACCACACGTACTTGGTTCATAATCAACAGGAATATAGAAGCCCTCAAGTAAGTGGTTTTATTCCACACTTTCATCATGGAAATTTCTGTTCAATATGATATAGCATGATAATATAAATAGTAGAAAGTGTAGAACATTGTAGTAATACATTCTAAATTTCTATTTTATACAGATCCAATGTTACCCATTAACCAAATAACATCAGAATCTACATAGTCATCGTAATCTTTAGGTTCATGATAGCACAAATCTGCGCGCCTCCTTCGGGTCCAACATTCTAGATTTGAGAGGATAATATACCATAAACTTTTTTTTTCAATAGGACTGTGTAAGGCCTGACTTCAAGATGCTTAGGTTTAGCAATGACTTAGGCCAATGACTCCCAACCAATTTTGTCTTAGGGCATTAGGTTTTAAGAAGACCGCTTCGGGCTCGAGCATCAGCCCAAGTTAATCCTATAAAGTCAAGCAGCCCCTTTCTTTCATTTTGTTTTATTTTTTTGCATTTTCATTTTCAGCATATATTTTTAAGCACCTTTATTTTGTCCAAGTTGTATTATACTTTCAACCTATTTCCGGTTCCAATCCCTTGCCATTGCCAAGTAAATGGTCTATCATGATCTTTTAAGCTCAATAGATAACTATACATCATCCAATGACTCTGACTAAATACATCCCACTGTAAATTAGCATTCAACACATCTCTAGATGGCATTACTTTATGTACTAATGTGTGTGAGTGAATTTTCTTAGTTCAAGCACTTGTTCCAAGAGGACTGTAACAGAAAGATATGCTCAGTTAAGTGTATCTATCCTCCAGTATACTTACTCACACTTCCAATGTAAATTAATCTTCTAAGAATTGTAACATGCATTATTACGGGATAAACTATCAAAACCTATAAAAAGTACTAACAGACAACCTAAAAAACTAATCATTTTTTTTATTTTCATTTTCATTTTCAATTTCTGATTTTTATTTTTTATGAAAGTAATATTCCCTCCGCTAAACCTATTATGAACATTGTCCTCAATATGAACAAAATATAGCATGACAATGAGCATATAACAAAGAAAATCAGATAAAGGAGAGAAAACATCTGAATACGTGGGTTACTTCCCACCAAGCGCTAAGTTTAACGTCTTCAGCCAGACGGAGCCACGATCATTCTGTAATTATCGGATCAATTAAATACACTAGCCCGTCATCCAAGTCACCAACAATCTCGAGATATGGTTTTAGACGGTGGCCATTAACTTTGAATATACTCCAATCTTTTGGATTTTGGATCTCAACAGCACAATGTGGAAATACTTCTTTGACAATAAAAGGCCCAGACCACCGACATCGGAGCTTTCCAGGAAATATGTGGAGCCTAGAATTGTAGAGACTTTCTAATCAGGCTCAAAGGACTTTCTGAATATCATCTTGTCATGTACAGCTTTGGTCCTCATCTTGTAGAGTTTGGCATTTTCATATGCATCTAAGCGCATCTCCTCTAATTCACTCAGTTGGAGTTTTTGCTGCTCACCGGCTTTATCCAGATCAAAGTTGTAGGCCTTAATAGCCCAATAAGCCCGGTGTTCCAACTCAACAGGTAAATAGCAAGCATTGCCATATACCAATCTATAAGGAGACATGCCAATAGGGGTCTTGAATGTTGTCCGGTAGGCCCATAATGCATCATTCAGTCTAAAAGACCAATCCTTTCTATCGGGGCAAACCGTCTTCTCCAGAATCTGCTTGATTTGGCGATTTGAAACCTCCACTTGACCACTTGTCTGAGGATGGTATGGTGTGGCAACCTTGTGGGTGACAGAGTATTTGTTTAGAAGAGCCTCAAAAGACCTATTACAAAAATGAGAACCTTCGTCACTAATAATAGCATGAGGAGTTCCAAACCTGCTAAAAATGTTAGATTTCAGAAATTCCAGCACAATTTTATGATAATTGGTCCTAGTGGCAATAGCTTCAATCCACTTAGACACATAATCCACAGCAACAAGAATATAGGTAAGTACTTTGGCTGCGGTTTTCTTTCCACCGAAGTGTCCACCACAGGCATGAGAGTGACAAAAAGATAGGATGCTATGAAACCCACTCTCACAGACACATCGTCGTATGACTTGGTCAGCACATATCTTAAATAGGTCAGGGTCATCCCAATAGTAATGTTTGACTCTAGAGAAAAATAAGTCTTTATCATGTTTAGACCAAAAAGTTGGGATTTGACCTACAATAAGATAATTCACAATATGTGCATACCAAGGTGGAGCAGTAGTAGAGACAACAAAGAGCTGCTCATCAAGGAAGGAATCCCTCAAAGGTACGTGGCGTGGCTGATCAATTCATGGGTAGGAATTCGGGATAAATGATTAGCCACGACTTTTCAGATCCCTTCTTATCTTTGATTTCAAAATCAAATTCCTGAAGGAGTAAGATCCAACGGATCAGCCTTGGCTTAGCATCCTTCTTGGAAAGAAGGTACCTCAAGGCTGCATGATCAGAGAAAATAATGATCTTACTCCCTGATCGTTTAAAATTAAAACCCTTGCAAGTGCACAAGGCAATTGTACTACGGTGAGTATTAATAAGGGTTGTCGAACCTCAGGGACGGTGAATACTTTACCAAATTCAAGAAGAAAGTGGAAGTTTTTGTTTAATCTAAATAAAGCTATGAACTTTAACTAAACTAAGTGAGAATTAATCAATGTGGAGAAGACCAAGGCTTCGAATCCACCACAATAAACTAGTGTATCATTTCTCTCTCTCTTTTGAATAAAGTTTTCCAATTGGCTAACATATTCCTCTCGGATATACACTTGTCAACTCAAAATATAGTGCTCTCCTCTCGGATGTAACACATAAAACAATTAAAACATGGAATTGTGATCTATCTCTCTTGAGTATAAACCAATGAAAATTTATTGATATATAACACCTCAGTCTACTCACGTTCCTCTCGGATACACAAGTATTCTTCGGATTGAAACTCACAAGAATTCACTCTTGTCTCTCTCGAGTACAAAGAACACACCTTTATTGAATTAACGGTGATTACACAATAAAATCCATACACCAACTAGAGTAAAAACATAAGATGAGAGAAAAGAAACTACACAAGTAGATTATTGGGCTTCATCTATGCCTTGGAAAAATATTTAGCCTCGCATCGGAAGAGAAATCGCCATCGTGTTCTTCATGTTCTTCTTTTCTTCTCTCCTTTGCTCTAGCCTCCAATTTACTCTGGATTCTCCAAGGTTGAATGCCCAAAACGTTCTCCCATAAGGCCTATTTATAAGTTTGAAGAGAAACCACAAAGTCCCCTTCCAAATCCGAGTCGAAATAGGTCTTATTTCTGTTTGCTGCACACGGCGATCGATCGCTCCGTATTTCCGATCATTCGCTGTCCGATCGATCGCAATTCCTTCGTTATTTCCCCGATCGATCGCTTTGCCAATCGACGCCGTATAATACCGATTGATCGTAGTTGCTATCTTGCGCGATTAAAAAATTCCAGTAGATACGATCGATTTTTTTTGTGCCAATCGATCGTTTCCTTCAATACACTGCTTTTGCGGCTCTGGCGATCGATCGCATTTATATCCGATTGATCGTGATTACTGTTCATGAATTTCAAATGGTCATAATTTTTTGTCCTGAACTCCGAATTGTGCGTGGTTGGTGGCGTTGGAAAGCTGACTTCTTGAACTTTAACATGAGAGAACGAGTCCAATCTGATATTTTTACACGAAGTTATGATCATTTAACCATTCGAATTACTTTTCTCCTCATTTTTGTGTATTACTCTTGTTTCCTACAAAAACCAAAAAATATATTAAAGTAGTAGTTATTCTAATCAAATGCTAGCATAAACATAAGTTTAGGAGATAATAAAATGCATATTTCATGTGTAGATCACTCCCTAAGAGATATGACCTGAACTTATCTAATGCAAACACAACAGTAAGTAACTCTTTTTCTGTGGTAGTATAATTCAATTGAGCATCAGTGAGTGTCTTGCTAGCATAGTATATAACATGAGAAATTTTGTTGATGCTTTGGCCTAACACTACCCCTACAGCAAAATTAGATGCGTCGCACATTATTTCGAAGGGCAATGTATAGTCAGGGGGCTTAATGATGGGGGAGCTAGAGAGGAGGGTTTTTAATGTGGTAAAAGCTTCTTTGCACGACTCATTAAATTCAAATTATACATCCTGACCGAGAAGGTGACATAATGGACGTGATATCTTGCTAAAATCTTTGATGAATCGACGATAAAACCCTGCATGGAAAAGGAAAGATCGTATTTGCTTAACTGATGTAGATGGTAGTAAATTAGCAATCAGGTCAACCTTGGCCTTGTCAACCTCTATACCCCTTTTTGATATAACATGTCCAACCACAATTCCCTATTGAACCATGAAGTGGCTCTTTTCCCAACTTAACACTAAATTTGTTTTCTCACAATGTTTTAAAACCAAAGTAAGATTGTGTAAGCAATCATCAAAACAAGCGCCAAAGGCAGAGAAATCATCCATAAAAACTTCCAAAAATTTGTCAATCATGTCAGAAAAGATTGACATCATGTAGCGCTGAAATGTAGCAGGGGCATTGCAAAGACCAAAAGGCATCCTACGGTAGGCAAATGTACCAAAGAGACATGTAAAAGTTGTCTTTTCTTGATCCCCTAGAAAGTCTGACACTTGATTATATCCTGAGTACCCATATAAAAAGCAATAAAACTCTTGGCCCGCTAGTTTCTCTAGGATTTGGTCAATGAATGGGAGAGGGAAATGGTCTTTACAGGTGTTAGAGTTCAGCTTCCTATAGTCAATGCACACCCGCCATCCCGTGGTCTCTCTCACAGGCACTAGTTCACCCTCAGAGTTTGGTTTCACAGTTAAGCCCGACTTTTTAGGTACAACTTGGATGGGACTCACCCACTCACTGCCAGAGATAGGATATATGATGCCAACGTCTAAGAGTTTCATGACCTCTTTCATCACCACTTCTCTCATGTGAGGGTTCAACCGTCGCTGCCCCTCCCTAGAAGGTGTGGCCTGGTCCTCCAGGTTTATGCGATGCATGCACACTGAGGGGTCTATACCCCAGAGGTCAGCTACCATCCATCCTATAGCTCGCCAGTGTGTGGTCGGGATCTCTAACAACTGGGCTTCCTGGTCACTAGATAGGCTGGAGGAGATAATCACATGAAGGGTATCGTTGGGACCTATGAAAGCGTACTTCATGGAGCTAGGAAGGGGTTTCAGCTCAAGTGTGGGTGGGGATTCTATGGAGGGTTTAAGTGGTGGGGCAGTAGACACAGGGGTCGGTGTGGGGTCTCCATCGGACATGTCCAGGATGAAGTGCAGCCACTAAATAGTGATGGACCTCATCAAGGTCAGGTGTGCCCTCATATTTATCGATCCAGTCATAGAAAAGGGTGTGCTCGAGGGCATCTTTAAGCACAGCAAATGGAAGGTATTCCTGGACTATGTCATCTAGGTCGTCAACCATAAGGCACTCAGCTTCACTCAAGGGTTGTTGGGAAGTACTAAAAATATTTAATTTAACTTTCATGTTCCCAAATGAGACGTTCATGAGCCCTGACCTACAGTTAATGGTGGCATCGGTTGTGGCTAGGAAAGGGCGGCCAAGGATAACAGGACTTTGGGATTTGGAGTTGGCAACAGGTTCCATGTCTAAGACGATAAAATCAACATGGAAGTAGAACCGGTCAACTCCAATAAGAATGTCTTCTACAACACCCCTAGGGTGACGAATGGATCGGTCTGCTAACTAAAGAGTGACTGAAGTGGGCTGCAACTCTCCAAGGCTAAATTATTCGTACACTGAGTAAGGAAGGAGGTTAACACTGGCCCCTAAATCCAAGAGATCTCGGCTAATGGTATGGTCACCGATGATAATGGATATAACAGGGACACCTGGGTCCTTAAATTTAGGTGGCATATCACTAGTCAGTAAAGAACTCACTTGGTTAGTCAAAAAGACCTTTTGGGTGATATGGGATTTAGTTTTCCTCTTTTGGGCACACAAGTCTTTTAGAAACTTGGCATACACAGGCACTTGTTTGATGGCATCTAAGAGGGGAAGGTTAATCTTAACCTGCTTGAACACCTCTAACATTTCCTCCATTCGTTGGTGGGACTTAATAAACGGGGAGGGTTGGTCAAGGGATATAGAATTTTTCATTGGTGGGCTCAGCTGGGACATCCTTCTGTGGTGGGAGACTAACCGAGACAGGTGTGGTAGGAGTGAGTTCTTTAGCTTTATCTGGGGAAGTTGTCTCACTCGCAATACCCATGGATGGGGTTCTAACCTGATTATCAACTTGCTTACCACTCCTTAATGTACTGATGGCCTGTATTTGGACAATGAGAACCTTCGACGACAAACTATCCTCTAGGGTTTTGCTCTGGTTGGCTTGGCAGGGTACCTGCTTCCCTACGGTTCATAGATTGGGCCAGTTGTCCCAATTGAGTTTCTATTTTGGCAATGGACTGTGTATGAGAATGGACAAGGTGGGCTTGAGATTTTTGGTCTGTTTTCATCTCCGTTAGGGTGGCTAGTATTTGGCTCATCTGGTCTTCTAAGGATGCTTTCTTATTGGATAGGCCAAATTGAAGAGCCGAGGACGGTTGATAAGGTTGAGTTGGCTTTGGAAGTCCTGTCTTGGGGCTTGATTAACATTGGGCCCCGGTTAGGTTGTCTCCAGGCAAAATTTGGGTCACCCCGGGTTGTAGGTATTTGAATAGGGGTTATTGGCTCTAGGGTATCCTTGTGCAGAGTTGGCGTGCTCCTGTACAAGATCTAGATACTGGGAGGCAGAGGGGCAGTCAACTATGATGTGCATAGGGCTGGCACAAATGGTGCATGCATCATGAGAGGTTGGGGTATACGATGAAGTCTGAGAGAAAAACCTATCAAACCTCTCTGTAAGAGATGTCACTTGGTGTTCTAGGTTCGTGGTAGCTTTAACATCGTACATGCCTCCCCTTGAGGCATTCCTACCAGGCATATGGCCTTCAGATCTATAGAGGATGGCACTGTGTAAAGAGTTTTCACTCAGGTCCTCTAGTAGATCCCAAGCATCATCGGGGTTTTCTTCATGAATGTGCCTCCACAAGAGGCATCAATTAGGGCTTGTGCTGATCGCACACACCCTCATGAAATCGCTGCACTAATTGCCACTTGGGCACATCATGATGTGGGCATGACTGCAGTAGGGCTTTCATTCTTTCCCAACTTTCATGGAATTGTTCATTGGGTAGTTGGGTAAAAGTGATGATTTCATGGCGGATCTTATTGGTCCGCCCCACAGGAAGGCATTTCTTGAGGAATTCGGCTTGAAGTTCCTCCCAAGTGGAAATGGAGTTGTGTGTAAGGGAGTATAACCATTCCTTAGCCCTGTCTTTTAAAGTGAATGGGAACAACCTAAGGCGCACCTGGTCATCAGACAGTATGAGTTTAAAGGTGGTGTTAACTTCCAGGAAGTTTTGGAGATGCCTATAGGGGTTCTCATTTAGTTGGCCATGGTAAGTAGGCAGCATCTGGATGATGTTGGGCTTAATTTCAAAATTAGCCACGGTTGCAGGAAGTAGGATACAAGAGGGGGAGGTGTAGGCAGTGGGACGGTAGTAGTCTTGCAGGGTACGGGCATGGGGCATTAGTGGATTCTGATTTAGGCCATTCCCACCCCCAAGGTTCATGTTGTCCGCCATTGGATGATTTTCAGGGATTGGTTTGCTAGGAGTTCTACAGATTCTATATAGGCGCTCAGGATCAGGATCAAAGGCCGGGTTCAGGGAGCGATGACCATGCATGCACAATAAAAGTCAAACAAAACCTATAACAGTCCTAATAATGACAACTAGCAAACATCAGCCCTAGATAACGACAACTAGCAATCCTAATAGCGACAACTAGCACGTCATGCAATCCCACAAAGAAAATGGAAAACACCAAGCACCCAAATTTACTCTAAAAGAAAGTTAAGAGAGTGCAAACAGTGGGAAGGGATGGCCCTTCCAACGATGATGAGAGTCAGCGTCATCTCTTAGTCCTGCAAAAAAAGAAAAGCAAAATTAAGCTACTGAAATCTAAATTAATACTAAGCTACTCTAAGACTAACTAGGCTAAGAATTCAGTAAACTATTTTGCCGTCCCCGGCAACGGTGCCAAAAACATGACCGTTTAAATATAAAACCCTTGCAAGTGCGCAAGGCAATTGTACTACGGCGAGTATAGAAAAGGTTGTTGAACCTCAAGGACGGATTAATATTTTACCAAATTTAAAAGAAAGCAGCAATGTTGATTCTAGACTAAGAAAGCGATGAACTTTAACTAAACTAAGTGAGAATTAATCAATATGGAGAAGACCAAGGCTTCGAATCCACCACAATAAACTAGTGTATCGTTTCTCTCTCTCTCTCTCTTTTGAATAAAGATTTCCAATTGGCTAGCATATTGCTCTCGGACATACACTTGTCAACTCAAAATATAGTGCTCTCCTCTCAGACGTAACACATAAAACGATTAGAACATGGAATTTGGATCTATCTCTCTCGAGTATAAACCAATGAAACTTTATTGATATATAACACCTCAGTCTACTTATGTTCTTCTCGGATACGCAAGTATTCTTCGGATTGAAACTCACAAGTATTCACTCTTGTCTCTCTCTCGAGTACAAAGAACAAACCTTTAATGAATTAACAATGATTACACAATAAAATCCATACACCAACTAGAGTAAAAACATAATATGAGAGAAAAGAAACTACACAACTAGATTATTGGGCTTCATCTATGCCTTGGAAAAGTGTTTAGCCTCGCATCGGAAGAGAAATTGCCATCGTGTTCTTCATGTTCTTCTTTTCTTCTCTCCTTTGCTCTAGCCTCCAATTTACTCTGGATTCTCCAAGGTTGAATGCCCAAAACGTTCTCCCATAAGGCCTATTTATAAGAGTGAAGGAAAACCACGAATTCCCTTCCAAATCCGAGTCGAAATAGGTCTTATTTCGGTTTACCGCACATGGCGATCGATCTCTCCATATTACCGATCGTTCGCCTACCGATTAATCGTCATTCCTTCGTTATTTTCCTCTGATCGATCGCTTTGGCAATCGACGCCGTATGATACCGATTGATTGTAGTTGCTGTCTTGCGCGAATCAAAAATTCCAGTAGATACAATCGATTGTTTTGAGGTCCGATCGATCGTTTCCTTCAATAATACTATTTTTGCAGCTGAGGCGATCGATCGTATTGATAGCCGATCGATCGTAGTTACTGTTCATGAATTTTAAATGGCTATAACTTTTCGCTCTAAACTCCGAATTGTGCATGGTTGGTGGCGTTGGAAAGCTGACTTCTTGAACTTTAACATGAATCCAATCCGAAATTTGTACACGAAGTTATGATGATTTAACTATTTGAGTTACTTTTTACCTCATTTTTGTGTATGACTCTTGTTTCCTACAAAAACAAAAAATAATATTAAAGTAGTAGAAATTCCAATCAAATACTAGCATAAATATAAGTTTAGGAGATAATAAAATGCATATTTCATGTGTAGATCGGGCAGCAATGTAGACATGGTTGCCACTTCGGTTAAGTATGCAGTGGAAAAAACCATACATGGAGATTTTTACGTGTTTCTTCATTGGCTTTCTTAGTTCTTATCTGGAATCAGAGTCAAGCAATTCAGATTCTCTTCATAAACATTCATAGTACAATGTATTATAAGAAGACCAGTTTAAAAGTTCTATATTTTCGAATTCATAGGGAAATTTTGGAAAAGTTAAAAAAAGAGAGATTGCATCTTTAAAATAATCAAGTAGAGAAGGATATATAATACAAAAGTCCATAAAGAGTATATGCAACAAGCCCAAGCGATTATGGAGGAAAAACTGCTAAAGCTGAAAAACTAATAACCTGTGAGTATAAGTTGCTGCAACCTAGAGTCTGTCATATCCTGAGGCATCTTGAGTAAGCCTGATGGGTTGCTAGTAAACATATCGATTATCGAACAATGAGCGACCCACTGGAATTGAATGAAAAATATAGGATCGAAATAACAAGTCAAGAAAAAGCATCAAATATATGAGATATTTTAACCAAAAAATGAAAAACCCAAATGTACCTATAGAAGGAAAAGCCGACAGATCATTCTTTCACGCTTTGTTTTAGATAATGTAGCCTTGAAATTAAAGAGGGTAACATGACTGAAGCTCAGATCAAACATGCACAAGCTGGATGAACTTCCGTCCGATTTTTGCTGGTGAACACCAACAACTAGCATTATATTCAAGACTGCCTCGAAATGAAAGTAAAACCCACACAAACCAGTAACATATATTGCATATATGTATAGGAGGCTATCATCAACTAAAACGATCAGAAACCAAAAAATATACTAACTAGAGATGATCACAACAAAAAAAATCGACCCCCCCGCCCCTTAAAACAGATAAAATAGCAAAATGAACAAAAAACTTGAGCCTTACACTCACATTTTTGTCTTTCTTCACTCCTCTACGCAACGAAAGATAATTCTGATGAAGCTTCCCACAAAAGGACATCCTAATTGATAGGATTTTCAACATTACACTAACTATTATATACTAAATGGATCCATTGATGAGCACAGTTCCAGGTTTGACTACTCAGAATCCGGAATAAACACTTGGCACCGATGAAAAATCCATACGTACCTTTTTCCCACGAAGATGCAATATGGCCAGCCATGTGTGCAGGTACAAGACCAAATCCGCAAATATAAATAAGTTAAGCTTTCTCCTGTCAAGTCCAAAATACCAAAAGAGAATGACTGTAACACCCGAAAAATTAGTAAGTATTTTAAAACCCAAATTTGACCATCTTAATGTTTTGATTTGGTCGTATTTTGCCTTTTAAAAGTTGGTGAGAAGAGCTTTCCAACGCCACCTATTATGAGCGATTTGGAGTTCGGAGTGAAAAAATATGAGAAATTGAATTTTGATTAAACGTGACTGCAATCGATCACCATAAGAACCGATCGATCGGCAAGCTGAACCAATCGACGCTTTATCAAAACGATCGATCGTAGTTACTGTGATTTTTGAATATTTTGTTTTGCGTAAAGCGATCGATCGGCAATAATGGCGATCGATCGGCTGTAACGCGCTAGTGTAAAACAACGCATACGATGATCGATCGCCGTATAGCCGATCGATCGCTGGTTACGGTTTTGTGATTTCTAGCTTTTTTTTTGGGTAGATTTGCTTGGGAAAGATACTAACTCCCAATGGGACTTGATTTGCACGTCTCCAGTAGGATTTTGAAGCCTTCACATTGGTTGGAAGTGTCCATGATTTGGAAGATTAGTTTAAGAATGGATTCTCTCCCAACTCTATATAAACACTAGAGAATTAGCTTGTGCTAACCCTAGAACGTCCAGAGACCTTTCATCTTCTCCTTCCCACGTTCACCCATCTTCCTTAAGGCTTCTTCTTGTGGGAGTTTGCAAGAGCTTGGAGCGGGAGCTTTAGAGGAAGCGGAGGAGACAAGCAACACATAGAAAGGCGAAATCTTTAGTGAATTAAGTAGGATGGTTTTTCCCCTCTTCTATCTTCTGATTATATGCTTTTGACAAGTGTTTTGATTCAGCTCCTTAGTGTATTGTGTGGATTCTTGCGAGATAAATGAATTGTGTCATTATTTCTATGCGTAGTGCATCATAAATCATATATGCATTCATGTTTCGCTTCTAGATGGGAATTCGCACCTAAAGTCTAATGCTTTATTGATTTTCCAAAGACTAGAAGTTCTGATATTGCTTGGTTGATCATGATCCACGTTGAGCTTTGTGCCTTAAGGGGTGTTTTGCATTAAAGGTCTTATTTGAGAGGTATTAATAGTTAAAACAGTGTTATATGTAAAAGAACACGAGAAAGGAGTAAACTTTAGTAATTCTAGATAATCCTAGGGGTTTGTAATTGGTCTAGAAGGGGAGTATATGGTATGTTAATGATATATTATTATTTATAATGTGATATTAAGTAAGATAATCAAGTTTAATTAAGAGTCTTAATCTCGGCCAGAACTGTGTCTGTGCTTACAGTCGGTAGTAAATAATTCATAACTAATTCAAATAAAATCGGAAAAATATAAAATTAGTGAGGTTAGAAACTAGACACACGAGGGTATTATCAATAAAAATTTCAGAGGTAAGTCTTACTGTACAGAACACAGTAGCCATCTGAAGAGGACTATTATGCAGGAGGCAATGAGCTGAATTTGAGAGAAAATACTAAGTATACTAATAACATCATGAACTATGATATGATAATGTCTAAAGTGTCAACATCAGTAATTGGACTATATACTTATGGAATATCACAGTAAGAATTGGGTTAGAAGTAATCTAATTAGGAGGGATAGTTCTTTGAACAAGTGATTCATAACTATCTATCTTAAAAGTATTGATGTCGGTTTGTGATTCCACTTGGAATTCAAATCATCTAAGATTCTTTGATTTCTTATCTCTGATATTTGTATTATAAAATTTCAATGTGTTTAAAGAATTCCTATCTAGAGCTGAGCATGAAAGGTATGTATTGATTGTATGTTACTCCTTCGGTGAGTTGTTATTATTCGAAGTGTCTGAGTTGCCTTGTTATTTCAAGAGTGATTTACATGCTTTTGAGAAGCTTATTATTCTATGCTACTCCAATGAGTGAGTTATGTGTTGATCAAATACTTTGATACTTCTATCCATACTCCATGAGAGAATCTATTCTGGTAAGAAATACCTTATGATCTTAGAGTGTTGTGACCTCTATTCCTTTGAGATATTGCTCATATTAATTACATGATTATTTCTTCCACTGGAGACCTTGCGAGACTCTCCCCATGGTGGATTCATAGTATGCTCAATTAAGCCATTGCTAGATCTTGCGAGGTCATTTATAATTATGAAATTGCGATTCCAAACTGCCTGAAGGGAGGCACTATACGTACTTTAGATTATGGACATTACGGAAGGTCCTCACTCTCTGCCCCGTGTCCGTAAGCACTGGTGGGGCCAGCATCCTTGACGCATGGCAGGGTTCCAAAGAGACGACCCTTAGGGTGGTTCTAGTGTATTATTTTAGTCACTTGCAAACGACCAGGTTAGCGAGCAGAAATTGTAACTCCTTTCACTTTAGATGTCTGGAGCCTTTGATATGATGTTATTCTCTCCTTACACATATGTTTGTTCGGAGCCTTATTGATGTTTTCCTATACTTGCGAGTTGGAATTGTTGTTGACTAACCTTGCAGGTGTATAGACCTTGGTTCAGTTTAGATATTGTGGGATGATTCACAATCCTTTGTTATTCTTATTCTCTTCATACTGCTTGTTTTAATTCAGTGGGTTTTTACATCCTGCTGAGTGTTTCTATGAAATACTCATGTATCCTCTGATGCAGGCACAAATGAAAAGTGAGATCAAGAAGTGCAGTAGTGAAAAGGCGGATTGCAGGCGCTGAGAAGAGTTTAAAGATGATTTAGTTATTTGCTTTTTTTATTGATGCTTATGACATTATTGGCAATTGTGTGCCATAGACTTATAGGTTTATTTTATTTGACTTTCTTAAATGGATTATTATTAAATAAATTCATTTCATATTATTTATTGATGTCTGTTATTGTATTACACTGATTGCGGGCATAATCGGTTAGACATCCTTTTGAGATGATTGTAATCGGTTGGGAAATCGACTTTTCAGTCGCGTGCCCGGGATATCTACCTCGAACTGTATCTTTTTTGTTAGCTTCCGCACTCCGATCGATATATGGGATTTCGGGGCGTGACAATGACACCAACAGAAAGAGTTATATAAATATATAACAATAAACCAACGAAAACATTCCCAGGTAAACGGGAAAAACACAAAAAGATACATAAGTGAATCAAACTCTTTCTCTCTTAGAAATCATTGAGCAATAGCATCTCTTCTGATCGAGTTCAAGTTGGTTTGAGTTGAAGTGCACCTTTAAACCAACAGTGTGGTTCGTTGTATCTCAGGAACGGAATGCCAATAATTGCCTGTGTACGGAGGGTAGCGTATCTGTTTCAAGGACATCATTTAGTGCGCCTCGAACCGAATCTTCTCTATTCTACTTAAAGGTTTATATTTGTGGAGTATTTCGTCAAACTGGTTTGTGGTATTTTCGCCCTTGGTTTTAATTGATTTTCTCAACAATCTTGAAACAGATACGTCTTGTTAATTGATTGCTACTGCAATTAGGGGTGTTGACAAATCTCTGAAACTTGAAAAGTTTGATGGAAAGAATTTTATAAGATGACAAGCTAAGATGAAATTTTGGTTAATGCAATTAAATGTGTTTTATGCCATTACTGTGTTGTAGCTGATAAACCTATTTCATTTGAATCTGATAAAACTGCTAGTTCTTCTGAGGTTGCTGGAATTGCTAAATCTTATGATAGTGAAAAATTCAAACAAGATGATGAATTATGCCATGGACAAATTCTGAGTGTTTTAACAATGAATTGTATGATTTGCATGTGAACACTAAGTTTGCTAAAGAATGATAGGATGCCCTTGATAAATTTTTTGGAAAAGAGCATGAAGGGGAAGAAAAGTATGCCGTAGGTGAATATTTTGACTATAAGATGGTTGATAACAAGTCTGTTAGAGACCAGTAGTCGAAACTCAGAACTTTCTCGCTAAGATCATTGGGAAAGGCATTCCCGTTGACGAGAGGCTCCAAGTTCTTGCGCTTATCGACAAATAACCACTCTTATGGCAGGATTTCCAAATTAACTTGAAGCACAAAAGGGACGCTATGTCCGTTGATAATTTAATGGTGGCAATACAAATTGAAGAGAAGCATAAGATGAAAATCTTACAATGATCCTCTTCCAATGATAGTGCTCAAGCTAATGTTGTGGAAGGGAAACCCAAGTCCTATGGCTATAAGAAGAAGAACAAAAAGTTTAAGAATCGTTCTTTCAAACCTGGTTCAAATATCCAAAAGGACAAGAAGTCGAAGGTTTGCTGGGTTTGTGGAAAACTTGGATATTTTGCAAACAAGTGTAAGGAGAAGAAGGGCCAGGACTATGGTCATGGTGGGGCTTTATCTTCCGCTCAAGCTAACATGGGTATTTTAGATGACGAGTTAGTGTTAACTAAATCTGAAATTAACTTGACATGTGAACCTACCGATTGGTGGGTTGATACAGGGGCTACCGTTCACATCGGTATTGATGTTTCTTTTTTTTCTTTCTATCAGGAAAAAGAAGCTAGAATTTACCGGGGAAAAAGAACCTATCGATTGGTACGGGGAACTCCTCTGAAGCTAGAATTTATGGAGTTAGAACTAGGGCTGTCAATTTTGCCCGATAACCCGATGGCCCAACCCTACCCGACCCACAAAAGAGCAGGTAAGTGCTTGGATTTTGAAGCCACGGATAGGGCTCAGGCCTTAAAATCCATCCCATGGGTCGGGTAGGGTAAGGACTAGAAAAAGCCCGAAGGCCCGACCCTACCCAAAAGCCCGAAAGCCAGGTGAGTCGGGCCGGGTCAGGGTGAATCGGGGACTCGGGTGATATAAAACAAAACCTAAAAAAATCTCCCCCGATCGCTGCTCTCCCCCTACCTCTCTCGCTCTCTTTGGCGACCGCCGCTATCTTCCCCGACCTCTCTCTCCCCGACCGGTGCTCTCTCCCTCGACCTCTCTTTCCTCCAACCGCCGCTCTCTCTGGCGACTATCGGTGATAGTTCTGAGCCTCTCCCTCGATGACGACAGTTCTGACCTCTCTCTCCCCCGACTGGTGACCGCTCTCTCCTGGTGATTGCCACTGCTCTATCTTGGATTTTGAACGAGTTCTGAGCCTCTCCCTCGACGGCCACTGTCTCCTCTGCCGGTGACAGTAACATCTCCTAAACTTACTAATTGTTTGTATTTTTCATCTGTTGGTCATATATTTGAATTTGTTATATGTTAGCAATTTATGATTCTGTTATTTATTCACTAATTGCCTATAATACTTGTCTTCTCTTTGTTATCTGTTATCATCTATTTGAATTTGTCATATGTTGTCATATGTTAGTAATATGTGATTCTGTTATTTACTTAGTAATTGCCTATAACACTTGTCTTCTCTTTGTTACTGAGTACTTGATTTCTTATCTGCTTGATATGTCTCACCACGGTAGCGAATCTTTGTCCTTCCCACATCTATCACCAGCTGCACATGCTAGTTCTTCCAATCCTTGCACCTCTTCTATACCCCCCACTATTTCAACACCAATCAATTCTTCCACACAAGAAGCCTCTTCAACTCCCACCCTCACACCTGTTGTGTCCCAAACCCCTAGCTCTACAATTCGCCCTGCTGTTCTCCATTCAGAATTAGGAGCATCTAATGAGCAAACTAGAAAAAAATGTAGTAAGGGTCGATCATTTGTTTGAGATCATTTCTAGAAAACCTTTGATGAAAATGGGAAAAGAGTCGGGGTAGTTTGCAATTATTATAAGAATACCTTTGTGGGATTGGGAACTGATGGCATAACTCATCTTTCAAGGCACTTTGATAGTTGTCCAAAAGGACCAAACATGGATCCTAAACAGCCACTCCTTACTACTGCTTTTGGTAAAGTCTCTACTTTTAAATTCGATCAACAAGCTTGTAGGGAAGCTCTTGCAAGAGCAATTATAGTGCATGAATACACTTTTAATATTGTCACACATAAGGATTTTATTCATTTTTGTCAAGTTATGCAGCCTCAATTCAAAATGGTTCCTAGGAACACAATTAAAATAGATTGCTAAAAAATTTATACAAAAGAGAAAGCTGCATTGATGAATGATTTCCAAAACCTTTCTTCTACAGTTAGTATTACTTCTGATTTGTGGACTTCAAATCAAAGGTTCAATTATATTTGTGTTACCGCGTATTATATTGATAGGGCTTGGCATGTACAAAAGAAGATTATTAGTTTTACTATAATTCTATCCTGCCATACTGGAGTGGCAATTTGTAATGCTATTGATCTATATATGAAATATGCATTTTATTATCTCTTAAACTTATATTTATGCTAGTGTTTGTTTAGAATTATTGCTACTTTAATATAGTTTTTGGTTTTTGTAGGAAACAAGAGTAAAACGCAGAAATGGGATGAAACGCGACTCTAATGATTGAATATTCATAACTTCGATTGCATATCTCTGATGGGACTGATTTAAGCTTCATGTTAAAGTTTACTAAGTCAGCTTTCCAACGCCACTGACTGTTTGCAATTCGGAGTTCTGAGCAAAAAGTTATGATAATTTGAAATATCGCACGCGAAAGAGGCGCAATTAAAGAGAAGAACCGTCAAGATGAGATTGGATGGATGAGATCGATACAACGGGTTTTTGTTTAATAAAGAAAATAAAAAAAAAGGAAATATGACCGGCCCCGTTCCGGTCCGGTTCAGTTAAAAGAAAAAAAGAAAAAAGGAAACCGGCCCGAGCTTTGGCTCGGGCCTTTCGTCCAGAACGGAGGCGCTCGAGCTCTGCTCGAGCGCCGGTGAAGAACAGCCAGCGAGGCTGAGGGCGGGAAGGACATACGGTGGGCTGAATTGCGGCGACGATTACGACGGAGGAGACGGCGGAAGGCGAGACGGCGAGGCACGGCGGCGGCGGAACTTGACAAAACAGAGAAAAAAAACAGAGCTCTGTTTTGAGCTCTGTTTGAGAAGATGACGCCGGTGGGTGAGCTCGCCGGTGCCGGAGATGGCGAGGCTGAAGGAAGGAGACGAAGCTTTACACGACGGCGGATCAGCCACGACAAGAGCCGTGCTCAATCGGGAAAGAAATAGAAAAAAAAACAGTCCGCCGGAATAGGAAAGTGGGTGCCGGATTTGGGCTCGATTCCACTTCAAATTGGACTGGGAATCGTGTTCGATTTGAGACGGGGCTGAGGCCTATAAAACCAGAACAATACGGGGGAGAAAAAGGAGACTTTTTACAGAGAAATTATAGAGCTTTGACGGAGCCAAAGTCGCCGGAAAGAACAGTGTTTTGGGTCGTCTGTTTGCCGGATTCTGGTGGACTTTGGCCGGAAGAAGTGAAGAGGAAGTGAAGAGGGAGAAGAAGTGGCCGGAGGAGAGGAAGAAAGCGCCAGAAAAGACTGAGATTTGGACTGCTACAGTGCACGGCTGTGCGAGGAAGACAGTGAATAGTACCCGTGAATAGTTTTTTTCGGTGAACAGTGTTTCGTGAACAGTATTTTTTGGTGAATAGTGTGAAACGACTCCAACGAATCAACAGCGTTCTCCTTGTCCGATGGCCGGCTAAATCCTTGTCCAAGGCGTAGATGAAACCCGAGTAAATTGGTTGTATCGTTTTCTTTCATCTTAATCTTAATTTACCTTGATTGGTGTATGAATCTTATTATAGAATCACTGTTAATTTATTGAGATTTATTCTATGTGCTCGAGAGAGGCTAGAGTGAATTCTTGTTAATTTCAATCCGAGGAATATTTGCGTGTCCGAGAGGAACGTAAGTAGACTAAGGTGTTATAAAGGAATAAGATTTCATTGGTTTATGCTCGAGATAGATAGATCACAGATCCATATTTTAATTGCTTATGTGTTACATCCGAGAGGAGAACACTATATTTTGAATTGACAAGTATATGTCCGAGAGGAATATACTAGCCAATCAGGAATTTATTCAACAGAGAGAGACGATAAGCTGGTTTATTGTGTGGTGGATTCGAAGTCTTGACACTTCTCCATATTAATTAAAATCTATTTTAAAGTAGTTAAATTTTATTGCTTTCTCTAGATTAAATTAAACTGCAACTTTCTTTCAATTGAATTTGGTAAAATATTAGTCCGTCCCTGAGGTTCGACAACCCTTTAATACTCACTGTAGTACAATTGCCTTGTGCACTTGCAAGGGTTTTATATTTAAACGATCAAGTTTTTGGCGCCGCTGCCGGGGACGGCACAATAGTTTACCAGATTTTTAGTATAATTAGTTTTAGAGTAGTTTAGTGAGTCTTAACTTAGATTATTCGTCAGTAGCTTAATTTGTGTTTTGCTTTCTTTTGCAAGGTTAAGAGAGGACGTGGAATTCTCGCCAACGTGGAAGGGCCACCTCTTCCCCTAGTTTGCATTCGCTTATCCTTCTTTGGTGTTTTTCTTTTCTTTCTGTGACTGCATGTTGTGCTAGTTGTGGCTATTAAGACTGCTAGTTGTTGATATCTAGGACTCATGATTGCTAGTTGTGGATATCTAGGGTTGATTTTCTAATTTGTGGATGTGTGATATTTTGGTTCGGTTGATGAATGCATGGTGAAGAAATGTCTTCACCTTTCTATGGATTTAGCCATGAGAACCCATATAGGAGCTTTAATGATTATTGTTCTTCACACACACCTAATCCCCCTCCCTATGAATTGCCCTACCACCCACATCCTTTATATGCTGATTCTTACAACCGTGGTTGGGATAATCACTCTAATTTTGGGAGTGGCACATCTTCCCTACAATACACAACTCCTTATATGTCGGAACCATGTGCCCTCTGTTTAAGTCCTATTCATACCCCAGTGGAGTGCCCTTTGGCCCATGCGTACCCTGATTTTATAAGAAAATATGTGAATGAGGCCCAAACAAAGTCTTCATAGGTGGGAGGACCATCTTAATTCCCCTTGGGAACAACCCAACCCTGGGCCCACTCTTCATCAGGCCCCTAGACAAGATTTCCTAAGCCAACAACTACCTTACCACTCAGCCTCTACTCCTCAGTTTGGTCAATCTACCTTAGAAGATAAAATGAACCAAATAATAGCCAACCAATCTGCCATCCTCACAGCCATCTCTTCACAAAAATGGTTTGGCGCATATTAACTCTTGACAATCCACATTTGAAACTCTTACGCCTACATAAATAAAATTAAATATTAAATTAGACGCATAATAAAATATGAAATCATGAAATCCAATTAACGCATCTAAATTAATCAAATAAGCGCATTTATTTATTAAACTCTTAATTACCCACCTAACATAAATAACCATTAATAATTCTTACTTTCAACTAAAATTACGACCAAAATATAGGCATAAAGGCATATAAAAATGTGTATATTTCGTAGATATCAAATACCCCCAAACCTATATTTTGCTAGTCCTCGAGCAAAACAAAATCAAGCAAGGAAAACAAAAATAACTAAAGTAACTAAACTAGAAAAATAAATACCACTTTCGTAGGGAACACGATTGCATTGAGCGTATGCAACAAGCCGTTAAACCTCTAGGTGTCCCTAGTAGGACGAGTGTTGTCTCGTGAGGGGTTGCAGCCATGCTACCCACAAACATGTATTTTAACAATCAACCTAATTAACCTAAATATAAAAATAAATCAAAACACTGCAAAACAAACAAACCTATTATCCCTTCAAATGCAGACTACAATGCTTAAGAGAATTAACCACACGTACTTAGGTTCATAATCAACAGGAATATAGAAGCCCTCAAGTAAGTGGTTTTATTCTACACTTTCATCTTGGAAATTTCTGCTCAATATGATGTATCATGATAATATAGATAGTAAATGTGTAGAACATTGTAGTAATACATTCTAAATTTCTGTTTTACACATATCCAGTGTTACTTATTAACCAAAGAACATCAGAATCTACGTAGTCATCCCAATCTTTAGGTTCATGATAGCACAGATTTGCGCGCCTCCTTCGGGTCCAACATTCTAGATTTGAGAGGTTAATACACCACAGACTTTTTTTTTACTAGGACTATGTAAGGCCTGACTTCAAGATGCTTAGGTTTAGCAATGACTCAGGCCAATGACTCCCAGCCAGTTGGCTTAGGGCATTAGGTTTTAAGAGACTGCTTCGGGCCCGAGCATTAGCCTAAGTTAATCCTATAAAGTCAAGCAGCCCCTTTTTTTTCTTTTTTTTTCTTTTTTTTTACATTTTTATTTTTATTTTCAGCATTCATATTTTCAGCACATCTTTATTTTGTCCAGGCTGTATTATACTCTCAACCTATTTCCGGTTCCAGCCCTTGCCATAGCCAAGTAAATGGTCTATCATGATCTTTTAAGCTCAAAGAACAACTACATATCACCCAATGACTCTGACTAAAGACATCCCACTGAAGATTAGTATTCAACAAATCTCTAGAGGGTATTACTTTATGTACAAATGTGTGTGAGTGAGTTTTATTAGTTCAAGCACCTGATCCAAGAGGACTGTAACAGAAAGATACTGCTTAGTTAAGTTCTCTATCCTCTAGTATACTTACTCACACTTCCAATGTAAATTAATCTCTTAAGAATTGTAAAATGTATCATCACGGGATAAACTATCAAAACCTAAAAAAAATACTAACAAACAACCTAAAAACTATTTTTTTCATTCCATTTTTTTTATCAATTTTTTTTCTTCTTTTTTTTTTCAATTTTTTTTTTAAAATAAACGAAAATATATGATAAACACTTCTTTGCTACACCCCCAAACCTAAACTAAACATTGCCCTCAATGTTTACCAAAATAATACTACAATGAATAGTAAAAGAAAATAAGTGAGGAAAGAAGTCACCTGAATGGAGAGCCTCATTGTAGATGTAAAGCATGAAACACATAAGCGAAGAATGAGGAGATAATATAAATATGAAAAAATTAAATACACCCCCAAACCTCGACTGTAACATCCCCACATAGGTAAGAAATAACATACAATAAAAATAAAAATAAAATAGAAAACAAATAAGAAAATAAAATTTAGGTTGCCTCCCAAGAGCGCTAAGTTTTACGTCTTCAGCTAGACGTAGCCCAAACAAGTCAACCTGGATCAATTAAATGATCCCACACACTCCTATCCTTGTTACCTAAGTACGGATCATATCGTGGAATGAAAGGGTAGAGTGGTAGGCGGGTAAGCTTTGGGAATATGTCCCCCTTCATTGGTCATGGGAAGATGTCATTAGAGAAGTTTAAAATAAAGAGTTTTTCTTCCACATCACCCAATTTGGCCTTAGTGGCCTCATCTTGTAACGCATTTTGGAGAGGACTCTCAAATAATGGATTGAATGGGCAATCGATAGAACACTCTAAGTCACGTTCAACAATCAAAGGGGAAGGTTGGTCTAGACATTGTATGAGTGACGCTTCGGGAACAGAAGGTTCCGTTAATATTATCGTAGACGGTGACTCCCCAGAGATAGAAGATTTAAAAATTGGTTCTAACGACTCATTAACTTCTTCTTTAATTTCCACCCCTCCTTGCTCATTTCCTGCACTACATCCAACCTCATTTTCAAATTTCTGTGTACTCCGAAGGGTTGTAACATTTTGAACATGGTTAGGGGGAAAACATATCCCCTCTTCAACAAATTGGCCCATCGGGTATTGTGGTTGGATAGGTAAAGTGTTTACTTCATTACTATCGCCCGATGCACTACTGTATATCCCATTTAGATTATCCAACATGGACAAGACCTTATCCTCAAAGCTAGGATTCCATGTGGGTTGGGCATATTGGGGTTGGCAATGGTGGTGGTGGAACAGGCATGTCATACCTTGTAAGGGTAGAGTAGTGTTTTGGTCAAACATAGCCCTTTTGTTGAGAGTGTGCCAAGAAAAATTAGATTGGTCCTCCCACATATGAAGACCTTGGGCCGCATTTACATGATTGTGCACCAATTCCGGATACTCATGGGCCAAAGGACACTCCATTAAGGTATGAGTGGGGCTTAAGCAAATGGCACATGGTTCCAAAATAAAAGGGGTCGTGGGTTGTAGGGAAGATATGTTACTCCCAAAGTTTGATTGATTTTCCCACCCATGGTTATAAGTATCAAGATATGAGTGACATGGAGGGAATGACACTTCAAAGGGAGGGGAAGTAGGTGTGTGTGAGGAATAATAATCATTAAAGTACATGTATGGGTTATTATGGCTAAATGCATAGGAAGGTGAAGTCATTTTTTTCTTTCACCACACAATCACCAACACCATAACCACACCATCACACATCCACAACACAAAATAACCCTAGATATCCATGACTAGCAATCAACAACCCTAAATATCGACAACTAGCAAACCTAGCTATTGACAACTAGCACTGCATGCATTCACATAAATAAAAAGAAAAAAAATATTAAAAACACCCAAATCTACTTAAAAAGAAAGGTTGATAGATTGCAAACGAGGGGAAGGAGTGTCCTTTCCAACGTTGGCGAGTTCCAAGTGTCACTATCCGCCTCTCCAAATTGACTCCTACAAAGATAAGAAAATCAAGTATCAAAATCCTACAAAGACAAGTTTAAACTAATTAGAATTAAGTCAAACCGTTACCAAGTCCCCGGCAACGGCGCCAATTGATTGGATTGAATTTTCAACTCTTTTTACTCGCAATCGCACGAGACTCACTGTAGTCTAGTGGAAACGAGGTCGAACCCAAAGGACTTAGAAGATTAATCTAATTCTAATGAAAGATTGAATTTTTATGATTTTAATTAACTAAAGAAGCAAACTTTAATAAGAAATCAGATGAATGAGAATATCAAAGCGTCGAATCCACCACTAAACATGCAATTACTACTTTCAATTATTATCTCCACAAATTGATATGATATAGTAATTTATATTCTTGGCCAGACACACAAATTACCAGTGAATGAACTACATGCTCTTGTCCAGACACGAAAAATTCATCCACTATAAATTAATATAACTAACTCTATCCTTGGCCGGGCATAGAATTAATCATAATCATGTTATTATCTAGACACAGGAAATATCAAGATCAAATTCCATTAATCATTCATTAAGTCTCGGTCAAAGCACTTAAGAGGAATAAAAATAAAATCGCATTACGCATGAAGAATCATTATCAAATTTTATTAAACTAAACAACTAAGAGTAGCAAATACAAATTTAGAGCTTCATCTAGCCTTGATAAAGAGTTTAGCTAGACATAGAATAAGAGAAAGAAGAAGTAGCCTGATTCGTCGGATTTATCGAAATACTGTTCACAAAATCACTATTCACAGTACTGTTCACAAAATACTGTTCACGGCACTGTTCATCATCCCTTCCAACGAGTCGGCTACTGTAGCAGTTGAAATATGGCACTGTAGCAGTTCGCCACAGTGCAAATTCGACCCTTTCTGCTCCCTTCCTGCTTCTTCCCTTGCTCCGGCCTCTTGCTCCGACCGAAACCACACCGGAATCCGGCCGCAATCCGCTTCCAAAGCTTTGTTTTTCGCTGTAAAAAGTCTGGTTTTTTTCCTCTCCTCTTTCCGACGACTCTCCTCTCTGTTTTTATAAACCTCGACTGAGAGTCCCAAATCCATACTCCAACAAGACTCTGAATCCATTCTTATCCGCAATCGCGTCCCAATCGAATCACAAAAATCCAAATTTCCAAATCCGGCACGACTCCTTTTGTTTCCCGATTGAACACGCCCCTGTTCCGGCCTGCCGTGAGCCTCCCTGTCTCTTCAAGCTGTCGCCAAGCTTTCCGTCGACGTCTCGCCTACAACCTCATCTTCTCCGGCGCCGTCATGCTCGCCCCGCCGTGACCCATCTTGCTTGCCGACTTTCCAGCTCCTTGCCGATCTTAGTCGCCGCTCTGCTCTGTCTAGCTTCTCCTCCATCACCGCCGTGAGAGCTTCCGTCGTCGCCATGGCCGTCGTGCCGCCGGATCTTGCCCAGTCCGCCATCGAGACCCACTGGCTTGCCGGCGCTTGAGTTCTATATATTTTATGTATAGAATAAGCATCAGCCTAAGTTAATCCTATCATAGTCAAGCAACCCCTTTCTTTCTTCTATTCTTCAACTTTTTACATTTTTTAACATTCATATTTTCCAGCACATCTTTATTATGTCCAGGCTGTATTATACTCTTAACCTATTTCCGATTCCAAGCCCTTGCCATTGCCAAGTAAATGGTCTATCATGATCTTTTAAGCTCAATAGACAACCACATATCATCCAATGACTCTGACTAAAGACATCCCACTGAAGATTACCATTCAATAAATCTATAGAGGGTATTCCTTTATGTACTAGTATGTGTGAGTGAATTTTTTTAGCTCAAGCACCTGTTCCAAGAGAACTGTAATAGAAAAATATGTTCATTTAAGCGTTTCTATCCTCCAGTATACTTACTCACACTTCCAATGCAAATTAATCACTTAAGAATTGAAGCATGCATTATTACGGGATAAACTATCAAAATCTATGAAAAATACTAACAAACAACCTAAAACTAATCAAATTTTTTATGGTTTTTCATTTTCTGATTTTTATTTTTATGCAAGCAATATTCCCCCCCCCCCCCAAACCTATTATGAACAATGTCCTCAATGTAAACAATATAAAACTACAATGTTAATCATAACAAGGAAAGGAAAACAAGGAGAGAATACACCTAAATACGTGGGTTGCCTCCTACCAAGTGATCATTTAAATATAAAACCCTTGCAAGTGCACAAGGCAATTGTACTATGGCGAGTATTAAATAGGGTTGTCAAACCTCAGGGACGGATTAATATTTTACCAAATTCAAAAGAAAGCAGTAGTGTTGATTCTAGACTAAGAAAGCAATGAACTTTAACTAAATTAAGTGAGATTTAATCAATATGGAGAAGACCAAGGCTTCGAATCCACTACAATAAACTAGTGTATCGTTTCTCTCTCTCTTTTGAATAAAGATTTCCAATTGGCTAGCATATTCCTCTCGAACATACACTTGTCAACTCAAAATATAGTGCTCTCCTCTCAGACGTAACACATAAAACAATTAAAACATGGAATTGTGATCTATCTCTCTCGAGTATAAACCAATGAAATTTTATTGATATATAACACCTCAGTCTACTTACGTTCCTCTCGGATATGCAAGTATTCTTTGGATTGAAACTCACAAGAATTCACTCTTGTCTCTCTCGAGTGCAAAGAACAAACCTTTATTGAATTAACGGTGATTACACAATAAAATCCATACACCAACTGGAGTAAAAACATAAGATGAGAGAAAAGAAACTACACAACCAGATTATTGGGCTTCATCTACGCCTTGGAAAAGTGTTTAGCCTCGCATCGGAGGAGAAATCACCATCATGTTCTTCATGTTCATCTTCTTCTCTCCTTTGCTCTAGCCTCCAATAAAGCTCAAAAGTCTATTCCCTCGTCTACTTTCTAATGCCCAAAACGTTCCTTCATAAGGCCTATTTATAAGAGTGAAGAGAAACCACGAAGTCCCCTTCCAAATCCGAGTCGAAATCGGTCTTATTTCGGTTTTCTGCACACAGCGATCGATTGCTCCGTGTTGCCGATCGTTCGCTTACCGATCGATCGCAATTCCTTCGTAATTTTTCTCCGATCGATCGCTTTGCCGATCGATGCCGTATAATACCAATCGATCATAATTACTGTCTTGCGTGATTGAAAAATTCCAGTAGATACGATCGATCGTTTTGATGCCCATCGATCGTTTTCTTCAATACACTGCTTTTGCGGCTGAGGCGATCGATCGCATTGATAGCCGATCGATCGTGGTTACTGTTCATAAATTTCAAATAGCTATAACTTTCTGCTCCGAACTCCGAATTACGCGTAGTTGGTGGCGTTGGAAAGCTGACCTCTTAATCTTTAACATGAAGTCCAATCCGACATTTGTACACGAAGTTATGATGATTTAACCATTCGAGATACTTTTCACCTCATTCTGTGTATTACTCTTGTTTCCTATAAAAACCAAAAACTATATTAAAGTAGTAGTTATTCTAATCAAACGCTAGCATAATCATAAGTTTAAGAGAGAATAAAATGCATATTTCATGTATAGATCATACCTCCAAACATAGATTTTGCTAGTCCCTAGTAAAACAAAATAAAATAAAATAAAATCAAACAAACTAAGGAACTAATGCAAAAAATTAAACACCACTTTTGTAGGGAACACGATTGCATTGAGCGTATGCAACAAGCTGTTAAACCTTTAGGTGTCCCTAGTAGGACAAGTTGTGTCTCGTGAGGGTTTGCAGCCATACTACCCACAAACATGTATTTATGAAACTAATTAACCTACGTGAAGAAGTAAAACAAAAATAAAATATTGCAAAACAAGCAAACCTATTATCCCTTCAAATGCATACTACAATGCTTAAAAGAATTAACCACACGTACTTGGTTCATAATCAACAGGAATATAGAAGCCCTCAAGTAAGTGGTTTTATTCCACACTTTCATCTTGGAAATTTCTGCTCAAATATAATATAGCATGATAATGTAAATTGTAGAAGTGTAGAACATTGTAGCAATACATTCTAAATTTCTGTTTATACAGATCCAGTGTTACCCATTAACCAAAGAACATCAGAATCTACATAGTCATCGTAATCTTTAGGTTCATGATAGCACAAATCTGCGCACCTCTTTCGGGTCCAACATTCTAGATTTGAGAGGATAATACACCATAGACTTTTTTTTTCTTTTTTTTTTCGCTAGGACTGTGTAAGGCTTGACTTCAAGATGCTTAGGTTTAGCAATGACTCAGGCCAATGACTCCCAACCAATTTGGCTTAGGGCATTAGGTTTTAAGAGACCGCTTCGGGCCCGAGCATCAGCCTAAGTTAATCCTATAAAGTCAAGCAGCCCCTTTCTTTCATTTTGTTTTCATTTTTTCACATTTTTATTTTCAGCACATATATTTTCAAGCACATCTTTATTTTGTCCAGGTTGTATTATACTCTCAACCTATTTTCAGTTTCAATCCCTTGCCATAGCCAAGTAAATGGTCTATCATGATCTTTTAAACTCAACAGACAACTACACATCATCCAATGACTATGACTAAAGACATTCCACTGTAAATTAGCATTCAACAAATCTCTAGATGGTATTACTTTATGTACTAATGTGTGTGAGTGAGTTTTCTTAATTTCAAGCACCTGTTCCAAAAGGATTGTAACAGAAAGGTATGCCCAGTTAAGTGTATCTATCCTCCAGTATACTTACTCACACTTCCAATGCAAATTAATCTCCTAAGAATTATAACATGTATTATTACGGGATAAACTATCAAAACCTAAGAAAAAACTACTAACAAACAACTTAAAACTACTCAAACAAATTTAACTTTTTTTTATTTTCCTTTTCTGATTTTACAATGAAGCACATCCTCTCCCCCAAACCTAAAATAAGCATTGTCCTCAATGCACAATAAAGACAAAATACAATGATCACAAAAGGTAAAAGAGAAAGATGAAGGAAAACACCAGAGGAAGTGGTCTAGAAATCCCGATCATTGCCATCACCATCGCCTGGAGGAAAACGCCATGCATAAAGAAAATCAACCATAGAGTCGAGACGTTCAGTAATAGCATGCTGGGAATCCATAAGCACCTGCTGTGACTGGCAAATCTCCTGCTGTGACTGGCGAATCTCCTGCACATGGCCAGTGAGATCGCTGATCTGCTGCTGCATCATTGCCCATGGTGGTTGAGCAAGCTCACCCTCAGGTATCTCAGCGTGTTCCTCAATACGGGGAGCTTGTGGCCACCCGCGTCGTGTATGGTCCATCATACGGTTATACGCATCCACTCCAATGGGCCCCAGTTCATGAGATACTCGAGAATGCTCAGGAAAATGCACCCCATGGGTCAGAAATACACGCTCTAAAATATATGGATACGGTAACCTCTCATCTTTTCGGCCCACCATCATTTGCTTCATCCGGCCAAAGACGAATGAAGGCAAATCAAGATCGCGGCGCCGAGTATCGTCGCCGAATACAAATAACAAATTCGCCATGGTTCGGTTGACTTTCTCCTTCCGGGCCGACCATACATCATGCTGTAGAATCAGGAAGGCGAAACGGAACGCAGATCGTATGCTGATGGCGGCCAAGTAGGTAGAGGTTCCAGGTCCTACTGAAGATCCTGTCAACCGCCCTGTGATATTCCGGTAGGGAGGAAACTGATATCCATCAAAATCAAGGTGATAAATCGTACCTCTGTCACACCCCATGTCGCTAGCAATATCGGCGACCCGGACTCGGATAGGAATACCACATACAACGCTCTGAATGGTCACCTGCTCTGGATTATCATTGTCTTCAATGGTGCCATTCGCATAGAATTCCCGAACCGGGTCCTCGTGGACCATTGCAAATGCAGTCTGCCTCTTTGCAGCGGTATGGGTGAAATAGTTCACCTAATCCGGCCGTTCCTCGATCTATCTCTAAGTCGGAAGATTGGGAATAGACGGGTTCAGGACCACCTGCCTCTCATATTGTATGGGTCGTGGTTGTGCAACAGGTTCAGGTGGAGGGGTGGAAGGAGCAGGACGTGATGAAGAAGCTTCACCCCTTGAGCGTTTGTGAGCGACTGATTTATGAGGCATTCTACCTGAAAACCAAAGATAAGAGTGAAAATCAAATCAATATGCAGCATGTAATTACAAACTTAAACATCACAACAAGCATGTAATAGCAAATCCACTTCACAATTTTCGAAAAAAAAAAATTTCAGAAATAATAATGAATTTCCTAAAATTAAAAATAAAATTTTTATGAAAACTTAGGAAATCAAAAGGGATCATCATGCATAACAAAAATCGCAATCATCAATATAGAAGTATGCATGAGAGAGATATATATCCCCGAAATCTGATTTCGAAATTTTTTTTTTAATATAGCAAAACACTGTTCACCGAAAGAACACAAATCCTAAAAATTAAATAAAACATCTAAAATCGAAGAATCAGAAGCTAAAAGTCACGCATAAGCATCGCAATAATCAATATAAGGGCATGCATGAAAGTAATCGCAACAATATCTACCGAAAAATAAGAAAAATCGAGTTTTTAAGTTTCGGCTTACCGGAAGAAAAATGAGTGATTGAGATGAAAGGAGTGGGAAATCATGAAAACAGACACCGGATCTGGATTCTACATGCAAAAATCCTTAGGGGGCCGAAGTTTCAGCTCAAACAAGGGTCAGAAATGGTGGCGGTGAGCGGCGAGCGGAAATAGATTTCTCTCGCAGCGGCCGTTCGGATTTTAAACGCGAGGAAGATGACCCGCGATCGATCGCTTTTTTAGCCGATCGATCATTATGTAAATCGAAAAACACCGCCCATTAGATTGAAGATGAATGGTGTCGATGTACCACAGAGCAATCGATCGCACAGATAAGGCGTCGATCGGATAGCGATCGATCATGTACATCTGATCGATCGTATCTACTGTTCTTCATTTTTTTTTAAAGCATATCCCCTCCCCCCAAACCTTGTATGAACATTGTCCTCAATTTGAACAAAATCTAGCATGACAATGAGCATATAACAAAAAAAAATCAGATAAAGGAGAGAATACACCTGAATGCGTGGGTTGCCTCCCACCAAGCGCTAAGTTTAACGTCTTCAGCCAGACGGAGCCACGGTCGTTTGCAGGGTTGAGATCCTCAAGAATTCAGCCTGAATCAATTAAATGATTTCCCCACACACTTATATCCTTGTGGCTTATGTATGGAGCATATCGTGGAATAAAAGGGTGGAGTGGTAGGTGAGGAAACAGTGGAAATATGGGTCCCTGCATTGTCCATGGAAGAAGGTCATCAGAAAATTTTAATATAAAGGGAACCTCCTCCCCCACATCAACCATTTTGGCCTTAGGGACCTCTTCTAGTAACCCAATTGGGAAAGCTTCCTCAATTAGTGACTCAACCAAATAATCTATGAAACAGTCTAAGTTATTTTCAATAAATAAAGGGTTAGATCGGTCAAGACATGGTATGAATGGTGTTTCAGGAATAGAAGGTTCTATTGATAGTGCCGTAGAATGTGACTCTTCAAATATAGAAGAAGGTTTAAAGCTGGGTTCTATTAATGCACTCACTTCTTCTTCAATTTCTACACCCTCTTGATCATTATGTAAAACCCACTCAAGCTCATTGTCAAACCTTTGGGCATTCTGAAGGGATGTAACATCATAGTCAGGGGAAAAACAGATCCCTTCATCAGAAAATTGGCCCTTCGGATATTGGGGCTCGACAGGTAAAATGCATTCTTCGTTCATATTCATGGCTTGTGTTAGCTGTTCTAACTGTATTTCAATGTTGGCAAGAGCCTGTGTGTGGGAATGGACAAGCTGGGCCTGGGATTTTTGGTCTGTTTTCATCTCCGTTAGGGTGGCTAGTATCTTGCTCATCTGATCTTCTAAGGATGATTGGCCAAACTGAAGAGTAGAGGCGGTTAGTAAGGCAGTTGTTGGCTTAGGAAATCTTGACTACGGGCCTCATGAAGAGTAGACCTAGGGTTAGGTTGCTCCCAAGGGGAAATAGGATGATCCTCCCACCTATGAAAACTTTGGGCCTCATTAACATACTTGTGTATAAAATCGGGGTACTCATGGGCCAAAGGGCACTCCACTGGGGTATGAATAGGACTTAAACAGAGGGCACATGGTTCCAACATATGAGGAGTTGTGTATTGTAAGAAAGATGTGTCACTTCCAAAATTAGAGTGATTATCCCACCCACGGTAGTAAGTATCAGCATATAAGGGTCGTGGGTGGTAGGGCACTTCATAGGGAGGGGGATTAGGTGTGTGTGAAGAACAATAATCAGTAATGCTCCTATATGGGTTCTCATGGCTAAATCCATAAAAAGGTGAAGACATTTCCTCACCATGCATTCATCAACAACACACATCCACAAATCATAGAAACAACCCTAGATATACACAAAAACACAAATTATACTACGTTGTCGAGAATTCCACGTCTTCTCATAACCTTGCAAAAGGAAAGAAAAACACAAATTAAACTACCGATAAATAATCTAAGCTAAAACTCACTAAACTACTCTAACACTAATTATTCTAAGAATCTGGTAAACTATTGGCTTCCGTCCCCGGCAACGGTGCCAAAAACTTGATCGTTTAAATATAAAACCCTTGCAAGTGCACAAGGCAATTATACTACGGCGAATATTAAATAGGGTTGTCGAACCTCAGGGACGGATTAATATTTTACCAAATTCAAAAGAAAGCAGTAGTGTTGATTATAGACTAAGAAAGCAATGAACTTTAACTAAATTAAGTGAGATTTAATCAATATAGAGAAGACCAAGGCTTTGAATCCACCACAATAAACTAGTGTATCGTTTCTCTCTCTCTTTTGAATAAAGATTTCCAATTGGCTAGCATATTCCTCTCGGATATACACTTGTCAACTCAAAATATAGTGCTCTCCTCTCAGACGTAACACACAAAATAATTAAAACATGGAATTATGATCTATCTCTCTCGAGTATAAACCAATGAAATTTTATTGATATATAACACCTCAGTCTACTTACGTTCCTCTCGGATATGCAAGTATTCTTTGGATTGAAACTCACAAGAATTCACTCTTGTCTCTCTCGAGTGCAAAGAACAAACCTTTATTGAATTAACGGTGATTACACAATAAAATCCATACACCAACTGGAGTAAAAACATAAGATGAGAGAAAAGAAACTACACAACCAGATTATTGGGCTTCATCTACGCCTTGGAAAAGTGTTTAGCCTCGCATCGGAAGAGAATCGCCATCATATTCTTCATGTTCTTCATTTTTTTTCTCCTTTGCTCTAGTCTCCAATAAAGCTCAAAAGTCTATTCTCTCGTCTACTTTCTAATGCCCAAAACGTTCCTTCATAAGGCCTATTTATAAGAGTGAAGAGAAACCACGAAGTCCCCTTCTAAATCTGAGTCGAAATAGGTCTTACTTCGGTTTTCCGCACATGGCGATCGATTGCTCCGTGTTGCCGATCGTTCACTTACCGATCGATCGCAATTCCTTCGTAATTTTCCTCCGATCGATCGCTTTGCCGATCGACGCCGTATAATACCGATCAATCATAGTTACTATCTTGCGCGATTGAAAAATTCCAATAGATACGATCGATCGTTTTGATGCCGATCGATCCTTTTCTTCAATACACTGCTTTTGCGGTTGAGGCGATCGATCGCATTGATAGCCGATCGATCGTGGTTACTGTTCATAAATTTCAAATGGCTATAACTTTCTGCTCTAAAATCCGAATTATGCGTAGTTAGTGGCATTGGAAAGCTGACTTCTTAATATTTAACATGAACTTTAATCAGGCCAATCCTACATTTGTACACGAAGTTATGATGATTTAACCATTTGAGTTACTTTTCACCTTATTTCTGTGTATTACTCTTGTTTCCTACAAAAACCAAAAACTATATTAAAGTAGTAGTTATTATAATCATACGCTAGCATAATCATAAGTTTAGGAGAGAATAAAATGCATATTTCATGTATAGATCACCAAGCGCTAAACTTAACATCTTCAGCCAGACTGATGCCTTCTGTCCAACTTATCCTGGGTCTTTCAATCCAACGTTCAATCCATCTGTGGTCCTACTGCGCACATGAGGGTTAATGAAAGAAATCGCAAGTGGATCATCATAACAAATACAGGGAGGTGCACCATCCACAAGAGTGTCAATCATATGAACTGCTTAAGAATCATCTGGTGGTGGATGTTGTTTTGTAGCATTAAAAACATTTAGTTTGACATTTAAATTTCCAAAAGACAATTTTAGCACCCTATCCCGACAATTTATAATAGCATTGGATGTTGCCAAGAATGGAGGTCCCAAAATCACAGGAATCTGACTGCCAATGTTCTACACAGGTTGTGTATCTAGGACAATGAAGTCCACAGGAAAGAAAAATGTATCAACCTGCACCAGAACATCTTCAATAACACCACGTGGAACTTTAATGGATCGGTCTATAAGTTGTAGTATTATGGTAGTCAGTTTCAACTCTCCCAACCCAAGTTGCTCATCCACAGAGTAAGGCAACAAATTGACATTCGCCCCCAAATCTAATGTCTTTTCCATAGTATGGTTCCCTATCACACATTAAATTGTTGGACATCTTGGGTCCTTATTCTTTGGTGCAAGATTATGTGTCAATAGGGAACTCACCTACTCAGTAAGGAAGACCTTTTTAGTCACATTGGATTTAGCATTGCGCTTTTGGGTACAAAGATCTTTTTGGAATTTGGCATAGGCAAGCACTTGTTTTATTGCATCTAACAAAGGGAGATTGACCTTAACCTGCTTGAACACCTCAAACATCTCCTCTATCTTTTGGTGGGATTTACTAAACGGGGAGGGTTTGTCCAAGCATTGTGGGTATGGTGTCCTGGGAATATAAGATCTTTCTTTGTTGGCCTTGGTTAGGTCATCCTGCTGGGTTTTAGAGCTATCAGGCACAGCTTTGATTGAAGTTGTTTCTCATTCTATAGAGGTACCTTCGAACAAGTCCTTAACCCTATTGTCGATTTGCCTACCGCTCCTCAGGGTAGTTATGGCTTGAACTTGCTCATGAGGGTATTGGGAAGGTTCAATTACAAACTGGCCTCGAGGGTTTTATTGGGATTGGCTCGGCAAGGTTCTTGCTTCTCTACGGTTCATGGCATGAGCTAGCTGTCCTAATTGAGTCTCTATCTTGGCGATAGACTGGGTATGAGAATGGACAAGCTGGCCCTGGGTCCTTAGCTCACCTCTTAGCTCGTTTATGTCGGTCTTCATCTCATTCTGGTCAGTTGATAGCTTGGTTAAGGCTGTGAAGATGGTGGATTGTGTGGCTAACATTTGGCTCATCTGGTCTTCTAAGGTTGGTTTCTTATTATTTTGGCCAAATGGGGAAGTTGTAGCTGGTTGGCAAGGCTGAGCTTGGTTATGGAATTCCTGTCTTGGGGCTTGATTAAAAGTAGGCCCTAGATTAGATGGCCTCCAAGAAAAATTAGGGTGATCACGCCACTCAGAATTGTAAGTGTTGGAGTAAGGATTGTTTGTAGCTCTTGGGAAGGTCTGTGTAGCGTTGATGTGCTCCTATACTAGGTATAGATACTGGAAGGCTGAAGGGCAGTCAACTATTGTGTGCATGGGGCTGGCACAGATGGTGCAAACATCTTGAGAGGTTGGGGTATGAGGTGAAGTCAGAGACAAAAAATGGTCAAACCTCTCTGTTAGAGATGCTACTTGGTGTTCTAGACTGGTGGTGGCTTTGACATCGTACATGCCTCCCCTTGAGGCACTCCTGCCATGCATATGGCCTTCAGCTCTATAGGTGGCACTGTGTAAAGAGTTTTTGCTCATGTCCTCTACTAGATCCAAGCATCATCAGGGGTTTTCTTTATGAATGTGCCTCCACAAGAGGCATCAATTAGGGTTTTGTGCTGGTCGCACACACCCTCATGAAATCTCTGCACTAATTGCCACTTAGGCACATCATGATGTGGGCAGGACCAGAGTAGGGCTTTCATTCTTTCCCAACTTTCATGGAATTCTTCATTAGGTAGTTGGGTAAATGCGATGATTTTATTGCGGATCTTATTGGTCCGCCCTACAGGGAAATATTTCTTAAGGAATTTGGCCTAAAGTTCCTCCCAAGTGGAAATGGAGTTGTGTTCAAGGGAGTATAACCATTCCTTGGACCTGTCTTTCATGGTAAAAGGGAACAACCTAAGGCACACCTGGTCTTCAGACATTGTAAGTTTGAAGGTTGTATTAACTTCCAGGAAGTTTTGCGGATGCCTGTAGGGATTCTCATTAAGTTGGTCATGATATGTGGGCAGCATCTGGATGATGTTGGGTTTAATTATGAAATTAGTCACGGTGTCAGACAGAAGGATGCACGAGGGGGGGGTGTAGGCAGTGGGACGGTAGTAGTCCTGCAGGGTACGAGGGGGGGGGGGGTACTACTGGATTCTGGGTTAGGCCATTCCTACCCCCAAGGTTCATATTGTCCGCCATAGGATGGGATTCCAGGATTGGGTTTTTGTGAGTTCTAAAGGCTCTAGACAGTCGCTCAGGGTCAGGATCAAAAGTCCGGTCGGGGTTCAGGGAACGACGACCATGCATGCACAATAAAAAACAGCAAAACCTGTAACAATCCTATTAGTGACAACTAGCAAGCATCAACCCTAGATAGTGACAACTAGCAATCCTAATAGCGACAACTAGCACGTCATGTAGTCACAGAAAGAAAGAGAAAACACCAAGCACCCAAATTATTCTAAAAGAGAAATATTAGAGAGTGCAAATAATAGGGAAGGGATGGCCCTTCTAACGTTGGCGAGAATTCCACGTCCTCTCTTAATCCTGTAGAAGAAAGAAAAATATGAATTAAGCTACTGGAAAGAAATCTAAATTAAACTAAACTACTCTAAAACTAACTATGTTAAGAATTTGGTAAATTAGTGGCTTCTGTCCCTGGCAACAGCGTCAAGTATAGATCAACAGGTGAGTCTATCGGAGCCTTCTTCTTCCTGCCCCTCTATTTTTGCTCTCGAGGTGCAAATAGAAGTTCCTGATCCTCCTCCTCTTCCCTTGGTATTTGGTCCATCGACTCATCTCTTTCTATATCCATCTGCAAGGAGATTGGTAAATAGTAAAGTTGTGTAAAAAAAATACGAAAATATAAAAGTCATGTCGTCGAATAGACGACTAAATATAAGGTTGTGTCTCGAAGACACGACTTAATATTTAGTTGTCAAAATAACAAATCTAAAAGTCAGAGCTTCTGAAACTAAAATCAGTATGTATTGTAACTTACCGGGGTGTATTTCAGTACTTCCGGTTAGGAGTCGTGTTCCCAATGTTCCTTGCCGCAAACCATAGCAAAAAAACGCCCCAAATGCGTCAATCGGTCACTCCACCTAGTGCAGGGAGGCGCAGGGAGCCACAGGGGAAAGTGATTAAGATGGTCACTTGAAATCACCGCAGATCGCCACTAGAAATTGCTGCCTTTGCACCGAACCACTCCTCTCCGTCACTCCTTTTGGTTGTAGGTAGGCGCAAGTAGCCATGAGGGGACGTGAATAGGATCGTCGCTTGCCGTAGGACCCGCTCGAAATAGTCGGTGGAATCGCTACTCGAAATCGTCAGTGGAATCATCACTTGAACTTGCGGTGGAATCCCTTGTATTTTCATGTCTTCTACAACACGCTACTTCACATAGTAATGGCACAAAAAACATAAAACAAGTGCATTTCTGATACTTCAAGTGCCGATTCCAGGCCATATGGGACGTCACGGGAAAAATCAGGTAATATGGGAATATTAAAGTTAGCGCCAGGTAATATGGAAAAAGATTTTTCATATCATAGGCTCTTCCAACCCGGAGCGGCTATAAAAGACGACACGGCTGGAGAGAGGGAGCTCTAAACCAAGCACCAGTTACCGGCCGTTAGGGTTTTCCTGGGGAGCTTTGAGCGGCGCCGGCGGAAGATCATCGGATCATGGGTCACTCTAACGTATGGAACTCTCACCCTAAGAACTACGGGCCCGGATCCCGTGCTTGGTAATCCCTCTCTCTTTTTTCCAGATTCGCTTGTTCTGGTTTTGAATCATTTGATTTGTTATAACGAAATTGTTGTTGGGTATCTATTGTGATGATCTATTCTAAAGCTTTTTCCATTTGGGTTTATTTGATAATGGTATTAATGTTGCTTTTGTTGTTTGAACGTTCTCGGATTGCGTGAGTTTCGGTTGCCTTCTGTTGTTCGTCATGTGTGGAAAATCTTCTGAGTTGTGGAGCTTTTCAGCTAATAATATGAAATTGTGTTTTGGTGATTGATAAAAATATATGCTGCACAAGCTTATTTATATGGTTGATATTGACATGTTAATTTGTGAAGCTAGGGCTATGAATTTACTGTTCTACTGCATATGTTAGTATTTCTGATATTGGGAAACTGTAAATACACGGCACGTGTCTTTTGCAATATTTTCTGACTTTGGTGTTTTTTAGCTACGAGCTTTTCAGCTAATAATATGAAATTGTGTTTTGGTAATTGATAGAAATATATGCTGCACAAGCTTATCTATATGGTTGATATTGACATGTTAATTTGTGAAGCTAGGGCTATGAATTTACTGTTCTACTGCGTATGTTAGTATTTCTGATATTGGGAAACTGTAAATACACAGCACGCGTCTTTTGCAATATTTTCTGACTTTGGTGTTTTTTAGCTACCTAATACTGACTATTGATGAATGATAGAAATTTATATGCTTGCACAATGTTACATACATATGATATGATTGTTATAAATATGTGGGATTTGAACCCGTTGTTCTATATTGTATATTTGTTAATATTTTTGTTGCTGCAAAATTGGAGATATGCAGCACACATGGTTTCTGAAAATTGAGATGCTTGCTTCTTTAGTTAGGGTGTGGAAAGTTGTCAAAGTTCATAGTCTTTTATGGTCCCTTAGGTTTTGTGAGTTTGAAAGGTATTGGTTGCAAAGATTAAGTTTGTGATTATCGTTGAATTAAGCTGATAGTTAGGGTGTGCACGCTGTGTATTTCGTATAACTTTTCTCATCTGTAGTTTCCTGTGGGTGGTGGTTCATAGTGGAAGTTGTTATGATTTCATGCTTCAGACTCATAAGTGTTGTTTTGAAGCAACCAAATTCCTTTTAGTAACACATCCCATATTTTTTAGTAGATATCTTTGAAGATGTGATTTCATATGTCATGATATGATTAAAACTTTCTGCTGTTTTTTCCCTCTTGCAGCCGGGTGTGTGGCAATGTCCACGGGCTTATCAGGAAGTATGGTCTCATGTGCTGCAGGCAATGCTTCCGTAGCAATGCCAAGGACATTGGTTTCGTCAAGGTGAGCATGCTCTTTGATAAGTTGCAGAAACAAATGCATGTTCTTTTGATTTAATCATGATATTTACGTCGTGTTTCTTGGTTTTGTAACTGCTCAAGTTCTTTGATAAGTTGCAGAAACAAATGCATGTTCTTTTGATTTAATCATGGTATTTATGTCGTGTTTCTTGGTTTTGTAACTGCTCAAGTGGTAGATGGATTTTATGAAAACTATGTTTTGGAATTCAAGTTCTACTTGTTCACGGTTTTCATGGATATGTCATGATTTCTAGACATTAATTCCTCAGATGAAAGAGGATACTATGATCATGTATTTCATTGACCAGTGTCTCTTCTTTTTGGAATTTGTTTTAGGCGATTTTTAAATTCTATGGTGGTCCACATATAACATTAGTGACTTTGGTTTTGTTGTTGTGGGCACATAAAGTGATTATCTGTCATGGTCCTCTATCCAGCGTTTGGGACTTGGAGTTATGTTTTCTGTAGTGCTTGGTAATTATTTCGTTCTGAAAGGGTGTTGCTTCGTTCTTTTAATGTACGACATACTGTACTGTAGGTTTCTCAATACAAACTAATGGGTTTAGAGACGTCATGGGTTTTTCCCTTCAATCCTCTTTGACGTCGTTTTTTTCTTTCCATGCAGTACCGCTGAAGAACTGTTAGATATGTGCTGCCTGCCTCAGAAGGAAATTTTACTGCTCTTTGTTTAGGCCTTTAGATACTTAATTTCATGTCGATTTATTTCTACTGCTCAAGCATTAATAGTGGCAATGATTTTGGAATTGAAACCTTCGTTTTACTCTATGCAATTGTGAGGAGATTTTTGTGATTGGAGACCTGCAGCTTAAGTTGCCTTATATGATGCAGCTATGTTAGTGTATGACTATTGTGTTGGCAAAGCTTCTTTCTTTCATTATCAATTAGTCACAAATCTTGTAACGCCTATTAGCATGGAGTGTTTTGAAGTTTTTATTAGTTATGTAACTTGCCTTGTCCACCAAGGAATATCATATCGGACCCTACCTGATAAAACAAGACGGGAAAATATCGTTTTTTCTATTTTTTTCAAATATCGGTATATTGCCATTTTCAAGAAAAAAAACGTTTTAAAAAAAATAGAAATTTTTTTTGTTTAATTTTTTTTTTTTTAAAAAAATTTCGTCAACCACCTATATTTTTTTATAAATATTTTCGATACATCTCCGATACTTTGTCTCTTAGGCTTACCGATATCCGATATAGAATTCTTTGGTAGTGGATATCCGATATGGAATTCCCTGGTATCCACAACTTACGTTCCGCGAGGAGTGTTCGCTTGTACTTTGGTTTCTCTTAGGAATTCTATGTGAATTCGAATGCTGGGAACTAGTTAAGACATTTAAAACGTGTTTGAGCGACAGGGTTGGCAGTAGCCCCTATCTGTTGTTGCATGCGTACTCTCTCCTTTCTATTCTTATTTGGTTTATTAAACATGCACTAAAAAAGCGTCCAATTTGGTTTTTCATATTGAACTCATTTTATTTTTATTTTAAAAACCAAATAGGACACTTATATGGGAAGGAGAGATATTTTGCCCTTCGATGATAGTCTTGCTCTCGAACCTCGAACTTCCACTGCCTATTCATATTCTTTCTCTCTTGTAAGAGAATGGCTATTTTTCTTTTTCCTAATTGCTAAGTCCCTTGAGGGGCAAGAATTATGCATTAACAAGCATCAACAAAACACAACCCAAAAGTTATAGTTAGGATTAAACAGATCAATCAAAGGAGATTGAACTTTATCAGATCCGGTGTAAAAAACTTTGAACTTCATTCTCGTAGGCATCCAAAAAGTTTGCCCAATGCCGATCCTTAACCATGGCAAGGCCACTCGAAGGTGACCATGGAATTCAGGCTTGCTGGTATCGGGCCCCACCCAATACACCGATATGGATCAATATCATTTTTTTGAATTTTTGTAAATATCGCTAATATATCGATTTTGGACCGGCCATTTAAAAAAATGTTTTAAAAAAAAGAAATAAAATAACTTTTCCGTTTGTTTCCCATCCTAATATGCATTTTTATGCATATTTTGAAATCTATACTTTATCTAAATTAGTATAACTCATTTTAGAAGTTAGATTGTGAAAATATATGGTAAAAACTAGTTTTCGACTACCGATATTTTTTTACACACTATCTCCAATATTTTGTCTCTTTGGTCGACCGATATTTTACTGATATCTAATATGACATTCCTTGAAGGTGACCCACTTGACTAGTGTCTATACTTTCCTAGGATGACGGACTTCTACCTAACTGCTCAACATGCAAATGAGGCACACTGTCAAAGGAAATTGACACCACAAAATTACCATAATCAGTCATTGATATGTCACAAATGAATTGAAACGGGTAACAAATGAATAGAGGAGGTAGGAGCTACATTAAGAAAAATGAAGAAAAGCAAAGCTCTAGAACCCGATGAAATTTTTATTGAAGTATGGAAAGCTCTGGAAGGTCTTAGTTTAACTTGGTTGACTAGTTTTTTTAATAAGATTTGAAAGTCTAAGAGGATGCCACATGAATGAAAGAGAAGTACCTTCATACCCTTGTATAAAAATAAAGTAGACATCTGAAGTTGTACAAATTATAGAGGTATAAAACTTATGAAGTTATGAGAGAGAGTAGTAGAAGGACGTTTATGAAAAGTAACTAAAATAACAGAGAATTAGTTTCATGCTGATGAGGTCAACAATGAAAGTTATATTTTTGTTACGACAATTAGCAGAAAGATATAGAGATAGAAAATAAGACCTTTATATGACCTTTATAGATTTGAAAAAGCTAACGACAAACTGCCGAGAGAGATCATTTGGAGTGTTTAAGAAGAAAGGAGTCATAAGATGTTACATAGATATTATAATGATATGTATGAGGTACGAATAACTGGATGAACTCACTAGACATATACAAGATAATGTACTTTCATGTATGTTTTTTTGTAGATGATGTAATTTTAATTGATTAGAGTAAAATATGTATGAATGCAAAATTAGAATTATGGAGGGATGCTCTAGAATCAAAACAATCAAAACGTTTCGAAATAAGTAAGACTAAGATAAAACGCATGGAATTTAATTTTAAGGAAGGTAAAACGATAGGTAGAACCTTAATTGAAATAAATGGGCAAAAAGTGTGAAGATGTGATCAATTTTGTTACTTAGGTTTCATTATCCAAAAAGAAAATGGGTATTGATTGTGATTTGGTGCATATGATAAATACTGGGTGGGTAAAATGGAGGGCAACCTCGAGAGTTTTGTATGATAGGTGTGTTTTAAAAAGGCTTAAAGGCAAATTCTCTAAGACAACCATTAAACTTGTAATACTCTATGGAACATAATGTTGGGCACCAAAGAGAAGCCATATAAATAAGTTAAATGTAGCCGAAATGAGAATGTTAATGTGGATGAGTGAGATAACTAGGAGAGATAAGATTAAAAATGAATATATTTGTGAGAGTTTAGGGATAGTTATTATAGTGGATTAATTATGACTAAATAATTTTTTAATTAAATCAAACTTTCAACTAGGGTGCCCTCCATCAATACCCAACCCCATCACCTTAATTGTGTTTAAGTTAAGGGAAATTTACCAAATAATAATTAAATAAATTACTGATCGGAAAAATGTTTAGAAATAATTTCCGATTCAATTATCTAACCAGCCACGCAGGCACCAATGTGGCACTGGCCCTTTATGGGTTTTTTTTTAAACCCTGACCTGAAAGGCGTAGGTGTCCATTCAACCGACTCCTTTCGATTATAAATATAAAGGTAACACCTTTCATCTAAAGTGACTTTCATTGCCTTAGCATTTTTACTCCATCCTCCATTGGTTCCTTCTTTAGCTAGAGGGAGGCGTCACTTAAACCGCCGCCTTCTCTTTCAACTTAATAAGACCAACAATGTAATGTAAAATGTAAATTTTTTAAAATATAATAACACAATTTAATCAAAATAAATAAGTAAACTTAACATATAAATAAATTAAAATGAATGTGCCTGACGTAGAGCACGAAGTGCACGCTGTCGCCTAGTATATACTTTCGAAGAAAGAAACCTCACAACTTTATCGAGCAGGGCATTTGGAACTACTAGTGGTGGGGTAAAAGAAGTCGTGTTGGCCAATAATGTCACCATGTCAGGCGAAGCTGATAAAGGTCGAGAAGCTTCAAAAGGATGATCACCTTGCAGTCCCGAAATCTCTGACATAACTGGTTGAAGCAATGGCAAGCTCACAAGAATATGTGCAGAGTTATCGTGTATTGTCTGACATGCCGCTAGCAAGCTCTCATAGGATCAGTCCACCAAAGCTCCATGCGACTGAGCAAGTGTTTGTCTCGCATAAGTAAGCTAGAAGGAGCAAAGAACATATTTTATCTACAAGCACAAAATGATGGTGAATTAAAACAAATATGAAGTAAGAGATATTAACCAATGCTCGCTCAGTGTCGCCCCCGGGCTGATATAACATCTCTGCCACATGCACGGGTGGTAAGATAAGTCTCCTAGTAATCCTCAAGTACCACTTCATGTAAGCATTATCAGCATCTCGCTCTGTCGTGGTAGGCTCCCCTGAACGAGAGTGGTTATCCGGCCGTCCCATCTAGTAATATAGGCTGCATGATAACCTCCAATAGAAACTAGCCTGACGTCAACGCGAAGATCGCTTAATAAACTCCACAACAAAAGGGGGGAAACCTGCTCTAATCCAAACAGCAATATCACCCGATCCGGAAACATGCATCTCTACAATGTCAAAACATATAATTGGCGTCCTAGATTGTCATACATATGCTCCATCCGTACACACTCCAGGTAACTGTGCTAAAACCTCATCATCATATGGCTACCATGTTACCTACACAACACCTGAGGGTAATTGCAAGAACATGTCTGATGGCAGGCATCCACTACATATTTTCTACCAGCCAATGTTTTCACTTCATGCACGTGGAATTGATTTGTTCAACATAATTGCTGCCAATAAGGCGCATTTATTGTTTAATCTTTCACTCAATACTAGGGATGTGTAGGGTTGCCATGGCCAACCCGGCTGAATGTCGCTTCACAAAGAATTTAATGATCCGATAGATTGTGGTTATCAGGTTAAACTCACTTGTTTCACAAAGAATCTTCCACTCAATACAAACTGTAATTTAAATGGTTAAACTACATTTGTTGAATAAACTTACCTCTAACTAGCAAAAGCTGAGGTTCATTGCACGCAAGTGAGATAGATAAATCATCTTCTTCGTTATCCTCTACAAGCCTTCCCTTCAAGTTTCCACTCAACATATTTCTTCGAGAACTCCTACTTCCGCCTTCACCATCATTTGCAAAGCTAGACATGCACGCCTTTTTTTTTACAAATAGCTCGAATGTATACACACGAGACACAAAATAAAGCATTTGTTGCATAAAGTTGTCATCATCAATTGGTAATACAGTGGTTGTTGTTCCAAAAAGAGGTATCTTACACTTGAGATGATTTTTCTAAATTCTTTGGTCCCATCCTATTTTATTGGCCACTTGTATCTCTAGTTCCTCGTAAGTGGTTAGCTTACTAATAAATAATCTTACAATTTCACCACATCCGTATTCACCTCTATCGATTGCAATTCTGCCACTATGCCTTAGCACAAATGAAACCATTTCTCTCGCCAGCTCTACTCACAAAACCTTTAATAAACACCAATAAAATTCAACTCAAATATGATATAATCTATTTGATACAATGCTAGAGCTAAATCAATAAAAAATAATGATGTATTTACTCACATGTATGTATTTCCAACTTTGATTGAGAGATTGAGAATATATAATTTGCAGAGCATGTCCGGATAAACCAGTGCCAAGCTAGAGAAGACGTCGGGGGGGGGGGGGGGGGGTGAGGAGGAGCTAGCCGGGGCAGGATGGTCGGAGAAGAGAGCAATGCCGGGATGGTCGGAGAAGAAAGGAGACAGTTTGAGGATTGGCGACGCCGAGGCGCGGGGGAAAGTAAGACTGACCAGAGAAAGATCGCCGTCGAAGAAGAGGGAGAGAGTGTTATGGCTTGGTTCATTCGAGCCCGAGAGAGGGGAGGGGGTATAAAAAGAACATGAAAGGCGTCTGTTCAACTGATGCCTTTCGGTTATAACAAGAGGCGTTGGTTGAACCAATGCCTTTGCCTTAGAACTAAAAAGCATCCGTTCAACATACGTCTTTCTCTTTATAACCGAATGATTGAATGAAAGCTAAGGCACTGAAAGGCCGTGAAAGTTGACCGCTTAATCAACGCCTTTTGGTTATAAATAGAAACACGTCGGTTATAAATAGAACTGATGCCTCTCTATTTATAACAGAAAGGCGTCGGTTAAACGGACGCCTTTTACTTTAGATGAAAGTGTCGTTTGAACTAACATCTTTTGGGTTAGGGTAAAAAAAGCCCACGTAGGGCCAGCGCCATGGTGGAGCCTGTGTGGCTGGTCAGATAACTGGATCGTTAGGACAATTTCCAAGGGGTGGAGGAGTTTTTCGTTAAGGTGGAGATTGTTGGGTTTAGCTCAAAACTATCATAATCATAATCATAATCAATTAGCGCCTTTTCCCAACTATTTGGGGTCGGCGACACGGATCTTACTCCTCCATTCCAGCCTGTTTTGGGCTACCTCTTTTGTAAGAGATAGTAAAGTCAAATCCTTTCTTATTAACTCCATCCAAGTTCTCTTAGGTCTCCCTCTCCCTCTTTTAGCATCGTTTACCTGTAACCCTTCTAATCTTCTCATAGGGGCATCTAAAGATCTTCTTTGCATATGCCCATACCAACGCAACCTACATTCCCTCAGTTTCTCCCCTAAAGGCGCTACTCCTAGGCTCTCACGAATATATTCATTTCTAATCCTATCTCTCCTAGTTATCCCACTCATCCACCTTAACATTCTCATTTCGGCTACATTCAACTTATCTATATGACTCCTCTTTGGTGCCCAGCACTCCGCTCCATAGAGTATTGCAGGCCTAATGGCCGTCCTATAGAACTTGCCTTTAAGTCTTTTTGGAACCCGCTTATCACACAACACTCCCGAGGCTGCCCTCCACTTTACCCACCCCGCATTTATCCTATGCACCACATCACTATCAATATCCCCTTCTTTATGGATAATGGATCCTAAGTAACGGAATTGATCACACCTTGGCACTTCTTGCCCATCTATTTCAACTAGGGCTCTATCTATAATTCTACCTTCCTTAAAATTAAATTCTATGCACTCTGTCTTAGTCCTACTTATTTTAAAACCCTTAGATTCTAGAGCAACCCTCCACAATTCTAATTTCGCATTTAAACCTACTTTACTCTCATCAATTAAAACTACATCATCTGCAAAAAGCATACACCAAGGTACATTATCTTGCAAAGCTCATCCATAACTAAAGCGAAAAGATACGGACTTAAGGCTGACCCTTGATGAAGACCTACCGTAACCGGAAACTCCTTTGTTTCCCCCCCAATCTCAAGTAAAAAAATATTTTTATGGGTTTAGAGTAAGGGTAAACTTATAATTATGAGGAATAAGTTTGAAACCTACTTAGATGAGTATGTATTCTTTATTCTTTCTCTCATATGCAGAGGAGGAACAAAAACCTAAAAGGGGAGAAGAAGAGAGTGTGAGCCAAATGGGGAAGGGTGGGAGCTTTATTTGATGAAGGTGAAACAAAGTTGAAGAGGTTTGTGTGTCAAACTCTTATAAGTACTTTAAAAACTTCATAGTGAAAAATTGCTCTTCCTTGTGGTATAGCCAAATTCGTAAACCACTAATTTCTTGTGTTTCTCTTTGTGATTTGTTCTTTTATCTCTAGCGTATTTCACTTTTCAATTTATTATTACATATGTGAGCGGTGATTGATTAACTTGTAGAGATTTGTTATTACATATGTGAGAGCGGTGATTGATTAACTTGTAGAGATTTGTTATTACATATGTGAGCGGTAATTGATTAATTTGTAGAGATCTTTGGGGGGTATTTGGAGTAGTCCATTCACGCTCGCGCAGGCAGATCATATAACCCGATCTTTTATATCATAGACACAAATACATTCAAAATTGACAACAAACTAAACCCAGTCGAACTGCCTTTATTGAAGCAACAAAATAAATAAATAAATAACACACCGCCACGGAAGAAAAATTCTAACTACAACACAAAAGATTTGTCTTTTCTCTTTCTAATGTGTGTTGCGAGAGGCGGAAGGGAACTGATGGAACTTAGCTGGTTGAAAATTAAAAGGAGCCGCTGATGGTCACGGATCCAGAGCTTGCAGTTGGACGGAAGAGTTTCCAAGCTTGTTCCGTTTTCCTTTCTAATAATGCAGGACGACCGCCCACTTGCAGGTTACAAGTAGTGTGGGAGCGGTCTGAGCTCATTGGAAACGCCAAGGAGCTGACGGTCCTCGACCCGTACCTGGCAACGAAGAGGAGGATCACGGTTCTCGTAGTCCGATCGGGGCAGTAGAGGGCGGTGGTCGCCGGAGGAGAAGGATGATGGCCGTCTGGCTTCCGTCCAGATCAATGGGCCGGGGGTGGGGTTAACGGAGGGCGCCTCCGTCTCAGGCTGTTAGTGCGTTGCGTTTCACCTCTGACGTGGCGATCCGGCATTGGCTGCCTATGTTGGCTTCATCAGGACCCTGAAATAACCAAGAGCGGCAGTCGGTTATAAAGAGAACCTCTCTCCTTTCGTCGTCAAGTTCCAAATAGCGGAAGAAGAGAGGCATAACAATGGTGGCCTCCGAGTCCCAGGCACTAAAATGCCTCAACAACAAGCCTTCCTCCTCCCTCAGACCCAGGCGTTTTGTCGTAAGCTCACCTCCTCCTCCTTACTAGCAAGAGTCCATGTATGCTTGTTTTTTCTTGTTAACTGTTGCGTTGTTCTTGGGATGGATGCAGTTCAAAACTTTCAAGCAGCGAGTAAAAGAGACGAAGATTGATGTTTACCGTAGTCTCGACCCCCTCATGTCGGAGCCCACTGAGGGCTCCTCCTTCCGCGATAGCCTCCTTGCCTGGCGGGTATTTTTTTTTTAAATTCTTCCGATTGCCATGTTTTAACTCTTCGGATTGGTAGGACGATAAAATTGCATTCTTCTTTAATGCTAGCAATTTTAGTGTTTTACCTCTTTTAAATGAACTAGTTAGGTTAATAATAATAAATAAATCCTGACGGAGTGAGTATGTGTTTTCCATTTTCATTGCACTCAATGTCCCTCATTGAGCTGTCTAATTGAACAAAGAAGCTCGCTATTGTATTAAAATGCAAAAATATTAGTTTTTTCCATTCTTTTTGGTTTGCTTCCGATAAAAAATTCAAAAAATGTGAAAGCTACTTTTTTGTCAATTTATTGCTTATTATGGTAGGTGGTTGGCTTGTATAATTAATTTCTTCATATGAATATTGCTTTAAAACAGGAACTGAATACTTCCGAAGGTTTTATTTCATTCTATGAGGAAATGATGCCTTGGGTGCAGACTCTGCCTCAGGTCTTGTTGCATAAGGATGTAATTATGTCAAACCAATTCTCAGGTTTGTCACCAACTTTTTAGAATGCAATATAGTTACACGCATGACTCAGTTTGATTTAAAAAAAAATTGTGATTTTTATATTGTATGATTAACCATGTGGAGTGAGCAAAGTGGAGAGCTTTGTCAGGAGTGTTGTGATAGGCGTGACTCAAATAGTCTGAATGAAAATTTTATTCAATACAAGTTAGGCCTGCAATACCATTCGGAGGAGAGTGTTGGAAACCTAAGGAAAGTTGTATGGATAAACTAAATCTAGCCACGATGAGGATGTTAAGGTGGATGTGTGCAATAACTAGGATGAATAAATTAGAGATGAGAATATCATGAGAACTTAGAGGTACCACCTTTAGTGGAGAAGCTTACTATAGGTTGCGTTAGTATGGGCATCTTTAAAGGAGACCACAGGATTTTTTTACCCAAAGGGTTCTCAAACGCTTTTCTGCCTTCACAAGCATTCATACTTTGGGCTGGAGGAAGAAAATTTTCTTGGAAATTTTAGTTGTAACTTTTAGAGTAAATGTATATAGCTTAACAGTAACATCCATGCTTCGAGGTTTAAGGAATGCAAGTGGAGGAGATTAAACGGGGAGAGGGATCCTAAGCAAGGATATGACTATGCAATCACTTATGAAAGAGTTAGCATAAGATAAGCTAGAAGAGGTGTAAGATCCATGTTGCCGGCCTCAAATTGTTGAGAGATGGCGCTTCTTGACTATGATTATGTGGTATGGTTAATTGTATAATACCTTTATGTACTAGATGTTAAATTTTTGTCGGGGGTTGGACATGTTTGGTGGCAATCTCTGTGTTAGTTTAATATGTTACCTAAAAAGAACAAAATTGATAAAGCTAGTTGATTGCTGTTATAAAAAAGATAAGAGACATTAGTTACCATCGATAGCTAGAATCAATTTTGATAGATACCATGGATACACTTGGACGAACTTTGAACGGTTGGCTTACTTTAATTCATACTGGTTGCTTTCACATTGTTTTAGATGAAGATCAATTCATTTACAAGCTGGCCAATTTACCTTTCCTTCTCATGTATCTTCCAGCCTGGATTAGAGTATTCATCACTGCTCACAAAGCTCTAACTAACACTTATTTGCTGCAGTTTGATTGCTGATTTATCTAGGGATCTTCAGGAAGACTTTTTACCGTAAGTTTTTATGTTATTGTTGGAATTTGTCCTTTGTTCATTGTAATTGCTTCTGACGAGGGGTTTTATTAATCAATTCGTTCTATCTTGATGCATTGTGTGGTATTTTTGTTCATTATTGTACATACACTTCTGATTATATCGGATGTTCAGAATGAGTTGTAATTATTGATGATTATTTATCTATGGCAGTTTCCTGCAGAATATCACTAAATCTTTGGCAGACTTGCTGGAAAGTGGTGGTGAGAAGGAACCTGAAATTCTGGAACAAGTAAGATTTCTGTCCTAATAAACATTATTAGTGGCCATGAAAGTTTGATTTCAATTTGTAGAGTTCTCAATGTGCAGGTCTTTAGATCATGGTCATATATTGTGCTGCATTTACAGAAGCACCTCACAAATGATATATCTAATGTTTTCAGGTATATGTGCCGAATTTTTACTAGCAGAATAAGGTTGGAAATATTGTCGAAGTGACTTATTTTGTATGAGAGAATGGGCAATTCAATGTTATGTGTCAAAGTTAAGCCATAGGCATAGGCAATCTTTTGGGAACAATTAGAGAATTAAACATTGTCCTCTGTCTAATCCTTCTTTAGATTTTAAGGATACTGGTGGAGTTAGTAGGGGTATCTACTTTGTTTGCATTGTGATGACCCTGTATGTGATTCTTTTTGTGGTCTTAGAACTAATTTTCTCCTCATTTGTTTTGATTTAAAGGATCACAGGTCGTCTTAGATACCATCCCAAGGTTTATGTGCAAGAATTAATGGCAGAGGCCACATGTCTTTTGCTAAGAAAGGCACCCGATAAGCAGTTTAGAAAAGGTATTGTCGTGCCTGCATCTGTTTCCATCTTCCAACATTTATTTCATTGACTGCATTAACTCATTCTATGCTTTTATTTGGTTGTTTCCAGTTTATTTAATGAAATTTATTCGAGAAAGTGATTGCATATCTAACTTCTTTAGTTTTGTGGTGTGCCTAATTAGACATATATGAAGAAGAGAAAGAATAAAATTTGAGCGCATCTCAAATTTATTTTGGCGTTTTTTGTTGCAGGAATTAGGAAGATTCTAACTGAAGTTAAAAAGAAACCTTTTAGCCTGAGAAAATCTGAAGCTAGTGCTTTATTATGTCATGCTATGCGAGGAACTTCATTGTGCATGCACTCAAGGGCCACCCATATACTACAAATATTGATGCATGAGGTTATGAGCAGAGGTGATAAAGTTAGTCAAGGTACTAAACAGGCTCTTATTGCCTTTTCTGGTCTTCTCGGGTTTGTAATTATTTAATTTTTGGTTGCTGTTGGAATCAGCCGTTGGTGCACTCTCTGGTTTTTGCTTGTGCATTTCATATTGCGCGTTATTCAACTGCTAAGTTTTCTATTCTTTTGTCAAAATCTCCATGCCACTCAGAATTGACTTTGGTTGGCTGATATAAAAATGCATCATCAGCTAGTTTATCAGGGGGCTTCCAAACTTTACCCTGTTCAATATAAGTATTTTTTTATTGATAAGTCTTTTCACATACAATTTGAGCCTTTGCAATCTTGGAGGTAGATAGATTACCGAAATATACAATCCATAGATGCATCGGTGACCTAGCATCGGTGACCTAAAGGCTAGAGGTCCACCAACTTAAGTATACGCTGACCCTGAAAGATTAGACTGCAATTTTATATTGTAATGGAAATATATAAGTTTCTTCAAATTTGTGTACGACAAGCAATTTGCTGGTTTTGTGTGAACAAGAGGAAATATGTTCCAATTCTTTCACTTGGTGAAGTCCATGTTGTATGAGAAGAAGCATATTGCCATAGACCTTAGAGTAAAGCTATCTACTGTTACATGATTGCTGTGATGATGAAGCTTAAAGTTACATGCTGGAAAATTGTACTTTGTTATGATTTTCATTGTTATCTTTGGTTTTCAGGTACAATGCCTCAGAAGACGGTCGCTCAGAAACGCCATAGGAGTGAGGCATCTACGTCACGCCCTGTTCCGTCCACTCCTGCACCTGAGACTCCTCCACAGCCTCGACCGATTCAGTATGAGAGGCATGTCATCCTTAACCCCTACATTCCCGATCTTCCGACGCAAAGATTGATCGAGGAGCGGCCGGACTGGGTGCAGTATTTCACCCACATCGCTCAGAAGAGACAGAATGTACATCCAATGGTGCATGAGGATCCGGTCCGGGAATTTTATGCGAATGGCACCATTGAAGATAGCGAAGATCCAGAACGGGTGGCCATCAGGAGTATGGTATGTGACACTCCCGTCCAGGTCCAAGTTGTCGAGATTGCAAGTGCCATGGGGTGCAAATGAGGTACTATTCATCATCCCGATTTTGATGGTATAAGTTTCCAGTCTTCCGCAACGTCACAGGTCGATTGACGGGATCTGCAGTAAGGCCCGGAATCACGACATACCTCTCCTCCATTAGCATGCTACCTGAGTTCCGCTTCGCCTTCTTGATTTTACAGCATGATGTATGGTTGGCCCGAAAGGAGAAGTCGACCGAACTATGACCGATTTGCTATATGTATTCGGCGATGATACCAGGCGTTGTGATCTTGACTTGCCTTCCTTCGTCTTTGGTCGGATGAAGCAGATGTTGGTAGGGCGAAAAGATGAGAGGTTACCGTATCCCTATATTCTAGAGTGGGTATTTCAGACCCATGGGGTGCGGTTTCCGGATCATTCTAGAGTATCTCGTGGACTTTGGCTGATTGGCATTGATGCATACAACCGGATGATGGGCCACACTCGACGCGCATACTGGCTACGGGTACACCGTCCTGAGGAGCAAGCCGAGCTACCCGAGGGTCAGCCAATTCAACAACCACCTTGGGCAACTATGCAGCAGCAGCTCACCGACCTCACTGGACATGTGCACAAGATTCGGCAATCCCAGCAGGAGATTCGTCAATCGCAGCAGGAGATTCGTCAATCGCAGCAGGCGATTCGAGCCTCACAGCAGGAGATTAGGGATTCTCAGCATACTATTACGGAATGCTTCGACTCCATAGTTGATTTTCTTCATGTATGGCGTTTCCTTCCTCCGAGCAGTGTTGATGGTGATGACTGGGATTTCTAGTTCACTTCCTTTGGTGTTTTCCTTTCTCTTTCTCCTTTACGTTTATGTGATGATTGTATTTTTATCTTTTTGTTGTGCATTGAGGACAATGCTTATTTTAGGTCTGGGGGAGAGGATGTGCTTCATTGTAAAAATCAGAAAAGGAAAATAAAAATAAAAATCTGAGTAGTTTTTAGGTTGTTTATTAGTATTTTATTAGGTTTTGATAGTTTATCCTGTAATAATGCATGCTTCAATTCTTAAGTGATTAATTTGCATTGGAAGTGTGAGTAAGTATACTGGAGGATAGATACACTTAACTGAGCATACCTTTCTGTTACAGTCCTCTTGGAACAGGTGCTTAAGCTAAGAAAACTCACTCACACACACTAGTACATAAAGTAATACCATCTAGAGATTTGTTGAATGCTAATTTATAGTGGGAGATCTTTAGTCAGAGTCATTGGTTGATATGTGGTTGTTTGTTGAACTTAAAAGATCATGATAGACCATTTACTTGGCAATGGCAAGGACTTGGAACCAGAAATAGGTTGAAAGTATAATACAGCCTGGACAGAAAAAAGATTGCTGAAAAAATGAAAATGCGAAAAAAAGAATGAAAAAAAAATAAAAAGAAAGAAACGGGTTGCTTGACTATTATAGGATTAACTTAGGTTGATGCTCAGGCCCGAAGCGGTCCATCTTAGAACCTAATGCCCTAAGCCAACTGGCTGGGAGTCATTGGCCTGAGTCATTGCTAAACCTAAGCATCTTGAAGTTAGGCCTTACACAGTCCTATTGAAAAAAAAAAGTCTGTTGTATTATCCTCTCAAATCTAGAATGTTGAACCCGAATGAGGCGCGCAGGCATTTGTGCTATCATGAACCAAAAGATTACGATGACTATGTAGATTCTGATGTTCTTTGGTTAATGGGTAACACTAGATCTGTGTGAAACAGAAATTTAGAATGTATGATTACAATGTTCTACACTTTTTACTATCTATATTATCATGCTATATTATATTTGAGCAGAAATTTTCAAGATGAAAGTGTGGAATAAAACCACTTACTTGAGGGCTTCTATATTCCCGTTGATTATGAACCAAGTACGTGTGGCTGATTTTCTTAAGCATTGTGGTTTGTATTTGTCGGGATAATAGGTTGATTGTTTTGCATTGTTTTAATTTTTGTTTTGTGTTTATACTTAAAGTTAATTAGGTTAATAAGTACATGTTTGTGGGTAGCATGGCTGCAAACCCTCACGAGACACAACTCGTCCTACTCGGGACACCTATAAGTTGAACGGCTTGTTGCATACGCTCAATGCAATCGTGTTCCCTACGAAAGTGGCATTTACTTTTCTACTTTAGTTTCTTTTGTTTGTTTGATTTTATTTTGTTTTATTTTGTTATGGACTAGCAAAATTTAGGTTTGGGGGTGTGATCTACACATAAAATATAAAATGCATATTTCACTAGCAAAATGTTTGTTTGAAATGAAATAAACAACCAAAAAACTACTCAAATTTTTATTTTTATTTTCCTTTTCTGATTTTACAATGAAGCACATCCTCTCTCCCAAACCTAAAATAAACATTGTCCTCAATGCACAACAAAAAGATAAAAATACAATAATCACATAAAAGTAAAGGAGAAAGAGGAAGGAAAACACCAGAGGAAGTGAACTAGAAATCCCGGTCATCACCATCAGCACCGCTTGGAGGAGGGAAACGCCATGCATGAAGAAAATCAACTATGGAGTCGAAGCGTTCCGTAATAGCATGCTGAGAATCCCTAATCTCCTGTTGTGATGCTCGAATCTCCAGCTGCGATTGGCGAATCTCCTGTTGGGATTGCCGAATCTCGTGCACATGTCCAGTGAGGTCGGTGAGCTGCTACTGCATAGTTGCTCAAGGTGGTTGTTGAACTGGCTGACCCTCGGGTAGCTCGGTTTGCTCCCGAGGACGGTGTACCTGTGGCCAATATGCGCTTCGAGTGTGGCCCATCATCTGGTTGTAAGCATCAATGCTAATCGGCCCAAGTCCACGAGATACTCTAGAATGATCCGGAAATCGCACCCCATGGGTCTAAAATACCCGCTCTAGAATATAGGGATACAGTAACCTCTCATCTTTTCGCCCTACCAACATCTGCTTCATCCGACCAAAGACGAATGAAGGCAAGTCAAGATCAGGGCGCCTGGTGTCATAGCCGAATACATATAGCAAATCGGTCATAGTTCGGTCGACTTTCTCCTTCCTGGCCGACCATACATCATGCTGTAAAATCAAGAAGGCGAAGCGGAACTCAGGTAGCATGCTAATGGAAGAGAGGTATGTCGTGATTCAGGGCCCTACTGCAGATCCTGTCAATCGACCTGTGACGTTGCGGAAGACTGAAAACTTATACCCATCAAAATCGGGATGATGAATAGTATCTCGTTTGCACCCCATGGCACTTGCAATCTCGGCGACTCGGACCTGGACGGGAGTGTCAGTGTCACATACCATACTCCTGATGGCCACCCGTTCTAGATCCTCGCTATCTTCAATGGTGCCATTCGCATAAAATTCCCGAACCGGATCCTCATACACCATTGGATGTACATTCTGTCTCTTCTCAGCGATGTGGGTGAAATACTGCACCCAGTCCGGACGCTCCTCGATCAATCTTTGCATTGGAAGATCGGGAATGTAGGGGTTAAGGATGACATGTCTCTCATACTGAATCGATCGAGGCTCCGGAGGAGTCTCAGGTGTAGGAGTGGACGGAACAGGGCGTGACATAGATGCCTCACCCCTATGGCGTTTTTGAGCGACCGTCTTCTGAGGCATTGTACCTGAAAACTAAATATAATAATGAAAATCACAGCAAAGTACAATTTTCCAGCATGTAACTTTAAGCTTCATCATCAGAGCAATCATGTAATAGTAGATGACACAAACAGCAGATCCTCTTCACATTTTCGAATTTTTTTTTGTTTATCAATAAATATGAACGAAAATCCTAAAAAATAAGAAAGAATAAAAATTTGATGAAAACTCAGTAAATCGAAAAATGAGGAGAATTGTATAACAAAGGGAGAATTCTGTATGATGATAATGCTGAGAGAGGTAAGAGTGTAGTTTGGGAAGCATTTGGGAGCATGAAGGTGATGATTTCGTTGCTTGATTTGCAAAAATTGTGTACATTTACTCAGACTGGCCAAATAGGATAGCCATAGGTGAGAAAGAATGGGCAGTTATGAGTGCCGCGTTGTTGAGTGATCGGTGATTGAAGTCACTGTCATATTAGTGGAGCCTGGTGGCTGAAGAAGACTGAATTGTATGTGGACTGCCTCAGCAGAAGTAGAATGAGAAAAAAAAATGGAAAATAAGGGTTTTCGAAGCTTTGTAGGTCAACCCTTTAGTTCTTATCAAGACAAGATCATGGCCTGGCCTCAACTGGCTGGGTTGAATGGCATGAGATGAGATATAGGGAGACTTAATTCACACCTATATATGCATCATATCTCACTCTATTTTTTTGGGTATTTGAAGATTTGATTAACAAATACCCAAAAAAAAAGGATTTTGTTAACCATAAAAAGGGGGCGATCAAGGAAATACATAATCAAACTGCCTAAGCAGAAAAAGAGCTACTGGATGAGCACTTATTACATGAGATGAAAAGTCGATGAAAGAAACAAGTGACATTAATTGGAGAAGCAGCCTTCATCTTTTGCTTCGTCTGGCATTTTGGGAAGTCTGTACATCTTGTTTCAATGCAAGTACTAAAATTTTCAATTTAATCTTTACAGGAGTGGATTCGCTTGCTAAAAGATATGGTTTTGGCTCTTCCTGGTGTTCTTATGCTCAATTCGCTGAGGCCTTTGTGCAGTCAAGATGCTGAAGTAGATTTTTTTAACAATATTTTGCATATACAGGTATGTCTTGTGGGTTCCACTGAAAATGCTTGATATATCTTGTATGCTTGTAACACCGACGAATTGTGTCAAACTACGGAAGCATAGAAGAGCAAAAGCATTAACGAGATTTAGAAATTATCTAGTTTTTGTACATGATTTTTGTTTCCTAATGTTATGCTTCGCTTCTTACATGAGTTTTTTTATTTTCAGGTATGTACATCCTTCTGGGAGGGAAGCCGTTCTTGAGATGATCCACACAATTCTGAGGAAGTTTCCAAAGGATGTTGTGATAGATCATTCTGAAGGTTTTTACTTCACATTAGTTGAGTGTCTGATTAGTGAGGATGACAACAAAGTCCGTGCAATGATTAGTGCTGCGACAAAGCAATTGATCCGACGTGCTGGTCAGCATGCACTTGCATTAGATATTAGCCTCAGATGGTATAGCACTGAAAACAGGAAGGTCTGGGTTGTTGGAGCACAGGTGGGTTTTTTTTGTACTGAATAGTCTAACTCTGTCCGTTTTTTGTATTTCTTTTTACAGCTTGCAATCTGCTTTCTCTTGTTATAAACTAACTTCTTTTTATGCGCATTTGAATTCATAAATCATAAACCTTGGACATCTTAGTAGCACAAAGTTTGACATGGAACTTTTACTACTGCAACATACTGGAGAAAATGTGAGATTATTTGTTGGGATTTTATTGAAATAGGAATCATAGAGGGTTATATAATTGAAAAGGACCAGACCACGAAATTGCCCTCCAGTTTAAACCAAAATAGCAAAACACTGCCCTTCTCCCAAAAGTGAAACACAAGCCACTGCTGTGTCTCCTCATTTCTGCTTCCCACCGGGGCGCGTGCCTGACTGCCGTCGGCAGGCCAGGTCTTTGGGTAGCAGCAGCAGCGGTCTCCCGCAAGAGGAGAAATGTGATTTTTTTTCAAGAAAAAACCTAAAACTAAACTTGGTAGGGGAGGGTGAACCCTAGGGTGCTTTTGTCCTTTGGGAAAAAGTAATGGCTGTTTCAGTAAATTTACCATCCTTCTTATTAAATGAAAATGTTACAGGAAGCCACACAATAAAGTCAATATTGTCCGAGATTTTGAAACTTCTACAGTCAAGGAGGATATGATAATTTTCCCATATTTATTTAAGAACTTGTGGAGATGAAATGTATGTGTCTGATTGTTGTAACCAAATTTTGTAATTTGCTGCCTCTTGTGTGTTTGAGCTGTAGGTATTGTCCCTTTTTGGTGAACTTATGATTGAAGATGGATCTAAAACCTTGGAAAAATGGTTTTGGGATCATATCACAGAAATACTACCAGTAGTTGAAGTTGTTTTAACTACGGCCTCAAATATTTTCGCAAAGAAAGAAATCCAATTTTCTGATGTATTTTCATTTCCATTTTGGCGAGAGTCTTACTATATACACTAACTTTGGTGGAGAAATTATCAGCTCAGTTTCCAATCTTGTATTTTCGAAGTGATATGGAGGTAAATATTCAAATTCGCAAGTCTTCCTGTTAATTACTTTGCTCGTTCCTCTTTCCAGCAATTGCATAGAGTATTTCATCTACGTGCTTGTTTTTAATAAATGGCTTTCAGGGGGTATGGAACTTAGTTTGCAAATTTCTGCTGCATCCACATATGAGATTGCAAAATGCATCCAGCTGCCTTGTATCCTCATTCTTCGCACATGCACAAAAGATTAGGTTAGAGAATCTGGAAAGCAGCTCAACGAGGCTGTTGCTTGTGAAGGCCAACAGAGTTTTTTCAATGGCAGTTTCTTGCTGCTTGCAACTAAAGGGCAATATATATGAGCAATCAACTACTAATATCACAATTCAGAATCTTGCTTTTGCCATATGCGAGCTTCATGCTGTTGCGGGTCACATGTCCTTGCATGAATTATGGTCTACTCCTGTGCAGCATGAACAAGAAAGTTTACTTAAAGATTTTCGGTCACTTGGCCTGAAAAGCCAAACTAACTTGCTCCTCCTATCTGTGACTGGAGACCAAAATGTTGAAGAATCCAATTTATTAGTAACTACGTTGCTCAAGAAGTTGGGGAACTTTGCCCTTCAGATGGAGGATTCTCAAGTAGGTTCAGTGGATTATAAGTTCAACTTGTTTCCTTTTGCACGCCAATTATGCGAGGTGCTCACTTTTGTTGCTCATTATGCTTGCAGATGAAAGCCATCTTCAATTGTTTTAGAATATTTTCATCTCATGTGGGTCCACATACCTGCCATAAATATGCTGTTCAACTGCTGCTACCCTTGTATAAGGCTTGTGAAGGATATTCCGGGGAAATCATTTCTGGTATGTACTTAAAAATTTGCCTCTTTGTGATTGTCATGTTATGTGCTTGAGAACCCCTCAAAGATATGCATACAAGTCTACAGCTTGTCCAAGATGTCGTCATGCCCATAACACACATTATCAGACAGCATAGGAGCAGGGAGGGAGGGAGAGACTGAAACCCTAGTGTCATGCATCCCTTGTTGTTCTTGGAACTTTGGCATGCTATTTAGCTATTTGAGGCTAATCTTTCTTGTGATTGCTATTTTTTAACAGATGATGCGAAGCATTTTGCTGAAGAAATTCGAGACAGCATACAAGGAGTGATGGGTATAGAATGCTTTGTACAAACATATAACTCGATAAGGAAGAATCTGAAAGCCAAACGTGATCACAAAATGGAGATTGTCAAACGACTGCCAATAGTGAATCCTGTACTCCATGCAAAGAGGAAATTGAGACTTGCAGAGAAGCACAAGGCTAACAAGAGAAGGAAATTAATTAAATTCAAGGGAGGGAGGCATTGAAATTAGTTCGCTTTCAGAGTTGAATTTGGATGACCATAATCAAAACCATTATGCCCTCGATGAGTCGAAGAGAATCTGTTGTTGACGTGATTTGATATGTTCTCTCTCACGACAGGATTAGTTATCAATCACTATCCAAATTATCTACAACATCGACCTAGTCAGTACAAGAAGACATCTTCACAACTGCTTTTAAAGGTGATCTGCATTCTCAAATTGCATAATGAAACTTCTCTGTATGGACACAACTGGAGTGGTAACTCAGAAAGTTTGTTTGACTTCTCACCACCACTAATTGCATACAGAAGCCATGAGGAACCAACATTCACAGGCAGGGACATGAGCAATCTCTACTAGTACAAAAGAAAAGAAATAGAAGCAAAAATTCATTGCAAAATGTAGATATATCTCCATTTTCAAGGATACACTTGAATGAGGAACCAACATCCACAGGCAGGGCTATGGGCAATCTCTAAAAGTAGTACAAAAGAAAAAAATTCAAGGGAAAATTCATTGCAATATGTAGGCATATCTCCAATTTAGAGGATGACCTTCAGGGATTTTTTATAAGGAGAGCAGCTACTTTAATTATGCAGATACAAATCAAGATCACAGGAAGGCTTTACAGAGACGCTCTTCCCCAGTAAGGGCATCTACATTTTCAGCTAATGCTACTATCTTATCCTATCTGCATGATTTGTATGGCTGTGTAACTTGTGTTTAGTAGTACATAGTTTAAACAAATTATAACTCCTCCAAAGGTTTGTTTATCTATTATCACTTTTGATCTGCTGTGGTCTAAGCAGATCTTAGTTTTGCTATTTGTACGTAGCCGTGTGAATGTATTTTTTTTAATTTTTACGTTTGTTTGAGGTAAATGGCTCATGGAGGAAGTGTGAGATTATTGCAGGAGGAATATAAGTGTTCAATTTACAGATCGACGTCAAATGAGAGGCACATGGAAGTGTACCACGAAGAAGCTGCGTCTGGTGTTATGTAGCAGGGATGCATTTTAAAAGACTTAGCAGGCTTTAATATTCTTTGAGAGGCATAACCAATTAGCCCAAGTCAAACCCCAAAACTTCGGCAAACTCCTTTCCCTTCCTCCTACGATGCATTTGTTTAAAGATTTATACAATTGGTTTATAAAATAATACTCAAAATTGAGCGTATGCTCATCATCTGCATAAGCCAAGACGAACTGAGCCGTCGGATCTTGGCTCATGTAGATGCTTGTGAGCGCGGCAAGTATAAACTATTGGCCGTCTATCCTGCCACCCACCAAAGTTACATGGTCTTCTTTTGGCATGTTAAAAAAAAAGTATAGCATATTTTATTGCTAGGGCCACCCATGCTCTCCGTTTTTATAGGGCCCCATCTTTAAATATCCAGCTTAGACAAATAATGAAGGGCCCCATGACAACTTAGATACCAAGAAAGAATATTAAAACATATTATATATATGATGATGTATTTCATAAAAGAAACAACAAAAATATTCTCTACATGGGTGCCCTTTGCCTATATGCTCAGCACAACTGCGCCACTTCTTTTCATATGATCAATTTTTATGCAATCCATTCATTGCCATATTTCCTTCAAAAATGCACAATTTCCATCTATCATGTCTGTAGCACTCCATTGGAGGGCAGAGAAGCTCAGACCTCTCAATGAAGAAGAGGTGGTCAATTGTAAGAGTAAAGAAAAAAATGGCAAACGGAGGGCACCCACATAAGAAAATAATGTCTTTGCGAGAGCTAAAGGCTCAAAATGACCGGTGCAGAAAAGTCAAGTATGTTGGCTTATACTCCCTCTGTTCCAAAATACTATGTACATTTAGAAATATTATTATTCTAAAATATTTTATACATTTTACCAAATCAAGTGACTTCCTCTTTCCAAAATTGAAGGAGACTTAGAAAGATTGATTAGAACTTTGTTCATGAACGAGCATACGAGTTGGACGGGATATCAAGGAGAAGGAACAATGTGATTTCCTTGTGATTTTCATGGTCCAATAAAAATGAGAATTTTTTAAAATGTACATAGTATTTTGGAACCCAGGGAGTATTTTTTTTCTGGAAAAAAGGTGGCCGTGCAAATGACCAATATGACAAACAGTTGGCCTGCAAAGCAGGGGCACCTGTAAATTTGGTGGGTGGCAGGATAGGCAGCCTAAACTTAATTCTCCAAGGAGGTTGTGATGTGTTAGCCAAAAGGCGAATGATGTGTGCAGGTGTCCACAAACATGAAGTTTGTTCACGGCCATGGCCCGTACAAGGGTGAATCCATGCCAACATGCCTCTGCCTCCGCCACAAGGGAGGACGCCTGCCCGATCGGGCATGCCACTGCAGCAACTAATGATCCAAAATGTCGTGAATGATTGTCCCAACAGCCGCCAAAGAAGTAAACCGCCAAGCAGTGCATCAAAGCAAAGTTGGTAGCAAACCACGTTGGGTGGCGACTATGGTAACCATGTATTCCACCGAGCTAGGTCCAGTATTGGGCTGGGGATGGTGACGGATCAGTTTGTGAGAGTCTTCCTGCACACGAAGAAAAAAGGCAAGTGAGTTTTGCATGGAAAAAACCTTACTTTCAAAAGGTTTTACTGTAACGTGTGGACCAAAGCGTTTACATTGCGTTCATGTAGCTGGCGGCTGCAAATTTTCATTCCATGGAGCTCAAATCTTTTTCCTGAAAGCAGAAAGTAAATATGTCAATGAGTTTGTTGGGAAGTGCGGAAGAAAACCTCCAAGCTCCTTGAACCAAATTGCCCCGAAAAGATCACAAGCCGTGAACAAGTGGAGCAGCTCTCCACATCCATGTCGCATAGAACACACAAGAGGGAATGCTACCACCTCGTTTAGAAATGACATCCATTGTGTTGATGGTCCCAACACATGCTTTCCCAGCAAAGTGCTTAATTTTAATTGGCATATGGCAACTGTTATGCCCCCGACCCGGACAAGCCTAGAGGTGCGACAGTTGGTCCATCTCGTGAACAGACCGGTTGTGAATGCTCGCAGTATTTAAAAAGTCGAGGTAAATAAATAAAACATTATGCAAATAACATAACTAAACTACTTGTCTTTAATAAAATCAATTATTACATATGTCCTGAACATGATCATAATAGAAGTATCTATTCAACACCATATAATAATCTTTATTAGAATGAAATTTAGTTCATAAAATCCCAACTATACTATCTTCGCTTATCCCTCAGCTATCATCATATGGTGCAAACAACTCTTGCTGACTCCTGAGTACTTGCATTTGAGCAACACAAGGGATTCCCAAAAAAAGAAAGGGTGAGCTTATCCCAATAAGGTTTGAAAATCTCTATTAGCAAGAGCAGTAGAATGCCTCATGGCACTATACAATACATCACAAGAAAACATTAACTCCATAACTCCACAGTACATATGCAAAATACATTAAAAATTTTATCTCCTAAGAAGCCATAAAACCATTCAAAAGTGACGAGATAGCTTGCTTGAAAATAGTATAAGGATACCTATATACTTGGATGTAACACCCATGAATTTAACCAAGGATTTTGATGATAAATAATCAAGTGCTGCACCTCGTGGACATTTGAGTGGAAAATCATATGATTAATGGTCACATAGAAGAGGTGACAGCATGGGCTAACTGTTGGTTCAAGTTGCAAAGTGCACTAAAAATGTCCCTAGCACACAAAGTGACCCTTGAACATTTTTTTTTTGGAATATCTGACAAAGTACATGAAAACAAATGAGATTTGTATAGTTGGATATATAGTGTTTGGAAAGCCGGCCGCAACGGTATTAAGAATTTGAAATTCCAAGTTTGGAGGCATCACTAACAACCATAGCAAAGTCGACAACAGTTGTTGACGGACCCGGCTTCTTTTGTGTATTTGCACAATTTTACACCCTTCTTCTTTTTGGACTATAAAAGGCTATTTCCTTAGATTTACATGTTTTTAGAGGCTATTTCCTTGGATCTACAACTAGTGAAAACAGAATAAGCAGTGTTAAAGAGCAAAGATTGAATCATTAAACAACTGACAATAATCGGGTAATTATGTGGCACAAATACTGCTTCAAAACAAATCGATTTTTCAAATCTTTTCAAGCCGATCGATCGCGTCAAAATTGCCGATCGATCGCAACTAGCCACTGCAGACTTTGCACAATTACAGTAGATACAATCGATCGTGTACTTAGCCGATCGATCGTTTACCTAAGCTGACAGAACCGTAAGATGTGATCGATCATTCTTACAATCCTATCGATCGCGTCAATCGCTACACAAAATCAACTATATTCTAGTAGATACGATCGATCGCAAATAATGCCGGTCGATCGTTTCTAACACAATTTTGATTTCGATTTTTAACAGTATATACAATCGAACCCGTTCAAGCCGATCGATCGTTTCTATCTTTTAAACGACACTTCCAGTAACTATGATCGATCGCGAATCACGCCGATCGATCGTTACCGGTCGTCTTCTTCGTTTTAAACCTTTAGCGATCAATCGCATCTGGAATGTTGATCGATCGCCAAATTAAAAAATGTAATTTTTATCAATTCGATTGCTCTGAATTCCACACACAAAAATCAATCAGATTTTTGGGAATTCTAACACTACAATAGAATTAGGGCTCTGATACCACTGAAGGGTTACCGAGCCGCAGCGAAAGCGAATTAATCGTTCGTTTGGTGTTGAATTCTTTCAAGATCTATCTTGATTTAAAATTCTTTGCACTCACAAATAACAACAATGAAAGAATACAAGATTATGAACAATATATATACAAACTACAATTTATTTCATGCACAATCAAATTAAATACAAGAACGTGTACTACTAACCTACGGCCTTTGTGCGAAAGATTATACCGTTCTTCGTAGATAAATAAGAGTATATCCGAGATCACCTCTTGAACTGTTCGTGTGATTTGTTATTCTCCACGAGATAGCAATATCACCTTCGACTTCTCCCAATATATTGCTTGATTGAATTACCAAGATTAATCCCAATAGCAATTGATGGAGAGAAGGAACGCATGAAGTAAGAGAGAGAGAGAGAGAGAGAGAGAGAGAGAATGTCCCAGACATGAGAGAGAAGATGAGTGCATGCCAAAACCAGTTTACTTAGTATTGTTCACGTCCCCCTTTTATATATCTCTCCCTCGTCGGTTACCAATTAGGGAATTATAGATATCTTAATATCCTGTAACCTCCTTTATTAATTAGAGTTATGGATATCTTAATATCTTGTAACCTCCTCCACTAATTGGAGTTATGGATATCTTAATATCCTATAACCTCTTCTACTAATTGTTCTCTTGATGATTATTCATAACTACCCATAACTCAATCCCTTCAATTCTCGTAATGGTCTATTAGTATTAGGTGTGGACCCACTCGAGCCCACGAAAGCCTAGTCACTCCTCATGTCCACACACCACATGGGAGGACCGACTCCTCTCAAACAAGAAAATAAATATGGGATGAACCCATATCACTATCTTACCTTACATTGACAACTAAGGAAGAGGCGAAGGTTAAGGCTTGGAGATTTGAAGCGAAAAGAAAAGATGGATCTTTTCGTTGGTCGTTTCTTCTACAGTTCGAGGTAAGAAAACATCCAACCCTATACTTGTTTTGTATGTCCATGTGATTGGCTTGGATACCATGATTTCAATTTGGATTCAGCATGATTATTATAGGATCTATGTTCTTACTTGTGATTAAAGCATGTTCTTGAAATTACTATGGATTATCCAGTTATACTCACCAGAATTGAGTATCTCCCACCTGGGGAGAATGATGCGGAGCGATAGTAGGCCCCATTAAAAATATTTATTATATTTATTTAATAAAAATTATTAAGGTATCCATAATTAAGAATATCTTATTTGATTTGGCTAGATTTGATTTGCATAATATTTTATTTAATTTAAGATATATTTGATTTGAATTTCTAAGTTTAGGAGAAATCCCAAATCAATGTTTTATTTCCTAACAAATACTTCTTCTAAGCCTATTTAACATGCCTTAGTTTATGAAATTATGAAAAAAAAACAACTGATGTTTTCGAGAAAAAAAAGTGATTGTTTCTTTATTGATGGAGACCTTGATTGGTGTTGAACCCAACAAGCCCCCGTAGCAGTGTCTCCTAGTGATGATTCCAGAAGTTTATGCCCTATTTTTCCTCCAAGTTCTTTATTTTTTTCTCTTGTAAAATTTTATCCTACATCATCACCTAATTTGTCTGGTTCATAATCATAATCAAGTAACGTCTTTTTTCAACTATTTGGAGTCGGCGACACGGATCTTACTCCTCCATTCCAGCCTGTTCCGACCTGTTTGTCTCGTTAATCTTAAGAATATAAAAAGCCCCACATGACAACAAGTGTTCAAATAAAAGGATGACATTCATTGAAAATATCAATTTTACTACTACAATAATAATACAATTGAAAGATAAGCACTAACTGTACTGTTTAACCATAGTTGAAACTATCAAAATGCCGCTTGATTTTATAATCTTCAGTCTGATTCCAATGTTGCAGATGTAGACTATGTAGTGCACATAAAATTAGGCCGTAATCATAGTACCCGCCCCATCTTCTGTCATAATCTCGATCAATAACGAATGTGGGACTCGACCATCTATGATACTTGTTGTCCTCACACCATGTGCTAGTGACTTCAAGCAGCAGTTCACCTTTGGGATCATTCCCCCAGCCACCTTCCCTCCCTCCACCATTTTCCTCACCCCCTCTACATCAATTTCCTTCACCAAACTCCCTGGATCGTCCTTGTTCTCCAAAATACCTGCAACATCCGTCAATAATATCAATTTTTCTGCTTTTAGTGCAGCTGCCAGCTCTCCAGCCACCGTATCAGCATTGATATTGTATGCCTGTCCCCGGTCATCTGCCGCCACTGATGCAATGACAGGGATGTGACCAGCAGCAATAAGTGGCTTTAGGATAGTCGGATCAACTCGGGCTACATCTCCAACAAATCCCAAGCTAGAGGATTTGGAAGTAGGGCGTGCTGTTAGGAGGCGACCATCCTTTCCACAAAGTCCAACAGCTGTCGCACCTGCCTTATTAATCAGAGAAACTAAGCCTTTGTTCACCTTCCCAACAAGAACCATCTCCACAATTTCCATGGTGGACGCATTGGTGACACGGAGACCATCAACAAATTCAGATTGAATACCAAGTTGCCCGAGCCAGTAATTGATCTCAGGGCCCCCACCGTGGACAAGGACAGGGAGTATACCTATGCAAGCCAGGAGTACAACATCAGAGATGACAGATGCCTGAAGTTCAAGGGACTTCATAGCTGCACCACCGTACTTGACAACAATGACTTTTCCACGGAACTTCTGAATGAATGGAAGGGATTCAGAGAGGACATCAACCCGACTTGGTGACCCCTCAATGGCAGGTTGTGTAGTAGAAGAAAGAGAAGACTTGACTTTTAAGACAGGAAAAGAGTGGGGAGAAGACTTCGGAAGGCACGAAACAGTTGAGTGCAAAAAGAGTTCAGGTGATTTTGATAGTGGAGGAAAAGGGGGCATAGCTGGTCTCCTCGCCACATTCATTTCTTCTACTTAGTGGATGGCCAAACGTAAAGATCTGAAAAGAAAAGAAAGTGCATTACATCACCAATAAACGTAAAAGAACATACCATTTAGAAAAAGATAGATATCACAAGTTTCTTCCAATAAAATAATAGCTCATGATCATCCAAGGAGAATCCTACTGACCACCCTCATACGTGAAGATGGATTATTACGTAATCCAAGAAAAGGGCAAAACATTTCAGGTCAAGTTGAATTATTCCATCAAATAATGTGTAGGAATAGCAATTTGAACTTTAGATATAAATAAGGAGGGAGGGGGGTATGGCCCCAACTCAAAAAATGCCAGAATCTGATCTTATATCTGCCTTAGGTAAAAGTATACTGGTCTTCATAGGCACACAACTTCCAAGCTAAATATTGCAGTTGGAACCCAAAAGCTATAGCTCTTCCCAAACGCAAGAGTGATTTCCTTTGCTTACCAAAAACTTAAACTTTTCAATGCTTCGCATATAGGGCTGCACCAAAAAACCCTACCCGACCTGAACCAGATGGAACCGACCCTACATTGACCCAGCCTGGGTCGGGTCGGGTCCTATCTTAGGGTAGGTTCCATGAATTAAAAATACGCTTCAATCACGGGTAGGGTCGAGTTTGGCTGTAAAATACCCAAGAACCGACCAGACCAAAAATTTACTGTATAAACCCCTAGTTTCCTTAACAAACCCATGTATATACAAACCAAATTAACTCTATGTTTAGTCATTTTGGATTATTGTAATTATACCAATTATTTTATCAAAGATTATGTTGTTTTTCTTCATGTTAATTTAGTAATTATATGATTGCGGTTATTCAACATAGTTTATTGTGAAACCAAACAAGTTCAATTCTAGTTTCGGAACTTGACTCAAGATGGAATCTCAGTTCCCATCTTGGGTTCTCGGATATTGCGGGTTCTAGCATGGGTAGGGTAGGTTCCCAAAATTGCATGTATAATCTCAGGTAGGATCGGGTTCTACAATAGCCGAGCCCACCCGACCCAAGATGCAACCCTATTTGCATATCAACAAAGCAAGATCTGAAAGCCCAGAGGAATTGTAGTAACTTGAAAGATATAAATAGATCTGAGATTTGAAAATCTTTGCCCAGCAAAACCAAATTTTTTAATGAAGTCAGCGTTTCTAAACTCATCCCCCATTTAGTTGGATTTCAATATTTGCCTTACAGAAAAATGATGAATTATAAACTGATGATCTGCATATTCTTGTTTCTCATGTAACAATCACCTCATGAAGCCTACCAGAAATTACGGCAAGGCATGCGATGACCATGACGATATTGTACTTTAATCTCATTTTAGCCTAGAAGACGTAGCACTGCATTACTTGGATTTGTATCATCAACTTAATTCCGACAAGATTCAAATCGTGGCAGAGAATCCGTGTCGCCGACCCCATAAGCTAGGATAAGGTAAGATGATAAGGACAATTATGGTTACGATGGTTATGCAACTGACATAGATAATTTTCCAGTACATGCACAGGGTTCATTCGAAATTTCCTTCTGGTGTTTCCTTCATTTAAGAGAACGATAAAAAAAATTGTATTATTACCAGATATAACAAATTTAAATTCACAGAAAGTGCTCACGGCTCATTTCACGTGAAACTAACAATGGAGGAAGATGGCCGAAAGGAATTACCTATGTAGATAATAGGCTCTAGATGAAGATACTAAAAACCCAGATGAACGTAATAAAAATCACTATAGATTGTAACGTTAACTTAAGCCCAGACAAACAAAATGAGCTTAATGAAAGAACTGTTAAACACTAAAGATTTGGACTTAAGTTCCACTAGCCCAGACCAACATACTATTCCAGACGAACATACTAACAAACAAACTTACGTGCTGACCATTAGATGTGTCAGATAACATCAGCTCCCTTTAATACCTTCTTCGGCATTTTATCAAACAGAGTATATACACAATAGCTACCCAAAAAATTTGCACCCCTACCTCACATCAACCTCACAATCATACAAACTTAAAGCACCAAGATCTCATTGAAATGTAATCATTACTGATTAAAAGTACCAAATCTATTTCTTCAATAGAGGGAGGAGTTACTTTCTTTGGCATTTTGTCAAACAGTATACATTCACAAGAGCCAAAAAACACTTGCACCCCACCCTTACCTAACATACCAGTCAGTCATACAGATTTCCAACACCAAGCTCTCATTTAAATGTAACAGTTACAGACCAAATTACTAAATCTATTTCTTCAAAAGAGAGAAGAGTTTTCATTGGCATTTATTCTTGACAGAAAACAAACACATGAAACAGCCAAGAAAAATAAGACACTTACCGAACATCAACCTCCTAGTAACACAGACATATAACGCAAAGCTCTCATCTAAATGTAACAATCACATTAAAACTTAAACAGAATACATACATAAGATACCCAACAAAAGCTCGCACCTTTACCGAACATCAACCTCTCAAACATGTAACTTTGTAACACCAAACTCCCATTTTACATAAACATGCACCAATGACAGATTAAAACTACTAAATCTAGTTCATCACAGAATAAAAAAGGCAATAACCATAGTCATGACATGGGTCTGTGAATCTGGAAAAGAAGGTAGACAAGAAAATGAGGGAGAAAGGAGAAGAAGACGAAGAAGAAGGCAAGAGGAGCTCAAACCTCGGCCACGGATCAGAGCTTTGCTCGTCGCCGGCGGCGATGGTGGTTGGGCTGCTAGCTCTCCTGGGTGTCGCCCGAGCGGGAAAGCCCGTTCTCTAATGGTCGATGGAAATCCACCGCCAGTGTCTTTTCGAACAAGAGAATAGGAGGATTGTCCACTTCAATTTGATCGCCAAGTCTTTATCTGTCTGTCTGTGGCCTAAATAATTATTAGTACGCCAACTTCAATTTGGGCGAAATGGAATGGCTTTCACACTCGCATAGCATCTCTCCCAGGCGTAGAGGAGGAGGGAGATCAAATATGTATCATCACCACTTGTGATAGCACTGTTCTTAGAGGCTTTTAGAGCACTCTTGGGTGGCAAGAACAGAAGCGATCATCTGCAATAGCAGGTGCAGCGCTGTGAACGGGACGGACACCCGAGTGTTACATTAATTGCTCTAACAATCCCATTAATAGAGTAGTGTAGTTAAAACTTGCATTATCTTTTACAGTTTTTTCCATTTATGGAACGCTCCACCCCTTCCCTAGGAATAGCCATATTTGTCAGTACGAGTATTTGTCAAGGACGGTCCAACCAAACCGGCAGCAGCAGAATGTATCAAAGAAAGAAAGAAACAAAGGCAGCAGCAGCAGAGCATAGACGTCTACACTCTAAACCCCTGACGAATGGCAATTGATCATGTGGTTCCCATTCCATTGAGTTTTTGCTTGCTTTTGCCGAACCACTAAAAAAGAATCATATTACCCCTCTTTGGCAGGTCCGCCACCCTAGCAAGAAAGTAGCAATCCAACGATAATGGCCGAAGGTATTGACGAAGGGATTAGTAGTTCACCACCCCAGCCCTTTACAAGGTCAGTGGATGTCCAACATAAGTGTATTTTCAGACAGTGGATATCCATGTATGGGGGTGTGGGTTGGCTAAATAACGGGGTGGTGAACTCTTCATGATGTAGTAGTTAACCATCGCAAACTCCACTTCTCATTTCTTGTGATTACACCAAACCATAGAACTAGCCATAACTAGCATTCTTGGACCTTGATGCTAATAGTTTGCATAGGATTTAAACTCCAACAGGTGGGGCAAAGCATTGAAATAGGCTGCACCTATAAAACAAAACGAAAAAAATAGGGGCGGCATTCAATAGCACATATTTTGATGTTTTAGTATTTGCTAGGGAGCTAGCTTCTTCATTACAAGGCAGCACGTATACAATTCAAACAGATAATAGTGTTATTCTTTATACTGTGATTGTGACACTTTTTACATATTATTCCAAATAACTTCACTGGGTTAATCTTGTTTCCAGCTGCCGTAACTCAACCCAATAAATGGTCAACTTAAACCAAGCTCAGTCTTCGCTGAACCTCAGCTTCTCCAGTTAGGACTAAAAAGAGACGTGATACTTATTCCACTTCAAGTCTTCAACACAAAATTGGTTTGCGCCTTAAGGAAGATTCAGTCCATTTTAACGTGTGGCAGTGCGAAATACGCAAAGACCATGTGTAATTCGAAATGAAACAGATCTAACATGGTTCCAATCTCTTTATAAGCTAAGAAAAGCCGCACTAAGTTGCACAAGCACTCAAGCTTTCTAGTTCATCAGCTGATTTCCATCTCAACCTGTTGACAAAAAGCCAAGACCTCTCACCTCCAAGGAAGTGCAACATGAAAATATTCTTGTTTCATTGAAAGAACATCAGTTACTGCACTTATCCGCAATCAGGGCCATATCATTTGAGTGTTCATCCTCCTCAAGTAGCCTCCAATCCCAGTCTCCATTAGAATGCAAAGATGGAGTCCCGCCCAATAATGGCAAAATGAGAAAAAAACCCAAATGGAGAGACATAAATACCCATCAGCCATAATATCTACCCGAGCTTGTCAATAAATGTTTCAAGCAATGTGTGTCCATTAACAAATTTTGTTGTCACAACAATCAATTCATAAGCCATTCCTTCCTGTAAGAACAAAAGCCACTTTTAAGATAAAAGCTGCAACTATTGTAACCCTACTCCCTACAGTGACATCAAGCACTTAAAAAAAGTAACAATAAGTAATATACAGTACCAAATGTGAGATTTCAGTCATAATCTTGCTTTAATCATATATAGCTCTATTGATCACTTCCCCACACAGGAATAGTCATTTTAATAATTTCATACCGCATACACCAAAAACACTAAAATTGAATTTTAACCACTGCAGTACAAGACTGAGAATACTACCTGCGCACTGAGAAATCGAAGAGCTGCGACCTCAGCAAATGTCACTCCTCCAACAAATACAACGAGCACAATTGAGCGCCGACCATCTCCCATCCTGACAATGGTTTCATTACAACTTGTTTAAACTCTAGCACATATTTGAAGTTTTCCAAGTGGAAAGTGACTTAGGTAACTGCTATGCATTGCACACATTATAGACATGGATTCATGCACTCAATTTAGTAATTGAAACTCTAATGATATACTAAATTTCTTGTTTAGTCCAGCTCCCAAAGAGCTTGAAAAGTCTGATTCAATTTACTCCTCAACGCATATAAGAAAATCCAGGGAACAATTTGGAGAGACCTCAACTGATGAAAAAGTTGTGAGAACCAAAACAATTAAATTTTTTTTCCAACCACTGGCCTCACAATACAACGGAAGGAAATACAACAATAGACATCTAAAAAATTAGTGTACAATTTAATAATGTAAGAGAATATGCAAACGTAAACTTTAGAATAACTATGCAAGCATACTTTTCAATGTTCCCTTGCATCATATCTAAGGAATTGGATCTCGAATATCCACCCTGAAAAATAAGTACAATGCATTACCAACAAGTTAGGCTCGGAAAAGGATCAGGAAGCAGCACATCTGAAACAGCAAAATGTACTCACTCTTTTGAGTTCAGAATGTGGTCCAGGCAATAGCCTCAATATTTCTTCAATTGAGCGCCTGCCATGAATTTTCATATCATGTAGATAGAGATAAGCCATATGCTTACAATGACAAAAAAATTGGGATTTTCTTGATGGAAACACATACAAATTCTGATACAGAAGAATGAATAAGTTTCTGAAAGCGCATAGAGAATGATTTAAAGATCTAACACATCTAAATTGCTTCAACATCCACATGAAACAACAGTACAAAATCCTTGGGGAGCTTACCATCCAGATCTAACTGCATGTTGTACAAGCCGAATACTAAGTGGGGCATATCCAGAAAAGACATATGCAATGTCATTGGGACTGCATTACAAACATCAATTTGAATCTTAATATCAGTTCAAAGAAAAGCTAATCATGCAGAGTGTTCTGTTTTTTCTTTGGTTCAAATGCAGTGTTAATGTTAGAAATTGTTGAACAAAGATGCCTTAAGAAATCAATATCATCATCAAGTAGCCCCTTTGCCCAACAATTTGAGGTTGGCAACATGGATCTTATGCATTCATTATAGCCTATTTTGTGTGAACTCTTTTGTAAGAGAGTGCATATCCAATGTTATAAAAGTAAAAGAATTTCTATAACAATAATCTCTCTCTCTCTCTCTCTCTCTCTCTCTCTCTCTCTCTCTCTCTCTCTCTCTCCACACAGCATCTTTGCTACCAATTGGAAAATGGTCACCAATAATATTAGAGGGAAACGGGGTGGAAACTCCCAAGCATTACAAGCAAAAAAACAAAAAGAAAGATGACAAGGGAAACATTCAAAACTATACTCACATGGTACCCATCATTTAGAGGACTTCTAGGAAAATTACTATATACATTGAACTCAACATGCAAGGTTTCCAATCATATACATGTTGAGAAATAAAATTACATATGCATATCGAATTAATTATGATACAGACAAAGCAGCCAAACAGCAGCTATAATATACTTAAAGCAAGTAAATTTTATCCAAAACCACAAACAGAAGCTTAGAAAGATAAAACTTACTTCGCACTGTCAGTGTCATCAACCACCAATTGCAGTGCCCGCTTAATCATGGGCCAATTTGTCTTGGATTCCTATAAAAGCAACTTCGAACTTAAGTCTAAACATAAAGAAACAGACTAGCACAACAGAAGGTTCTATCTAAACCTGTTTCTTCAGCAATCCCGCCTTTTCAAGGTTATGCAGACAGAATGCATGCTCAAATCCGTAGCTATGAAGTATCTCTCTTCTGTAGTAACAGATCCACATACAATTAAGTAGTAGCAAAATGGCAGTAAAAAAAGCGGCATGCATAATTTCTTTTTAAGAATTGACGATGCATGATAAATGTCTGTTACTCAATAGTGTTCAGTCAATTGTATGCTATGACGACAGTTGCATTTTTATAGAGTTAGTAACTTTTTTAATTGTGGTTTTTTATGTCATAAAATAGAAGAACAAAAAAATAGCTACATACCTGATATAATCAAATTGTTTTTTTGGCAACCCGGCATTTGTGAAAGACAGCAAAACAAGTAAGCGTAAGACTGCACCAATAGGTTCCTGCTTATGAATCATTTCTTCAATGTAATCAAAACATCTGCAATGGAAAAAATGTATGGTAAAATGAAGGTAAAGGGCATTCGGCTCCTCCCAAATGCATTGATGCAGCAAGTCTAAATATCACAAGAAAAATTTGCCATGATTATATACTTGCTGGCTACTGAGGTAACCTTGATTCTTTTTTGTGAGACTAGTAGTATAAGAGGCACAGATAGAAAGCCAGGGACCCAAACCAAGGCTTTCTATCAAGAGCCATGACCAGGATCTGAAGTTCGTATATGATAAATCAAACTTAATCATCATAAAGCTATGCGGAGAGGAAGAAAATGAATTGAATACATTGTCACGCAATTTGATTGCTAAGAAAAAAATGTGAAAGAGGAAGAAAAGGGAAAGACTACACAATTCTCAAGACATTGTCGCACCAAATTGGGCAGAGAAAGAAAATGACCAAGGCAAAAGGTCTCAGAATAGGGTCAGCGCATTGAGCTTTACAGCTACTCTTGACTCGCCCAAGTCAAAATCTTTTTAGCCCATTTTATTGATAGCTGCAACTGATAAATTCTCATAGCCAATACATGATCCCTAAAATCTAAGGCAATAGAAAAAAATATAAACTAAACTAACCATTTTGCAAGCACCAGATACGATTTGGAAGAGATATTTCCCCACTCCAACACATTGCAGTATAGCAAGCAGCAAGAAATTCTACCAGATTAAAGAATGGAAACATGAATCAAGCTTACATTTCATAGCTCTCGCCCTCCACTATAGTATGCTCAATTTCAAGCCGGCTGTGAAATGATGGTTTTGAGGTATAGGTTGACAAATGTTGGGCAAGATTAATATGCCTCTGGAAATAAAATCAGCACTAAATTAAAACCTAAGACCTTAAAAGCACTTCAAATTGATCCAGGTCGCAGAAGTACCAAAGAAATACTTACTGCCATTTCTGGTAGTGAATTGAGCTTCTTCACAAAATCCTTCAACTCTGAGACACTCTGCTCCTATAATCATTACGCTATGACATAGTTATATGCATTGTTTTCTCAGAAAATACAGATCACAATGTATTTGAAATTTTTTTTCTCCTATATACAAATTATTTTATAATGTTAATTACAAAGAATGAATAATTATTCAATTAGAAATAATTACTCCCCCCGTACAAAAAGAAGTGACTGCATTAGAAAAACCAAAATGAACTCAATGCAGTTTGTTTTGGTTTTCTAATGCAGTTACTTCTTATTGGATGGAGGGAGTATATACTAAGACTAAGGTAAATGCAAAACCAAATATACGGAGAGAAGCCCTAGAATCAAAAGGTCTTAAAATAAGTAGGATTAAGACAGAGTATATGGTATTTAACATTAAAGTGCAACTATGGATAGAACCTTAGTTGAAAAAGATGGGCAAAAAGTCCCAAATGTAGCAATTCTGATATTTATAGGATTTGATTGCACCCTTTTTCCAAATTTTTTACGCAACTTAGTAGTTGTGGAACTAGGAGCAGCCAAAAGGCGTTTGGTAGCGCCTTCCGGAACTACAAAGTTGTGAATACGCATTACAGCTCGCCTTGTAAAGAAATAAAACACCCTCGGAGCTGTTTTATTTCCGTAGGATCATTTTTTTTTAAGATTGGACATTGGATGTTTTTTGTTTCAATGGGGCAAATACAAATATGATATACTGTTGCACACAATTTTGTTTTTTCCAAATCTCTTGAGTTGGTGCAAACTACAAACCTAGCAAAGGTGGATTTGCTTACCCAAATTGTGGGTCAATCGTGGCGTAAAAGCGAGTTGGGTTTTAAACTCACAATGGAAATGAACACATGCAAATGACTTTTTTTATCCGATTTGGAGCAGAGATGGCTGCCTTAATTTGGAATCTCTGATACTTACACGAATTTTTTTGTCCGATCGTGTGCTTGATTATGATTAAGATCTTTCCTTCTAGCCCAAGCTTGCTTTCAAAGAATGTTTTTTAGCTGTACCAGAGCTCAAAGGGAGGCTTATCAAATGGTCCTATATTTGATTTGATTTGTTATGTAATTTCTTTTAAAAAAAAAATAGATTCTTCTACTACATTAGGAACTCAGGGCACTGATGAAGGGGAATCTTGAATCAGGGCGTAAGCAATACATCCAAAAACTTTGACATTGGGGAATTGCATGGCCGTCTGACAACTAGAGGAGGAAAAGAAAGGTTCCTTCTCCAGCACCATTGAATATAGATCATGAAGTGTGCACTAGGAGGCGGAGAAGAGACAACGAAAACAGAGAGGGAACTAGGCGTTTGGCAACTTCCATGGGTTTATAGTTGTAGGAGTTCTGCCAAACAGGTCAGTAGACCACAAGTATCAACTACAAAAATTAAGCAATGATTGAAAATGTCCGCTTTTGTAAAAATGTTGATACTAAAAAAAGTAGCAACCAAACACCCTATTAGCCTCCGTTATCCACAAAGAGGAAGACACTGATAGTGTAGTTACATAGGATAAATACAGGCTCGGTAAGATGCAGGGCTGCAAAAAAAGTATTACATGATAGGGGGTGTTGGGGTTTTGTCCCCGTTTGATGATCAAAGAAATAAGTATTAACTTGAAAGAACTAGCAAAAGAAAACACACTACGAATATGCGTGGTTCGGCTAACACTGCCTTGCCACCAAGAAGAGATTTCCTTCCACTATGTTATAGAAAACAAAGTACAATATGCTATCTCAGAAATACCTGACACAAGCACACAATATCCAAACCTCTCCTTAACCCTTGTGCATAAACAACCCTCAATAGCAAATCCAAGGTTTCACCTTACTCTACCCCTTCCAAGATGACCATACGCTAGAAGACCCTCTCCCACCGATGTCCCCTCATCTTGAGTCTTCCTCGTCTTCTCTTGTGCAAGAAGAGCTGAGATTACTTCTTCCAAAACCACAGTATACATCCCAACCCATAAGGATGAAACAACATGCTTGTATGAAGGAGGCATCGACTTTAGAAGCAATACTCTCTTATCCTCCTCTTCTATGGTAACACCAACATTAACAAATTGAGATAAGAGATCATTCAACTTGCTATAATGTCCTAGCAAGTCCTCACCTTCTTGCATCATGATATCATGGCAAAAACTTCTTGAGATAAATCTTATCCGTTAATGACTTAGCTATGTACAACCCCTCTAACTTATTCCACAATTCCAGAGGTTTATCGATAACCATAACGTTGAAAAGTACCTCATCCGCAAGACAAAGACATATTGTACTCACCGTGTTTATCTCTGTCTCTGCCCAGTCCGCATCGCTGATACCCTTCAGCTTGCCTTCCACTCCAAAGAGTGCCTTATAGAACCCTTGTTGAACTAAGAGATCCTTCACTGTATTGTACAAGCTGAAATTTGCTTTGCCATCAAACTTCTCAATCTTGAAGCCAAGAACTTTTGCCATCTCCAATAAACCACTTGTTGGGGTTTGACCCCGTTTGACGATCGAAGAAATAAGAAAAACTTGAGAAAACTAGCAAAAGAAAACACACAATGAATATGTGTGGTTCGGCTAACATAGCCTTGCCACCAAGAAGAGGTTTCCCTCCACTATGTTGTAGAAAACAAAGTACAATATGCTCTCTCAGAAATCCCTGAGATCACAAGCACACATACCCAAACCTCTCCTTAACCCTTGTGCATAAACAACCCTTATGCTACAAGGCCTTTTTCAAACACCCTATACCTTGGAGAGGAAACACAGAGATAGATCACTTAGGAAGTCCTTGAACCACTTACATAGGCCCTTGGATGTCCAAACAACTCCAAGTCCTAATAGGAGTAAGAATCCTGTATAGATACGCCTTGAAAAGGAAGTTCCTGTATGCATACGCAAGCTACCGCAGTGGCCGGACGTCCGCCACATAGAACCGGACATCACTCTGTAACTTACTTACATACGGCCGGACGTCTGGTCCAAGCCGGATGTCCGGTTCACTTTTTAGTTGTTTTACCGCTTCCTTCTTCTCCAAGCATCTTCCTCTTCCTCCGAACTTGATTCAAGGCACTATCCTAACAAGGGGTGTCCCAAATAGGCTCAAGGCAAGTTCTATAGAACATTCATTAGGTCTCCAATAATCTATGGATAAGAATGTTGGGGCCCAGAGAAAAGTCATGTAGATAAATTCAATGTAGCTGAAATAAGGATGGTATGGTGGATGTGTGGGATAACTAGGAGAGCTTAAATTAGGAATGACTATAAATGTGAGAACTTAGGGGTAGCAATTTTAAGGGGAAAGCTTAGAGAATGTAGGTTGCATTAGTATAGGCACATACAGAGAAGACCAATGGATGCCCCAGTAAAAAGGTTGGAAAGGAGAGGGGACCTACGAGAACTTGGGTGAAATTAACCAAAATGATAAGGCTATGCTATCTCTTACCAAAGAGTTGGCTCAAAACAAGCTAAATTGGAGGTGCAAGATCCACGTTGCCGACCCCAAACTGCTGGGGAAACGTGCTACTTAATCGTTTATGAAAATAAACCAACCCCCTAAATCTCATTTGAAGTATCATTTTTAAATGGAGTAGAATTTACACAATATTATTTAATAATGATATTTATGGAATCCATTTTTGGAAAGTTGAGAGAGACAATAACTTCATTGAAGAGCATTCCCCAGAACTTATAATTAGGCCTGAGCATGTATGGGGGGGCACCACAGGTAGGAGACTGCATACATAGCCTACACATTCTGCTAAGTAGTATGACATGGATGGTCTGACACACAAGGTAAACATTGAAAGGTACACAAATAACAGTTGAATGCATGCTACATCAACAACAGAGACGGACACGAATTCTTATGGCTTTGTGTGGCCTTAGATTTGAGGCACATCGATACTTTTTTACTTGCTATATGTTCATCTTTCATCTATAAGTAGTGTGCAATGCATGTATAACCCATACGTACAGTATTCGTCAGTTCAGTGTAGTCCTGCTTCATTGATGTTGCCTTATGACGCAAAACCTGCAATGTCAGTGCACACAACCTCAATACAAACTTCCAATAAAAAGACTAAATTTCTCAAATGCAAACGGAAGTTAATTCAACCTGAACAACAACTTCAAAGTTGAGATCTCGGATCTCCCTGTAGAGCTTATCACTGATCATAAAACAAAAGCAGCTTAGCAATCAAATTACAGTCCGTATAAAAAGTTTCCACACGATTCATTCCATGTAAATGACTTTTCAAAGTAGGCATAAATCTACTTCCTACGTCCTGTATTAAGTCTACTTGGTATTTCAAAAAAAAACAATTAGATCATTTTGAAAAACTAAATAGGACACTCAATGTGAGATGATGGGAGCATACTAAATGAGTGGACACTGGGCAATAGATAACTTATTGACCAAATAAGATAATTATTAACAAAAATGGATATCAAAGACAAGAAACCTTAACTGTTCAAATCAGTGTGGCATACTCGCATTATTATTAGGTTCTTGATGACCCATCATTTGCCGACAGACCAATGTAACACATAGAAAATAGAGGAAGATTGACAAGTCCAACCCTTATAATTCTTTACTAGGAGCCCACAAAGTTAGAGTTGCTAAATAACTGCTGTTCCAAAATGATACACACAGAATATTAAAATTGCTGTCATCCGAATAATACACAACTTTCCTACAATAAATTATTCAATACTCAGTCAATAAGGTACTTCATACTCAGAGACCATTTCTTGCTAAAACAAGATTCAATCCATTAACAAATATACACGAACAGTCATACGTTGAGAACAAACTAAACAAAACATAATCCGTATGGCAGTTGCGCCTGCACATATCTCATATAACTAGGTTCAACAAAGTGCACTAGATTACCCCACTAAAACATCTGGCACGGCCTTCCATTATATTCATCAGGGCTGTGTTGTACTCAGTTGTAATTAGTCTAGGAAGATGAAGAGTCAATCTAGGAATATGAAGAGTCAGTCTAGGAAGATGAAGAGTCAGGAATATGAAGAGTCAATCTAGGAATATGAAGAGTCAATCTAGGAATACGAAAAGTCACATCTTGTAATCAGTCTTGGAAGACGCGCCTCTCCTTCTTTATAAGGAGGACGTCCTCCTCCTTCTGGGTATGCAATATTAAGAATTATTCCTTCCCTCTCAAATCTCTCTTCTCCTCTTGCGGATTCCAGTACTTGTGATCCTTACGGGTCACAACACTGGTATCAGAGCGATCGACTCCTGGCTTCCGACGCTATGGCTCGGAAGAAGGCTGTGGACAATCCAGAAGGTCCATCGTTCCAATCTGACGAGGAGGCGCCCACTTGCCAGGCCGCACCAGTTGCAGTCATGGACCCGGCCTTCCTCAAGACCATGACAGACATGATGGCAATGATGCAATCCATGCATATCTCACAGCAGGCTATGTTGGAGCGGTTATCAGCGCCGCCACCCCCGCCCACATCTGGGCTGGAGCATCAACAGACCACCGGCCTGCAAGGATCTTCCTCCACTGCGGCTCAAGGGCCTCCTCCGCAGACTGCGGCTCAAGGGCCTCCTCTGCAGACCCCGTCGTTCTCTGGTTACTCGTCCCCTCCACCGCATGGGTTCTCTCAACAAGAACCTAGGCCGCAGGGCCAGGCCGCTGGTGCAGCACAGGGCTCTCCCTTATCCCACAACCCCACCGCCGGTGCTGCACAAGGATCTCCATACCCCCAAGGCCATGCCTTTCAGTCTTCAACTATGTTTGGCTCCTTTGACCCCACTAATATCTTGCCACCAGGGGCAGCTGGCACTCATCTGCGTGCCTTTCCTCATCATACTGGCCGACCACATCAGCAGTCGCAGGGAGATGTGCCGGCCTATGGGCCATTCATTGGGGGACCAACTCTTACTGGCTTCTCCAACTTTCCGCCAGGTATGTCTCAGGCCCCGTCTCAGGATCCATTCAGACGGGCCTCGGCTGAGCCTCGATTGGCCCGACTTCAATTTCCTAAGTATGGTGGGGAAGATAGCCCTATTGATTGGATATATCAGGCAAATAAATTCTTTGAGTATCATGGCACTCAGTCGGAAGCTGATAAATTGCGCATCGCGGCCTTCCATCTGTCTGGCGATGCCTTAGTCTGGTTCCAATATTTTGAGAGGGATATGCTTCATCCGACATGGGCTGATTTTGTGAATGAGTTATGCGTACAATTCGGGCCAAACAATTATGCTGATTTTAATGAGTTGCTAGCATCTCTCCGTCAAACATCATCGGTGCGCGCTTACCATCAGGAATTTATGCGCATAGCTAATCGGCTACCTAATTGGGACCAGGCGGCATTAGTGGGGGCCTTCATGCATGGCTTGCGGGCTGACATTGCTGATGAAATCCGACAGTTTCGGCCTAAATCTATGAAAGATATCATTGGGCATGCTCGAGTTGCGGAAGAACGGTTGAACCGGCAACGGCGTGTGGTTCGACCCCCCTTCCGGTCTTCTCCTGGATTACCGGCCCCGAGGCCAGTTCCTCCTATTGGGGCCGCCACCAGCTCTAGGCCTGGACCACCAGCAGGAGCCACCCTGCCTTCCCCTATTCGCAGGTTATCCCAGGCCCAGATGGACGAAAAAAGGGCCAAAGGCCTCTGCTTCAACTGTGATGAGAGGTACGTTCCCGGACATCGCTGTCGCACGCCCCCTACCGCTTTCATCTTGGAGGAGTCCTGTCCTGAGGAGGACGATTTTATTGATCAACCGGTCGAGGACGCTTATGTCGATTCGACGACTGAGATCTCATTTCATGCTTTCTCGGGAACATACACGCCTCACACTATGCGCGTACAAGGTCAGTTAAAGCGCCAGCCAGTTGCTATTTTGATCGATAGTGGGAGTACCCACAATTTTATTAATGATAGGGTGGCGCAGCGCATGGGATGTCATATTGCTCAGGCATGTGCTTTTGACGTTCTTATTGGTGACGGCACACACATGCGCAGCAAGGGCCTATGCCCCCGCGTATCCTTGCATATTCAAGGGTATGACTTCGTGGTGGATCTCCATCTTCTACCCACAAAAGGAGCTGATATTGTATTGGGGGTCCAATGGCTCCAAGAGCTTGGGGACGTGGTCTGGAATTTTAAAGATTTAGTCATGTCCTTTGGGGTGGCTGATCAGCAGGTTCGTTTACAAGGGTCCATTCCCGGTACTCTCCAGTCGGCCCAGGCTGTGGGGTCTTTCTTTCGGCACTCGGCCAATGGGTTTTTGTTGCAACTTATGTCTATATCTGACTCGACCCTGCCAACCCTTCCGGCCGACTTGACTGCTCTCTTGACCGACTATGGGTCCCTCTTTGGAGAGCCAACCGGACTACCTCCTACGCGTGGGCACGACCATCAGATTCCCATACTCCCAGGGTCGAGCCCAGCTAATGTGCGGCCCTACCGTTACCCCTATGTGCAAAAGGCTGAGATCGAGCGTTTGGTGGCTGACATGCTGGCAACCGGTATTATTCGTCCCAGCTCCAGCTCGTATTCTTCTCCCGTTTTGTTGGTTCGGAAGAAGGATGGGACATGGCGGTTCTGCGTCGATTATCGTGCTTTAAATGCTATTACATTGAAAGACAAGTATCCTATTCCCGTTATTGAGGAGCTTCTCGACGAGTTATCAGGTGCGAAATATTTCTCTAAACTTGATTTACGTTCCGGCTATCATCAGATACGGATGTACCCAGCGGATATTCATAAGACTGCTTTTCGTACACATGACGGTCATTATGAGTTTCTTGTGATGCCCTTCGGGTTGACTAATGCGCCAGCCACCTTCCAAAGTCTAATGAACGATATTTTTCGGCCTTTCTTGCGCAAGTTCATATTAGTCTTCTTTGATGACATATTAATCTACAGCGCTACCTGGGAAGATCACATTGGCCATCTGCAGACCGTCTTTGATCTCTTGGTCGGGCACTCTCTCTTGTTGAAACGGTCCAAATGTTCTTTTGGCCAACCTCAGATTGATTATTTGGGCCATATTATTGCGGAACATGGAGTCTCTACAGATCCGGCCAAAGTGGCCGCTATGCTCGATTGGCCCACACCTACATCACCGAAGGCCTTACGAGGTTTTCTTGGGCTGACGGGCTATTATAGGCGCTTCATTGCCCATTATGGTACTCTGGCCGCCCCTCTTACTGCCTTGTTAAAGACCGGCGCCTTCGTTTGGAGTACTGACGCCCAAGAGGCCTTCGACTCTCTAAAGCAGGCTATGTCATCCGCCCCAGTCTTAGCCTTGCCGGATTTCTCTCAGCCGTTTGTGGTGAAAACTGATGCTTCCGATAGTGGGTTGGGCGCTGTCCTTCTGCAGGATGACCGGCCCATTGCTTTCTTTAGTAAGGCTTTATCGGGGCGCTCTCTCCGGTTATCAGCCTACGAAAGGGAAATGCTCGCTATTGTGCACGCCGTGACGAAATGGCGCCCCTATCTATTGGGCCGGCATTTCACTATTCGGACAGACCACCAGCCCCTAAAATATTTTCATGACCAGCGGATCTCCACTCCAGCCCAGCAACGTTGGGTCACGAAGCTCATGGGCTACGATTATGATCTGGTTTATAAACGGGGGTCCGAGAATACCGTGGCCGACGCTCTCTCTCGACGCGACGCGGAGGTGTCTTTATTGGGCCTCTCTGTCCCTACCTTTCCCTTCATGACTGACTTGTTGCAGACTTACCAGGACGTACCTGAGGCCACGGACATCTTACAGCGACTCCAGGCTGACCCGACCTGCTTACCTTCTTTTGTGTTGCAGGATAGTTATATCTTCTGGAAGCAGCGCCTATGGGTTCCCCCGAGTCCGATACTACGGCGGAATATTATTTCCTTCTTTCATGACACCCCTAGTGCTGGTCATGAAGGGTCCTTCCGCACCTACAAGCGTGTGAGTCAGAATTTTCTTTGGCGGGGAATAAAAAAAGAAGTCCATTCTCATGTGGCTGCTTGTGATGTCTGTCAGCGAGCGAAGGCCTCCACTACTACTCCTGCGGGCCTTCTGCAACCCCTCCCTATTCCTGATCGCGTATGGGAGGATGTCTCCATGGATTTTATTGAGGCTCTACCTGTGGTCCAAGGTAAATCAGTTATTCTTGTCGTAGTGGATCGTCTCTCTAAATATGCTCATTTTTGCGCCCTTGGTCACCCCTATACGGCGAAGGCTGTTGCTGAAATTTATGTGCGCGAAGTGGCCAAGTTGCACGGCATGCCTCGGACGATTGTGTCCGATAGGGATAAAATATTTATTTCTCTTTTCTGGAGGGAGTTCTTTGCATTATAGGATACTAAATTGCACATGAGTACCGCCTATCATCCCCAAAGTGATGGCCAAACGGAGGTGGTCAATCGTTGTTTGGAACAGTACCTGCGCTGTTTTGTTAGTGAAGAACCTCGCCGTTGGCTCCAACTTCTTCCCTGGGCTGAATGGTCCTATAATACTGCTTATCACACCTCTACAGGCTTCACCCCCTTCGAAGTGGTTTATGGCCGGCCTCCACCTACGGTGCTCCGTTATTTACCTTTCAGCTCTTCGGTGGGTGAGGTAGACTATGCCCTTCAGACGCGCGATGAGGTCTTGCGTCAACTAAAGGCTAACCTAGCGACTGCTCAGAATCGGATGAAGCAGGTGTATGACCGCTCTCATATGGATAGGGAGTATGCTGTTGGGGATTTGGTTTATGTTAACCTCTTGCCTCATCGACAGCATTCCTTGGCGGCTGTTGCTTCTACTAAATTGGCACACCGGTTCCATGGGCCTTATCCGATATTGGAGCGTATTGGGCCGGTTGCTTATCGTTTGCAGTTGCCACCCACTTCACAGGTTCATCCGATTTTTCATGTGTCTCGTCTACGGCGCTTTGTGGGGGATCCTTCTCGCCTTACTAGTGGGGTGCCTACACCGTTGCTCTTGCCGGAGGATCCTCCTGCCTTTCCTGCGTTTATTTTAGATCGCCGCCGGGTTCGTCGTTTTGGACGCTTGGTGAATGAGGTGCTAGTTGCATGGCAAGATCATTCTTTGGACGATGCCACTTGGGAATTAGAAGATGATTTCTTTACTCGATTTCCTACATTCTCGCCTTGAGGACAAGGCTGCAGCGGAGCGTGGTGGAATGTTGTACTCAGTTGTAACTAGTCTAGGAAGATGAAGAGTCAATCTAGGAATATGAAGAGTCAGTCTAGGAAGATGAAGAGTCAGGAATATGAAGAGTCAATCTAGGAATATGAAGAGTCAGTCTAGGAATATGAAAAGTCACATCTTGTAATCAGTCTTGGAAGACGCGCCTCTCCTTCTTTATAAGGAGGACGTCCTCCTCCTTCTGGGTATGCAATATTAAGAATTATTCCTTCCCTCTCAAATCTCTCTTCTCCTCTTGCGGATTCCAGTACTTGTGATCCTTACGGGTCACAACAGGCTGCTTCTGACAGATTTAATGATCCTCTAATATTAGTTGTGCCTATAGTGATTCTGGTAGTAAGCAGTCGGTTAGTCAAGGAAACTTCAACAAGCATAAAAACACTATGGGATCTTATTTAAAGCTAAATGTAGTTTAATTTAAGTGACAAAACAGGAAGGACATATGTTGTCTTCATCCATGGTTGAGTTTACACTGAGAAACATCTTGATTTCAATAAATGTTTGACAAGAAAGGAAACATGGTTCATCCTTCTCCAGATAAGATCAGTTTAGGTTTCTGACATGCATATCTGACATCCAGCCAGTTTAGGTTTCTTCTTTTGAATCAGTCGGCACATGAACCTTTATTTCTTTGTCATCATAACATCATTATCAATTGACAATTTGTTCGAAATAATAGATCTGATTTAATTTTCGTTATACATTTATTTTATACTCCTTCCGTCCAGAAAACCCTGGCTAATGAGTTAAATTTATCGGGCTGTAAAGCCCACAGCAATTGATGCCTTATGTCTAGTGGACGACGCTTCCAACTTGAATGCAAAATCCAGCTACCTAATGCTGGATCCATAATTTTTCAAATGCAGCCAGGTTTTTTTGGAGGTAGTATTTGTCAAGAAATAATGATGTGAAGTAGCTTTACATAATTATATTCATTCAGTTTGATTAAACAACATGAAGCTCGTTCATAAACAATAAACATATTGATTAAAAGTTTTTTTTGGATCGGTAAAAGTGGGGCATAAACAATAACTTGTTCATAAACAATAAACAAGTTATTGTGTTGATTGCAATAATTTCAACAGTAAGCTAAAGATGTGAGGTTTATAATTACAATTAAACAATAAATATGTTTGTTATCCAAATAAAACAATAAAGATGCTTAATTATTATACACATCCACACACGTCCTGACATGATCAACCTCTTGTAGCATCTATATCGAACCAGCCGAACAACAGGAGAACCTTGGTTACGGTTTGGTCAACAGATACGGAAATCTACCCCTACTTTACTCATTGTAACTAGTTTAACTTTCTACTCTTCCAATGCGATTGCAAAGGGCTGAAGAATGTAGACACTACAGTTCTACAATTTCCTTCCTTGTTTAGGAATCCTTCTATAAGATTGTAACATACTTATAGTCCACAACTTGTAATATGCACGATGCAATATTCTTCTGCCAATTCAGTCTTTCTAAGTCGTTGGATCTCTCCTGGTTGTGGGAACGGTCCCATTGTATACTAATGCTAGGATAAAAGTGGGTTAAGAGATCGATTCATGAAAAGTTTCTGCATGCTCCAGGTAGTTTAAGGAACCAATCAATAGAAAAAAAAAGTCAATACACGCCCGGCTCAAACAAGTTCACGAGCCGCAATGCTGCGAGCCGTCCGATCATCTGGCGATGTGTGTAAATTGAGGTGGTGGGCAGATAATTCAAACCCTGCCTGCTCCTTACATTAACAAGTGCCACCAGATTGAAATCCGGCTGTAAGTGGTGCCTTGGCACATAAAATGGTACTCTATTATAAATTTCTAACTACACCTTGAGAAGAGAAACATCAATATTTCTTGCTGAACACAACACAATAACCCCTTCTCTTCCTCCTCCCCCACCACACACTAAAGCTGTAAGCGGACGGACACGGATAAGGCATGTCCACACTCCTGAGCTATGTATCCATCTGTCTGCTGTCTGTGATGGACACCACATTTGTCCATCCACATCTGTCCGTTGCAGACAGACAGAAATGAACGGACAAGGATGTTATAAAGAAACTACCAAAAAATTACAAAAAGAAAGCAACATAAATGAAAAAACCAACATATATAACCTCAACAACGGAAAAACAACAAAAAAGAACAGCAATAAATAGAAAGGAAAACAGCACAAGTCTTCATGGGTTAAGAAATAGGTTTACAAAAAAAAGGTGTACATATGGTCACAGACGCAGACATGCTTTGTCCACAGCCCCGACCGCCCAAAGGCGGGACCAAAAAACTGTCCATGTTCGTGTCCATCTCCGCGATGGACTTTTTTTGGTGTCCGTATGAGTTGTAAACGCATGAACATGGACATCTGGACACTGTTTACAGCCCTACCACACACATACACCTGGACAAATATCCGATTGTATATTTTCCATTTTACCTTGAATTTAAAGGGACCTTCAGCTTCTTGTCTTGTTGTACCCCCATAAGAGAGGCATCGACTTCCACTGCGCCATTGTTAATGCGCAATAGCTGCACAGAATACTCTGTAAGCTCATAGAACATTACAAGAGCTAAATAAAAAGAAAATAGTTTCCATACAAAAGTCCTTGACATATAGTATATATGTCATGCAATCAGCAATAAAGTACTCACTCGTGTATCTAAAATACCTCGTCTAGAAGTCCTTCATAAGTTAACTGAGTACACATTGGTGTTACCATGTCCACCTACAAAATATAAAGTAGAAAGTTTTTTTAAAAAAAGGAGATACATGTGTCATTAATATTCATTTGACACCTTTTTGACAAGCAGTCCACTGCTCAGATATTTTCCACCAAGGAGGTGAAGTTTCAGTTCTGGTTGCACATGACCAGCGTATTTTACTCTCTTTTTTTTTAATAATCACAACATAGGTAACTGCTGGAGAAAAATTAGGTTTCCACTTAAAAAAGCTACTTTGTTGTGGAGTTCAATCAATAATATACTAAAATTAAGTGAATATATGTACTATTGACCAAAAAAGGAAAGTAAACTTGAGCAACCAAAATAAAAAAGAAAAAAGTAACTGTCTATTAACAGTGATTTACCTCTCGATCTATTAAGATGAGAGTACTTATCTGCGGGATATCCACCTGCAGTGCCAAAAAGCAACTGTCAATAACATACACAAACACAAATGGTGAGAATATATATCTCAGAGGATTAAGTACATATCTGGGATTACATCTAATGGATTAACTGGATCATCTTCTTGCATTCTACTTAGGATGTCAGAAACCTTTGCTGATGCTTTGCCTTTAGCTCGTACATTTGGTATTAGACCAAAAGAAAACTGAAAAAACATTAAGCACCTATAACTTGAGAAGATAAAAGATAAAACTGAACAGACAGTAGAGCCAATGTCAATACTAAAAACTGCATTATCCAAAATCCATATATTAAGTGAAAGAAAGAATGTTATAGTTCACATACGTGTAAGACTGTAAGCCATCTCCATGTCAAGGAGATCAACTTGATTATATGGTTTCCTATTTTACAAAAATTCAACTGATTGTAACTTCAGATATACTAGATTTTACAAATTGAAGGTTAGGAGTAAAACACATAACTCTTAAGCCACTATTAGTACAATTTTCCTACAAAGGTCTATCATGGAATAAAAGTCTCTACATGACTAGGAATAATACAACACAAACAGGTAGTACACAGAAAGGGCCATGGCACCAATTAGCCACCCATTCACCACTTTGTAAGCCCGAAAGCTTTCTGCCAAATTATAATTGGCAATTAGTGATTAGTAGAAAACATCCTTGCTATCCAGGATAATCATTGTCCCATAATAAGATGATAAATGGTTGTAAGAATGCTATTTTCTGTATGGCAAAAAAGAAATGCTCTGGCAAGACAATGAGCCAAATTTAAAGGAAATCCTCCAATCTTCCCTTAATTATCTCCCAATGATTCTATAGGTCGACAAATTATTTCACCAGACCAGAACACCCTGGGTTTTTAAACCTAGTTCAGTAGTGCCCTTTGCATTTTTTGAGGTGGTGGCACCAAGATTGGCATTAAATTTTCTCTTTCTCCGGGTCTTTCCCCTCCAAGCAGTGCCCTAATCCCCGCAAGATCACCATAAAGTTTGGGTGAATGGAAGAGTGAGAGAAAGAATTGAGGAAAAAGGAAGCATATTGGGCATAGTTGAACATGTGGAGAACGTGGTCGATGAGTTAGACTACTCATGATACTGTTGGTAGAGTAGTACCAGTGGACTGAGGACTTCAAGAACATAGAAAACATGTTTTAAAGTGGAAAAAAAAAACTAAAGTTCCATGAAAACTATCATCATCATGATGGGCATGACGTTGAGTATCTCTTTCGTTCATAGCTTTCAAAATGCCCTTTCGTTTATGTAAATTGTCAGCAATCATTAATAGCTGGTTCGAATGGTTGTCACCTCAGCCATGACTGTCACTCCACACCGGTTCCTTACCTCCGTCTATGAAACTCAAGTAAAATAGGCTATTCCCATCACATGCCACTATTAAAAGTTGTTAAACCAAATTTCTAACCTAAAGTATATCGTATTTTATACTCAACCACCCTCCAAGTGCAGGTGTCAGGTGCAAACTTAAAGGCAAGTAGGGTGGAGCCCCTACTGCCGAGACCTTTGTATTCACACCATGACGTTTGATCTATTTCTTTTGACTGGTTGCACTTTTACTTTCATTGATCCTAACTTTGGCAATTAAAGCACCATTAGTGCTCGGATATTATGGACCTTGATTGTTATTTGGTTTGCTTAAGAGTATATCCTTGACAATTTTATGCAAAATGTTTAATTTTGAATATCCTCGCATGGTTTGGATTGTGGGACTCGAGAAGCATTTAGACCGATCATTAGAATGTTTAACATTTTTGCATCTTAAAAAACGTTCACAGTAATGGGATATTACAATAACAATTTACAGCAACATAATACGGACCTCAAGCTTATGAATGGCTTTTGCAACATGCCAAAGGGTGCTTGTATCACCATCTATTAGGCAGTCCTACAATAAAAATATAAACTGGTTGAAAATTGGACAATAATTATCAAAAAACAAAAGCCAGCAAAAACAGTAGCATACTCTGAAGGTAAGGTCAAGCTCCAAGGAAAGGACATCTTCATCCAAAGGAATCATATACAATGGCAACTCGCCTATAGTCAGCATCTGATGCAGCTTCTCCTCCTCAAAGATCTGAAAATCAAAAAGAATGTCTTGGTTATATTGATTACTCTTCTAAAACGTGAGAAGCACCCAAACTCAGTTCATATTGTTAACCAATCTATAAGAATGCTACACCTGCATGTCAGTGTGTGTGAGTGCTTGTGTCAATGTCCAAAACAGAATTCCATGAACTGCTAAATGTGTGGGTGTGAGAGCACCCTTTCTGCACCGCGCCGTGTGCGCACTTCACGCAGGACCGCACTTGCAAGAGGCCCTTGGTTCAAACTTTTGTGGAGGCAAAAAGTCTTCGTTATGTTTCCATAAATTAGTGCCATGTGCATGAGTTGCAATATCTAAGAGATGTCTCAGATATCTTTGTACTAACTCTTTTTTTTGTCTACAACCGCCCCATGGGCGGTGATCCACACACACCATACACTCACTCCCTAACTATATGCCCCATATGGGCAATACCCCTTTTCAAATATGCCCGGGTCCAGACTCGAACCCAGGAACTCCTCCATGCCACTGGAGGCTACTACCACTTGCGCTATGCACTTCGGAGTGTCCGTATCTTTTACTTGACCCATACAAGATATGAAACATTGGCAAAATATCTAAGCTAATATATAGGACCCTTGTCTGACGTGATTTTTTCCCATCCATGACCAGTACAGTTCCTCCAATGTCCTTTCACTCTAAAAGTAGGCATCAAATATAGTTCAAACTCACATAAAAAAATACAGTTCATACATGTGACTCTTGTCATCACTCTAAAAAGATCCACATACAGTTACCAGAACTCGTGTCAATAACCGTTACCGCTATTACTACAACCTACCCACCATATGGGATCTTAGATAATCTGCCTAAGCATGAGTACGAGATCCATATTGATGTGTTTTTAAGCACCTACCAGATGAGGATGATGCCAAGTTGGATTCCATCTGGGCTCAGCCTTCTAGTTGTCAGGCAACTATCCAGCCTCCATTGCCCTCCATCGATTTTTTATATCGTCTAGTATTGGTTTCTGAGTTTAATTTGGATGCACACCATCAAGTTGTTCATCTTCAAACCTATTTCCTATTATTGATAAGGCTTTCTTCTTCATGAGTATAATTTGTGTTAGTGTTTCATGAGTATAATTTGTGTTAGTGTAAGTGTAATGACATGGCCGGCCAGACCCTTGTGGTTTTTGTCTTGGTTGCAGGGTTCAAACCACGATGTTGCACTGCATTCACCGGCAACGACATCTATTCCCTCTCCTTCAACCTTTCCCTCTGCTTCCTTCTCCTCCTCCAAAAGGCATGGCTTTCCTCCTCTCATTGATCCGCCCCTCCTCTCCACCTCCATGCCCTTTTCAGCCCCTCTCATCATTTTTCTTTATCTCCAAAGCCCTTATCACAGCCCTTCTTATTCGCCTCCCACTTTCCTCTTCCCTTCCCATCTTCCGATCCCCATGACCGTCATCAGCCATTATATCTTGTTAAAGTTGGTGTTTTTTGCTTTTAACAATAATCCGGATCTAGTTTCGGCATGCGTTGTGCTTCCTACCCATCCCTCTTTGGATAAGGCAGTTAAATCGTCGTTGATGGCAAATTGGTGGTGGCCAATCTCCCACATAGACGTGCCCTATCTCATCAAGATGTTCATTTTGTTCGATCCATTTGGTGCTTTTGATGAGACTTGATTTTTCATATCTATTAATATTAGTTGCATTGAATTATATCAATATGGGGATGTATGCTTGTGATGGTTAATGATGTGGTGTATGCCCTGTAGGGCTTTTGCACTAAAAAAACAAAGTAAGTGTAATGACATAGAATTATGATTGTTTGAGGTGAGTATTAGTCGTTTTAGATGGTAATATATGCTCAAACTGTCAAAATAAGTCCAAAACATCATTTTTAGGCTACCAATATTTTTTCCCAATATCTCCGATATAGATTCCCAATATATCTTATCTTTATGTCACCGTTGTGTCCATTAAAAGATATTGCGAATGATGGCCACGTCCTCACCTTCGTGTTTGCACGTGCGGCAGATTTGTAGTATATTAGAATAAAGAGTTATCTCTTTCTATAAGCAAATATGCTTGCATGTGCAGAGGGCTATTAGTGAATTAGCATACAAAGAGTTATCTCTTTCCATACAGCTTAAGTTGTCATAAGTGGGTAACTAACATCTATCTAGGCGAGCATTGGTAAACACAGCATGGGCAAGTAAACCAAGAGATTGCTAACAGCATATTTGCCAACCAATATGCATCAAAATTTTTAATTGAGTGTGATTACATAGCAAGACAGGAAGAAACTAAATCATAAAACAACACTTCTCATCTGAATTTTGCAAAATAACAAAAATAAACACAACTGCTAATAAAAAAATAAAGGGCACAAGCGATTACGGACAAGGAGAGCAGCTATGTTAAACTCAAATGCACGACTTAAGGAAACCACTTTACAGACAATGCTGCTACTTCTATGATGTGATACTCACTACAACATTCAAGCAACGGCACTCCTTAATATTCAAGTACCAAAGAGTAGAAAGAGAAGAAAAAAGAGAGAGGAAAATCTCACCTTCTCACAAACAACAGTTCGACGAGGGACGAAGAAGACAAAGTAGTCTCGGGGCAGTGCTTTAGAAAGGTCGTGCTGGATGTGGGAGGAAACGAGCTTGACTAAATCAATCTGGGAGCGAACAAGATATATAACCTTGGCAACGTCGGATTGGATGGAATCGGAATTCGGAGGAGGACCGTCTGTTGGATTGTGGTGGGGAGACAAGCGAATGAACTGCTCGACGCCATGGTCCTTGAGGAAGGATGTGGGAAGGAGGAGGGCCAGTGATCCGCTCAGCTTGGGATCCAGAACCAGGCATTTTCTCCCACGAATCTAACACAAGGTCAAACAAAGATAACACAAACTTGATTTGAAGCAAAAAACAAACAAACACACAAAAAAAAATGGAAAAATGGAAGTGAGCAATTTGCAGAGAGAAAGTAGTGACATTATCGAGAAGCTTGATGATATCCTTCTGCGACTGCTCCCTGATTATTATGTATAGCGGTGTCAAAACAAACAAAGACAAAATGATGAGCCAAAAAAACAAGGTCATATTATATGCACATATGAAAGATGAAGTTGAGGAAAGCACCTGAAGGATTTGAAATTGAGAGGGGCATTGTCCAAGTTGGGAATTTGAGCCATTAGGTTTTATTTATTATTGGGAATTTTTGGGGTGGAGGGGAAGGCAAAGAAGATGAATTCCGAGCTTTGGTGTTTCCTCTCCAACAACTTATGCTTGCCCCGCCGGCTTCTCCGTCGGCCCGTCTGAAGAAAAAGAGGAGGCCGCCAGCGATTCGGAAATTTGGGGTGGGGTGGGGAGGGGAGCGCAAATCTGCTGCGGTCCGAGAGGTGTTTAGTTAAACCACTCATATGTCGCCACGTAACTGCCCAAACGGAAGCCCCCTTAGTCCATCGGTGAGCTCGGTCCAGGTGGAGTTAGCCTCAAACCCAATCGGGGTTACCCTTTTTCCTCCGGCCATCTCCCCGCCCTTTTTCCCGCCAGCCTCCGTCCTGCCGTGCCTTTATCTCTCCTCCAAACCAGGTATAATCTGCTTTGGTTACTTTCATTTTTTTTTAAATTACGTTTTAGGGCCCGTTTGTTTACTCTTAGGCCGTTTGGGGCGTGATTAAAAGCAAAACATCCAGATGGGATGTTTTGCTACACTGTAGCATCTGGATATTTTATATATCCAGCTGAAACACCTCAGGACGTGTTTCAGCTGGATATAAAAATCCACCTGGATGCTACAGTTTTTATCCAGAATCCAGTCTGGATGTTTTGCAATAATCACGCCCCAAACGGCCCCTAAGATCTCAACTGAATAAGTGGCTGAAAAGCTCAGGCCTTTTGGGCTTTTCAGTACATTTGTTTGAGTGTCTGAATTCAGGATGGAATTCAGCCTATGTATGCAAAAGGGCCCAGAAATTCAGATGGGCTTTCCCATCTGAATTTTCTGAAAACCTTTCGTGGGATCAGGCAGGGGACGCAGGGGACACAGCTCCAGCTAGATACCTCCTCCTCCCATCTCCCCCCATTCCCATGGCGATCTCCCCCTTTCTCCTCCTGAACGCGGAGCACAACTTCGTAGCCTTCCACCGTTCCTTCAGCAAGTCCTACGTCGACCCGGAAGAACACGCCTACCGCTTCTCCGTCTTCAAGTCCAACTTCGCCATAGAGCTGGCAATGGCATCCAGGGACATGGGGAGCAGGGAGGAGAGCTTTTATCTCTTCCAAAACAGTGCAAAAAAGAAGCTTTTGGCTCTCGATCGACTGGAATGATCGAAGCTTTGTAGAACAAGAAGCAGAAGCAGAGGCTTTGTAGATCAGAGGCAATGGGGGATTTCAATCTAGCCCTGCTGATCGTGGCCATCGAGGTCTGCGTACTGGTCCTCCTCGTCAGCGTCTACCTTCTGGTGAACTACTAGCATCCGGATGATAGGAACCAGGCTTCAGAAGAAGATCGTGTTATGCATAGAACCCATCTGCCAGACCGTCTCGTCCAACCAGTTGGACGACTGCCACAGGCCGGAGGACCAGTGTGACTACGAGATTGAATACGCCGACGAGGGCTCCTCCCTCAGGGTCCTCATCAGCGTCACAATCTCCCTCCGGTTTGCCAATGGTTTCCTCGTTGAACCTCGCCTAGTGTTTGGGTAATTGCTCCTCTTTGTTCTTCTAGTCCTTTCCCGGCTGCATTTCTGTTCTAGTTTTTAATTTCTTTTGTAAGAATGTCGCAGGTGTGGGTGTGATCAAAAGGGTTCGGAGGTGGCTTTGGCTCCTCCGACCGGCTGGATCCTGGGCCTTGGAGCCGGCAAGTCCAGCGTGGTGGCTCAGTTGAGCAGTTTGGGATTGACCCGCAATGTGATCGGTCACTGTTTTAGCTAACGGGGAGGAGGGTATCTCTTCTTGGGCGATGGCTTGATTCCTTGTGGAGTCACTTGGACCCAATGTCTCAGAATCTTCGAAGGTGAGCCTCAATCAGAATGTCTTTCCTCCTCTTTCTCAACTTATCTTTCTAAGATCAACATTGATACTTCTATCTTGAGCTTAGTAGTGCGATGATACAATGAGATGCTTATGGCTTTTGTGCTTGTGAATTGGAAATAGCAAACAGTATAGCCAGTTCCATTTGTTTACGATCAGTACAAATTAGAAGCCCATTCTATTTGTTTTATCTGAATCTGACTTTTTATATTCAGATTCAGTTTGGATAATTTCAGATACATGGCTTTTCAAAATTCTCAGTAGATTTTTTAGATTCAGATTCAGACCAATCAAATGGACCCTTAGTCTAACTTGCTAAAATTTCTCCATTTTAGTCTTCAGGATTAAAGTAGTTAAACTTTAACAAATTTATATGATCAATGACCAAAACGCCTATAACAGAAGGGCTAACAGCCCTCACTCTCCTGCCAGACGGAGTTGGGGCAGTCACCACCATCCCCTTCCCCTTTCTTCCTCATTCCCTTATAGCAGTCATCCACCATTATAGGAGCTCTAAAGACTTTCATCCGGTGGTCCATCAACGCCCCACTAAAGTCTGACTTTTTTCCTCTGGCAACTTCAGATTTCTACTTCTCATCTCACTTGTAGCAGTCATCTACCATTAGAGGAGCTCTAAAGACCTTCATCTGGTAGTCCATCGACGCCCCACTAAAGTTCAACCATTTTCCTCTGGCGACCTCAGATTTTCACTTCTCATCTCGCTTGTAGCAATCATCCACCATTAGAGGAGCTCCAAAAACCTTCATCCGATGGTCCATCAACACATGACCCTTTTCCTCTGGCAACCTTAGATTTCCACTTCTCCTTGTATCTGAGATGGCAGAAGTAATGGCAATGGCGGCATCCACCTCCAGCAGCAACATTCCTGGTATCCAAAGCGAAGACGATGATGGTGGACAAATCGGCAGAACCCAAACAGTGGTTGCAGACGAAGGTAGTTGACATACCAGCGCAACTCATCTGGCAGAAAAATTGAAAGTAAGTAGGAAAGCTACTATTTTTCTTCTCATTTAATCTGTCTTGTCATTGCTTGAATGTCTAAGTAGCGATGATAGGTCGAGTAGCTTAAGTTATGAACTGTAAAAGAGGTTGTGATAATATATAGATATGTTGTGATGACGAAGTTATGATTTGTAAAATAGGTTGTGGTTCTGTGTAGATAGGTTGTGATGACTTGTAGATGTGTTGTGATGGAATGTTGTATTATTGTTTGTTGTGTTGAGTTTTAGACAGGTTGCGATGGCATGTGGCTTTAGTTGTGATGTCTATTAGCTTCAGTTGCGATGAATGTTGTGATTCAGTTGTGTTAGCTTAAAATTTGGTTGTGATTGTTGTAATTAATGTTGTGATGATTGTTGGCATCAGTTGTGACGTTATGTTGTGATAGCGCTGCTACGTAAGTTGTGACCTATGTTGTATTTTTCTTGATTTATTTTGCAACTCCAGGATGAAGCAGACAAGCTTAAAATTTTGGTATTCTATTGTGGGAGTATCGAATCCAGCCCCGGTGGAACTGTGAAGATAGTTGGAGGTAAAAGCACGGCATTGTCACTAGAAGAAGATGAAACTTTGAGTTCATTTGTCGAAAAAATTGTTGTTGCCTTCAACGTTCCTCCTAACAATTTGAGCGTTGCATACTTGTACCCCGATATGTATGAACTGACTTTCTCGATATCCGATAAGGGAATAACTGACTTTAGAGAGTTATTCCGTAGAAGATTTTGTAAGGTGTTGGTGACCCATGATGGAGATCAACGACCATTCATGAGTTCTCAAGACAATGTGTACGAGTGTAAGGTTAATCCTCTTCCCACCAGTGGTAGTAGTCAGCCAACACCACTACGTTCGAGAGTCTGGGATAACAACTTGGTGGGGGTTGGGCAGCATTTTAAAGACCAAGTTGAAGTGAGGAAGACATTGAAACAACTCTCTATTGCCAAGAACTTCTCTTTTAAGTATTTGAAGAACACGAAGCGTCGGGTTATGGCATCATGCAGGGTTGAAGGTTGCCAGTGGAAAGTGAATGTGAGCTTAGAGCAAGGTTCAGGTTTTTTTGTGGTGAATGAGTATGAAAAGCTTCATACATGTGTTGGAGGGGTAAAGAAAAAGTATCACCATCATGCTTCACAAAACTTAGTGTTGGAGCTCATTTCCAACAAGATAAAGGATACCCTCGTATTCCACATCTAAATTGGTAAAAGATTTGCGAAACGACTATGGGTTGAGCGTCTCATATCAGAAGGCATGGCTTTCAAATGAGGTAGCCCTTAATTCTTTGTTTGGTGATTATAAGGATTCTTAATACGACATCCCTTGGTATTGCAACAAAGTGGTGGAGACAAATCCGGGGAGTGTAGTGAAGTATGAGGTTAATCGAACAACAGGAAGTTTTTACGTTGCTTCATCGCATTGAACGCATGAATTTAAGGGTTCCAACACTGTCGGCCATTGCTTTTTCTTGATGGGGCTCATCTTTATGGGAAGGCAAAAAGGACTCTTCTAGCAGCCATTGCAGTTGATGGAGGCAACCACATCTATGGAGTTGTTGATAATGAAACTAAGGATAATTGGTTGTGGTTCTTACAACATGTGCAGCATGTAGTTGGCTTTGCGAGGGTATTCAGATTGGTGTTCGATAGGGACAAAGGGCTGCTGGAAGCATTGCAAAGGTGTTTGGAGACGGATTCCATGGCTATTGCGTGCGACACTTGGAGTGCAACTTACTAAAGATAGGTTTGAAAGGGCACAAGGTTAAATGAACAAAAAAAAACAATGAAAAAATAAATTGCGTACATGATTAACGATGTTCCAAAAATGAGTGATATGCATGACTATCATGTTGCATTAACTCACCTCCACAAGCATTTTAAAGTAGCATATGATTGGGTTATAGCAAATCAACCTCAGAATTGGTGCAACGCCCTCTTCCGAGGTGAGAGATATAACCACCTTTTAAATAACACTGCCGAGACTTTCAATAAATTGGTCAAGTCGGAGCGTGACATGTCAATTCTTGCTTTGCTTGATGGTATTCAGGGGAAGATAATGATCAAGATGAACGAAGTGAGAAGGGCGAGTAAGAACTGGGATTCCTACCTGATTCCAGAGGTCAACGACCGGCTCAATGAACTGACCAACCAATCTCGAGGGCTATTGGTTGCGGAGTGTAATGAGAATGTGGTGGAGGTGGTTTCGGAGTATGGACATTTAAGGATGAATCTCACTGACCTCACTTGTACTTGCAGGATGTGGCAAATTGATGGTACACCGTGTATCCACTCATGCGTTGCCATATCTGCCAATGGAGGATCACCAGCCGATGTTTGTCGAGGGGATTATTGGACTACTGAGTGCTATAAGGACACATACAGTGAAACAATTTTCCCGATCACCCATGATGACAAAGCGGTACGTGTAGAGCCACCTGCAAGAGAGCAACTCTTTCTTCCACAAAAAACCAAGAGACCAAGGGGGAGGCCGAAGATGAAGCCCTATCCGTCACAACCATTAAAACGGAAACGTCAATTTAGATGCAGTTGTTGCAACGGCCTTGGGCACAAGCAGACTTCGTGCATGCAACCAATCAACATGGATTGAGAGTGTCGATGAACTTTATTTCTGTAATGAACTTAATCCTTTAGATGACATTCAGTAGAACTTGATTTTTTATAGCTTGTAATTATAATGTTTACATTACTTTGTAGTTTGTAGTATGATTCATATCGTAAATATCTAACGCAATGCAATTACAACCATAACGTAACCTGCTATCACAACATACATAAGTCACCACAACTCAATCACAACGAATTAAGAAGGTATTGAAAGTTAGTGTATATGGCAGTAGCAAGTCTATCTCAACTCAAACACAACCTCAACGCAACCTGCTATCACAACATGAATAAGTCACCACAACTCAATCACAACGAATGAAGAAGCTACTCGGAGTTAGTGTATGTGGAGCAGCAAGCCTATCCCAACGTAATCACAACCTCAATGCAACCCGCTATCATAACATGCATAAGTCACCATAACTCGAATCACAATGAATTAAGAAGCTACTAGAAATTAGTGTATATGGCAGCAGCAAGCCTATCCCAACTCAAACACAACCACAACGCAACCTGCTATTACAACATACATAAGTCACCACAACTCAATCACAACGAATTAAGAAGCTACTGGAAGTTAGTGTATGTGGCAGCAGCAAGTCTATCCCAACGCAATCACAACCTCAACGCAACCCCCTATCACAACATGCATAAGTCACCACAACTCAATCACAATGAATTAAGAAGCTACTGGAAGTTAGTGTATATAGCAGCAGCAAGCCTATCCCAACGCAATCACAACCTCAACGCAACCCGCTATCACAACATGCATAAGTCACCACAACTCAATCGCAACAAATGAAGAAGCTACTGGAAGTTAGTGTATGTGGCAGCAGCAAGCCTATCCCAACGCAATCACAACCTCAACGTAACCCGCTATCACAATATACATAAGTCACCACAACTCAATCACAACATCATGTATCATCAAACCCAAAATATATCACAACCTAGAGTCCTAATCTAACGCAACCTCATAAGTCCATCACAAGTTACTTACATGCTGACACAACTAATGTCAAATGTAACCTTGTGTCACGCCCCAAAATCCCAGACCTCGATTAGAGTGCAGAAGCCTTATATAAACTAATCAGAAGCCGAGGTAGGAACCCTAGGACGCGATCGAATATTCGATCACACTGGTTAATTACATCATCAAGAAAGAACGTGTAATCGACATCACCAGGAACTCATAAACAAAACTCAGAAATATAGAACTAGGAAATCCTTTATCCAATCTCAAATAACATTGTCAATGTAGCAAATGATACCTACTTAAATTATTACAACAGATAAAATAAAACTGTCAATAAAACAAAGCATCAATTCAAGGCGCACACTGGCCAATACTACTAAAGTTCTAGCAAAAGAAATAGGATAAATAAAAGCAATTCTTCATAAACGCCCTCCATGCATCCGCATCGCCTTTTCAAGCTACAAAGTCTTGAGTTACTGATCCTTAAAGCCTGCATCATAGGATGCATGAGTATTTCATAGAAATACCCAGTAAGATGTAAAAACCCATCAGGAAGACAAATATATGAAATGAAGAATAGATCACTCAGATACAGTCTCTAAAAGACCAGGTCAATTAGGACTATGGCTTAAGAGCCTATAAATATGTAAGGGGTCTTCCCTAATACATTACCCAAGAATCAATGAAGAATTAATTTATTTTATGTGTTTTACTTTCTTAGTTATAAATATTTTTCTCTATGGATTCTCATGTAGACTATGGTCTACACCACTTGGCCGAGTTCCAAAGGGAGAACTTTTAGGGTGATCTGGTAAGTAACCACTTGCGAGTGATAAGATCTGAGAGCAGAAATTGAAATCTCCTTACACTATTGATGTCTAGAGTCAGTAATGAATGCTATCAAAGGTTTAGTTACTTAGGGGCCGTTTGGGGCGTGATTAAAAACAAAACATCCCATCTGGATGTTTTGCTACACTGTAGCATCTGGATATTTTATATATCTAGCTGAAACACCTCAGGACGTGTTTCAGCTGGATGTAAAAATCCACATGGATGCTACAGTAGATATCCAAAATCCAGTCTGGATATTTTTGCAATAATCAAGCCCCAAACGGCCCCTTAACCAGAAAGGTCAAATACTAACAGTCCCAAAACACAAGTGTAGGGAAGAATAATATCAATAAGACTCCAAACAAATACCGGTGTAAGGAGAGAATGATTAAACTACCAATGGCTTCAGGCATCCATAGTGCAAGGAGTTACAATTTCTGCTCACTGAATTTACCAACCATGTGGCAAAATATACCAGAACATCCTAGAGGTTCTCCCTTCGGAACCCGGCCACGCGTCTAGGCATGCTGGCCCCATCCGTGTTTACGGACACGATGAGCGGAGACCTTCTGTAGTGTCATATAGTCTAAACGTATGTATTTGCCTCCCTTCGAGCAATAAGGAAACCATGTTCCATAAATATTAGATATCACCATGGATCTAGCAATGGCTCGTGAGGATGCTATGAATGTCACGCCCCAAAATCCCATACCTCGATCAGAGTGCGGAAGCCAATCAATGGAATACAATTAAAGGTAGAGATCCCGGGCACGCGATCGAACAATCGATTTCCCAACCGATTACAATCATCTCAAAAGGATGTGTAACCGATTATGCCCGCAATCAGTGTAATACAATAACAGACATCAATAAATAATATGAAATGAATTTACTTAATAATAATCCATTTAGGAAAGTCAAATAAAATAAACCTATAAGTTTATGGCACACAATTGCCAATAATGTCATAAGCATCAATAAAAGTAAGGTAAATAACTAAATATTCTTTAAACTCTTCTCAGCGCCTGCAATCCGCCTTTCCACTACTGCACTTCCTGATCTCAATTTCCATTTGCGCCTGCATCAGAGGATGCATGAGTATTTCATAGAAACACTCAGTAGGATGTAAAAACCCACTGAATTAAAACAAGCAGTATGAAGAGAATAAGATTAACAAAGGATTGTGAACATCCCACAACATCTAAACTGAACTGAGGTCTATACACCTGCAAGGTTAGACAACAACAATTCCAACTCGCAAGTATAGGAAAACATCAATAAGGCTCCGAACAAACATATGTGTAAGGAGAGAATAACAATCATATTAAAGGCTCCAGACATTTAAAGTGAAAGGAGTTACAATTTCTGCTCGCTAACCTGGTCGCTTGCAAGTGACTAAAATAATATACCAGAACCACCCTAGGGGTCCTCTCTTTGGAACCTTGCCATGCGTCTAGGATGCTGGCCCCCCCAGTGCTTCCGATAGGCGGAGACTGAGGACCTTCCGTAATGTCCACAATCTAACGTACGTATAGTGCCTCCCTTCGGGCAGTATGGAATCGTAATTTCATAAATATAAGTGACCTCGCAAGATCTAGCAATGACATAATTGAGTATACTATGAAACCACCATGGGGAGAGTCTCGCAAGGTCTCTAGTGGAAGAAGCAATCATGTAATCAATATGAGCAATATCTCAAAGGAATAGAGGTCACAACACTCTAAGATCATAATGTATTTCTTACCAGAATAGACTCTCTCATGGAGTATGGATAGAATAACAAGACAACCCAAACGCTTCGAATAATAATAACTCACCAAAGGAGTAACATGCAATCAATACATACCTTTCATGCTCAGCCCTAGATAGGAATTCCTCATACCCATTAAAATTCTATAATACAAATATCAGAGATAAGAATCAAAGAATTCTTAGATGATTTGAATTCCAAGTAGAATATCAAATCGACATCAACGCTTTTAGGATAGATAGTTATGAATCACTTGTTCAAAGGATTATCCCTCCTAATTAGATTACTTCTGACCCAATTCTTAGTGTAATATTCCATAAGTATATAGTCCAATTAATAATATAGACACGTTAGACATTAGCATATCATATTTCATGATGTTATTTGTATACTTAGTATTTTCTCTCAGATTCAGCTCACTACGTCCTGCACAATAGTCCTCTTCCAATGGCTACTGTGCTCTGTACAATAAGCCTTAACCTCTGAAATTTTTACTGATAATACCCTCGTGAGTCTAGTTTCCAACTCCACTGATTTTATATTTTTCTGATTTTATTTGAATTAGTTACAAATTATTTACTACCAACTGTCAGCACAGGGACAGTTCTGGCCGAGATTAAGGCTCTTAATTAAACTTGATTATCTTACTTAATAACACATTATAAATAATAATACATCATTAACAGACCATATACTCCCCTCCTAGACCAATTACAGAACCTAGGATTATCTGGAATTACTAAAGTTCACTCCTTTTTTATGTTCTCTTATATATAACACAGTTTTTAAACATTAATACATCCCAAACAAGACAATTAATGCAAGACACACCCTAAAAGCACAAACTCAACGTGGGTAATAATCAATCAAGTAATATCAGAACTTCTAGTCTCTAGAAAATTAATAAAGCATTAGACTTTATGTGCGAATTCCCATCTAGAAGCGAAACATGAATGCACATATGATTATGATGCACTACGCATAGAAATAATGACACAATTCATTCATCTCATAAGAATCCACACAATACACTAAGGTACTGAATCAAAACACTTGTCAAAAGTATATAATCAGAAGAGAGAAGAGGGGAAAAACCATCCTACTTAATTCACCAAAGATTTTGCCTCTCTACGCGTTGCTTGTCTACTCCGCTTCCTCCAAAGCTTCCGCTCCAAGCTCTTGCAAACTCCCACAAGAAGAAGCCTTAAAGGAGGTGGGTGAACGTGGGAAGGAGAAGGGGAAAGGTCTCTGGACGTTCTAGGGTTAGCACAAGCCAATTCTCTAGTGTTTATATAGAGTTGGGGGAGAATCCATTCTTAAACTAATCTTCTAAATCATGGACACTTCCAACCAATGGGAAGGCTTCAAAATCCTTCTAGAGACGTGCAAAACAAGTCTAATTGGGATTTGGTATCTTTCCCAAGTAAATCCACCCCAAAGATAAGCTAGAAATCGCAAAATCGCAACCGGTGATCGATCGGCTATACGGCGATCGATCGTCGTATGCGTTGTTTTACACTACCGTGTTACAACCGATTGATCGCAATTATTGCCGATCGATCGCTTTACGCGAAACAAAACATTCAAAAATCACAGTAACTACGATCGATCGTTTTGATAAGGCGTTGATCGGTTCAACTTGCCGATCGATCGCTTCTTATGGCGATCGATCGCAGCCGCGCTCAATTAAATTCAATTTCTTATATCTTTTTACTTCGAACTCCAAATCGCGCATAATAGGTGGCGTTGGAAAGCTCTTCTCACCAACTTTAATTTCTTTAGGCAAAACAAGACCAAATCAAACGTTAAGAGGGTCAAATTTGGTTTTAAAGTACTTATTAATTTTCTGGATGTTACAATGAATCCACTTCAGAGAGATCTTCATCAGAACTTCTTAGTGGAGAATCAAGTTTATTATAACGGTAGAACAATATATCCAAGAAACAAAGGACATAATACTCTGAGATTTCAAGGTGACTCTCACCAGAAAGAACTCACTCTTTGGAGTACAAAATCAATCATCACTCTCAATAGCATAAGGTTCCTCTCAAGAACAAGGATGCGATACTCGAGTCTCACAACAATGAATGACTCACCACGGGGTAATAGTAAATTCACTCAGCATGCTTCATATCTTACCTTTGATAGGAACATCTCTAATTCTGGATTTATATTATTCTTTAATATGAAAGAATAATCTAAGAAGGTTTGGTCTCCTTTCCTGCTCCAAGCTCAGCTTGGCAGTAAGATCATCGAGAGTAAATTTCTTATCACTCAGGTTCAATGCCACCACAACTGCTTCCCATGATGGAAGAAGACTAGTGAGAATCGTAGATACTTGGACCCCTAATGAAATCAGATCTCCAAGCATCTCCAGCTCACTAGCGATAATGGACATGGCATTTATGCGCTCAAGCACATTCTTGCCTTCCTCCATCCTCATATTGGTATAGCGAGTGTGGAGCAACATGATGTGAACCTCAGTGTGCTCTCCATACCTCCTATGTATGGCCTCATACATTTCTTTGGCCATTTTGTGCTTCTCAAAAAGCAACTCAATAGTAGGCTCCATAAAAATAAGTATTGTGGTCCTTGCTCTTACATCCTCCAGCTTAAACTTCTCGTACTTTCTCTTTTGAGCAGTAGTACTACCATCATCGGGAAGTTCAACAACTTGGTCTAGCAGATGACCCAAGTTATCAAGGAACAGAATGTGACGAATACGCCTCTTCCAGATAACAAAATTCGTGGCATTCAACTTTTCAGTCTTAGCCACTTCGCTGGAGACCATACGGGAAGCCATTGCAACTTTTATAAAATCAGCAAGATGAAGATAAATCTACAACCAGTGAAAAATAGGATAAACAGTGTTAAAGAGCAAAGTTTGAATCACTAAACAACTCACAATAACTAGGTAATTATGTGGCATAAATACTGCTTCAAAACAAATTGGTTTTTCAAATCTTTTCCAGCCATTTGATTGTGTTAAAATACCCGATCGATCGTAATCAGCCAATTGATCGCGTCAAATTGTCCGACCGATAGCAACCAGAAGCTTCAGACTTTCCACAATTACAGTAGATACAATCGATCGTGTACTCAGCCGATCACTCGCTCTCCTTGTAATACAATATTCAAATTGTACACTTGATTGATCGTTTCTTCAAGCCGATCGATCGTGTACATAAGCTGACCGACCCGAAAAATGCGATCGATCGTGTTTCACAACTGATCAATCGCATCGATCGCTCCGCAAAATCAAATTTTTTTAATATATACGATCGATCGTAAATAATATCGGTCGATCGTTTCTAACACAATTTCGATTTCGATTTTTAACAGTAGATACGATCGATCGCAAATACTGTCGATTGATCGTTTCCCTCTTTGAAACGACGCTTCCAGTAACTACAATCGATCGTGAACAGCGCCGATCGATCGTTACTAGTCGTCGTCTTCATTAAAAAACCGTATTGATCGATCACGTCTGGAATGCCGATCGATCGCCGTATCGTAATTGCGATTTTTTCAATTTTTTTATTGCTTCGAATTCCACACATAAATCAAACAGCTTTTTGGGAATTCTAACACCACAACGAAATTGGGGCTCCGATACCACTATAGGGTAATCAAGCCACAGCGAAAGCGATTGAATCGCCCGTTTGGTGTTGAATTCTTCCAAAATCTATTTTGATCTGAAATTCTCTTGCACTCACAAACACAAATACAAAAGAGTACAAGGTTTTTAGCAATATAAACGAATGAGAATTTATATCATTCAATCAAATCAAAACTCAAGAACGTGTACTACTAACCTGCGGCCTTTGTGCCCAAAAAAATACCGTTCTTCGTAGAGAAATTGAATATGTCAAAGATCACCCCTTTTGCAACCGTTCGTGTGTAGATCTGCGACTTGCTATTCTCCACGAGATAACAATATCACTTCCTGCGCTCCTCCAAAACCTTTGCCTTGATATGATCTCCAAGATCAATCACCCAAGAAGCAAAAGCCAAAAGAAGAATAAGTCCTCTAGGGAGAGAAAGAGAGCACAAAAAAGGTAGGGGCTGTTACTGTTCACGTCCCCCTTTATTCTCTCTTCACGGTTCCCAAATTTGGGGAGTTACAACTCATCACGTCTATTTCCAATTTGGCTATTTCAAATTTGACTATTTCCAATTTGGATATTTCCAATTTGGGTATTTTCAATTCAGATGATACTTCCTGAATTATTCCCTTTTCATGACTCTTTTTCCATAATGGTTACAAACAATAAAGGTGTCTCTTCCATCTAGGTAGGCCCCACCTTGGGCCCACGAGAGCCTATCATATGCACATGTGTGCACACTTCACATGAGAGGGATGACTCCTCTAAACAAGACTATTAATATGGGATATGAATCCATATCAATATCTTACAGAGATGGTACCCACAACAGCAGATGGAACAGTGCAGGCGAAAGTGCCAACAACAGTATGGCAGCCGACAAGGGCAGCGGCAGTGCCAACAAAGTACGGGGAGCAGGAGCAAAGAGAGCGAGGTCGCCAGAGGGACGAGGTGGAGACGCGAGATCCGCAAGAGCAGTTGGAGGAGTGCAAGGGAGAGTGTCAACAGCGCGAGCCGGGGTAGCGTAGGCAATGCGAGCGGCAGTGCAGAGAGGAGCAGCAGCGAGAAGGTGGTCGGTAGAGAGACGGGGTAGAAAAGCGAGACCCTCGATGGGAGATGGACCGGTGCATGCGGGACTGCGAGAGCTACGAGCAACCGCAAGGGTGACAACAGTGCGAGCGCCGGTGCAGGGAGCAGGCTGTTGGTGGTGGACGTGAGAGGGGGGCTCTGATGTCCATTATATGGATTTCATGGGCTTCTGACCATCATCCCTCCACTGTCTATCTAGCCAGGGAATAATAGTCTCTGTAAGTAGAGAGAGAGAGAAGTTGAGGTCTCGTGTGTAGCTGCCGAGTAAGTTTAAGTAGAAATCCTAATGCTGGTGAATAAAAATGCAAGTACTTGTGTGAATGAGAATAACATAGGGGGTCATGGGTGGATGTGTGTTAATCTTACCCTAAAACCCATGTGTATGCTCATAATGTTCAAACTTCAAAGCCTTGCCATCTACGTGGAGAGGGTTTTCATGAAGTTTGTACTTTTGTCTCTCCATAGTTTTTTTCTTTGATAATAATCCTTTCTAAAATTTGATGTCTGAATCCTGATGGTCTAAACGATTTGAGATGAAAATAATAGTCCCTCCGTTCAGAATGCAGCTAAATTTGGTTTTCCAAAAGTCAGTAAATTGTTTTTTTTATATGCTGATGTAGTGGGCCCCAATTGGTAATTCCTGTAAAGTTATTCCTACATAAATGAACCCACGGGATGGAGAAGTTATTAGGTGCGCACGGCGCGTAGGGGAACAGTGTGCTCGTCACTGGGGGATGAGCCCCTACGCGCGGCATACCTAATAATTTTTCCACGGGATGAGCCAACGGGTCCCAAATTTTTTAATACACGACAGTGATAAATGAAATTCAATGCCAAGGGGGTTATTATGTGAATAAATATTTCTTGTGTTGGAAATTGAAAAAATGCTTCTTTCTCCTACTTTAGGGCTCTTGGGATATTGAAAGAGCAATGAATGTGAAAGAAAATTAGGTGAAAAAATTTATTAGTTTTCATAATGAATGTAAACTACGTTTGGATAGTGAAATTTTTTACATGAATGTAATGAACAATGTGTTAGGATAGTGATTGTGATACAATTAATAAAGGAGATTTTTAGGACATGACAACTTTGGGCTCCTTCCCTCCCACCGCCGCCTCCCCCCCGCCCAGTTGGAGCATCGACGAGACTGGAGCCCTCGTCGAGGCCTATCTCGACAAGTGAGCTACTCTTCGCCACGGGAATCTCAAGGCCATCGACGGGCAAGACGTCGCTAATACCGTCGCCAGCCGTTGTGGCCCTTCCAAGCCCGCCATAATGTATGCTTCACAACAAGAAGCGTCGACTGCTCTCGTCGACCAACCATTGGGCATCCTCCTCATGGATCCACTACCTCATGTTTGATGCCATTGAATCCGCCACCACACCCGCGTCTAGATCAAAGTTGTCCCTCATTATTGTCGCCTGCACACCTCAACCTCCTCTGTCCCCTTCCTCCTCATCAAAAGAAGACGAAGATGATCGAAGCGCCCACTGGGTGATGTCCAACGGAGCTGGCGCATGATCTAGAGGCTCAAAACATAGCAAAGATAGATTTTTCCCACCAAATTAGACTTTTTTCTTCCCAAATCAACTATGGACAAGTACTTGTTGCCGTTGAAGAAGCAGCCGGTGGTGAGACATGCCAATGACAACTCGGCGATGGAGGTGGTGGTGGTGGCGCGACGGCATCAAAGCTTGAGCTGGATCATCGGGAGAGTAGAAGAAAAGGGAGGAAAGCTAAATGAGGGTAGTATTGTATTTTCCGTAGATGTATTGAATTCATCTGCAGGTGTTAGGCCATACACTTTCAGGTGAAAGTCCAAGTCCCCCTGAATTTCAGAGTGAATTTGCTCTTTGAGGTGAATTACACAAACAAACCTGTTTCACATGAAATAGGCATGAATTGACACTGAATTCAACCCTCTTTCACTATTTAAATAGTCCCTTATTTTCACAGCCATCTCGTATGCCCCCTGGAAATGTTGTGGGCCTCACATTTTATTTCGTTTCACCACACTAGCACTTGAGGTTGGTCGTGATAAAAAACCAGCAAGAATAGCATTACTTTGTGAAAATTAGGACTATATTCCGTAAATAACACCCATCTAATAAAAGAGATTGTGGATGTCTCAATAGAGAGAGATAGAGAGAGTGCGCGAATGCACTCTCTTTCCGGTTTGTGCTGCTCAAGTGAGTGGAGCAGCTGAAATAATGAGTGCGTTTGGAAAGCTGAAAAACTAATATTTCAACCCTGAAAGGTGAAAATTTTCACCTTTCAGGGTGAAAAGCGTTTGGAAGCTGAAAGGGTGACAAATGGTCGGTGACGGTGAAAGGTGAAAATTTTCACCTTTCACCTGATTTATGCTTGTTTAGCTGAAAGGGTGAATAGTGCGTCCTGACGGTGAAAGGTGATAAATTTTCACCTTTCACCCCTGAAAGGCTGAAGTGAGAATCAGCCTGACGAAAAAATCACGGGCTGCCCCTCCCTCTCGTTTTTTAGGGTTTTTTTCCTTTCTCCTTCCTTTCATCGCTCATTCTCATCCCAGTTGCCATCACTCCCGTCCTCGAAAATCTTCCTTCGACCGTCTCTCACGCGACTCCCCCACCCCCCAATAAACCATTTTTCCCTCCCTCTTGCAACTCCTGCCGCCGCACCGTCGTCGAAGACCATCCCTTTTCATTGACGTCCCGGTAAGCACACGGCCCTGATTGTTTGATTTTTGAATTTGAATCTGTCGTTGGCGTATGCCTTTCTCCCTGTAATTTTTCCCATAACATTTATTACTCTGAATGAGCATATGTGCGAGCTAATTGGATATTGATGCATATTCGTTGAAGATTAGAGGAATGAATATGATGCGGGTGAATGCATATGTACTGCCTCTGCGTTTAATGATTTTCGGTCGATCTGCTTACTTTAGGCCAATTTTAACAGTTTTTACTTTCATCTGTTTTCACCTCTTCCACGATCTCCTTATTTATTAATCAAATACTTCTTCTTTTCGAGCCGATCGGACTCTCCCGATAAGCCACCGGGGGAATTGAGTTTTCGAGTAATAGAGTACTCGATAGATCCATGGACTGTGTACCCGATTACGCGAACGTGATCCGTGGCTCGAGATCTGTAATCGGGGTCACGGTACACACAGAAATCGACTAATCGAGGACTCGATTACTCGATATATGTGTCTATCGTGTACCCGATTACTCGATTATTCGAATACTCTGTGGTTATCGTGAGGTGTATGACGATCAAGTAATCGGGTCCACGGTACATGGAAGGATCAAGTACTCGATTACTCGATCTGTGTCTTCCGTATACCTGATTACTCGATTACTCGAATTCCATGTGGTTATCGTGAATAGACGTCGTAGATGGCTCGAGATCGAGTTATCGGGTTCACGGTACACATATAAAGCGAGTAATCGATTACTCGATATATGTGTCTATCGTGTACCCGATGACTCGATTATTCGATTTCCATGTCATTATCGTGAGGTGTATGACGATCGAGTAATCGGGTCCACGGTACATGTATAGATCAAGTACTCGATTACTCGATCTGTCTTCCGTATACCCGATTACTCGATTCCTCAATTTCCATGTGGTTATCGTGATTATACGACGTAGATGGGCAGCCATCGAGGTATCGTGTTCACGGTTCACACATAAAGCGAGTAATCGATTACTCGATATATGTGTCTATCGTGTACCCGATAACTCGAACTCGCGATTTCCATGTCATTATCGTGAGGTGTATGACGATCTAGTAATCGGGTCCACGGTACATGTATAGATCAAGTACTCGATTACTTGATCTGTCTTCCGTCTACCCGGTTACTCGATAACTCGAATTCCATGTGGTTATCGCGCTTATACGACGTAGCTGGCTCGAGAAGTCGTAATCGGATAGACGGTAGACACATAAATCGAGTACTTGATTACGTCAACATCTCTCTTCTCATATGCTTCTTCTTGTGTGGTATAGATGGCAAGCCCAGCCAAGAAATCAAAGTATGTCAAACAGGTTGAGTGGAACAAGGAAGAGCACTATGCATTTATCGCATCGTATGCCGAAGCACTTATGGCGGGATTTCGTAAGGGTAAGGGTCTTCAACCCGGAGGATACGACTATGTAAGCCAAGAGTTGGCGAAGAAGGGTATAATTGTGAATGAAGAAAAAATACGCAGTCACTATGACAAGACTAGGTACCTCTACAATGCATGGAAGTGGATGTCAGATTACACTGGTTGTGGGTATAACGAAGCAACCCAAACATATACCTCCGGAAATCCTGATTTTTGGAAGATTTTTAGACAGGTGCGTATCGTCTGACATTTTATTCCGTAAAATGTTTCCTTGCCATTCCAACTCTCATCTCCTTCTGCCGCAGAGACACCCGAAGGCCATGAGATTGAAGTCTTGGGGATACTCGAGAGAGATGGAGGGTCTATTATCGATAATATTCGATGGCAACCATGCTACTGGAAGTCAGGCTTATAATGGAAGGCCAAAAAAGGTGGTGCCCCCCCAGTGCACAGCTGCCCCCGGATAGTTCACACGGTACCAATGAGGATCACCCTAGGATGCTTCCCAATGAATTTGATCAGTACTTGGGAGAGGATATGGGAGATAACACATACCCTCGTTCATTCTCGAACCTCCTTGATAGTGATATCCCAGCAAGCCCGATCGGCCCTGGCCCCTCAGTACGTCCTACTTGCAACCTATCTCAGGTGCACAAACATGAAACCTCGATACTGTTATCCCATCATCCTCTTGTATCTTGTCATCGATATGTATTTGTATCTGGCTTACAGTTTTTTGTGATAATAACATTATCCATGTTCTGGTTTGTAGGAGCCTCCGAATGCCGACTCTCCTGCTTCCCAAACTCCCCTACAGATGCCTCCACACGCCACCAGTGATCCCCTCAGGCCTACCCCTCCTACCCCTGGTGCCCAGCGTAAGACTTCGAAGAGGAAGACTTACTCCTCTTCCAAAATATCTACCGGCTTCCAGTCACTGTCTGACGCTATGATGGCAAGAAATGCGCTTGCCGAGAAGCACGATCGTATGCTGGCCGAGGCGAAGGTCACAGATAAGCAAGTACAGATTGATGAAATCAACAAATGTGTTCGTTTACTACGCCGCCTCCCTGGATATGACCCATCTAACCCAATGTACAGTTTTGCAATAACATTATTCTCGACGGAGACTAATAGACAGCTGTGGCTGGCTCTAGAAGACGATGAATTTTTTGCTGAGCAGTGGTTGAAGAACCTTTGGAATGGGAAGACACCGCCCATCTAGATTTCAAGAAACTTGTGATTTTATTACTGTTGCATAAGATGGTATCCACTTTATGCATTTGTGGACTTCGTGTGGGTTGAACTAATTTTTTTTTCCTGCCAACTATTCTCCATGTGATTATTGTCCTTTATGATATTGTATGCATGTGACTCCTCTGACCTATATGTAGGCCATGAGTGTGTGGTGAATGAGTTTCTCCATGTCATTATTGCCTTCTCTCGTACTGTTTGCATGTGAGTACGGGAATGCTTATATATACATCTTCTAGGTGCACCTCGTTAGTTACTTATATGTCTTCTACCTTTCCTCCGCCGACCACGGTAATGGAGGCTATCGTGTACTCGCATTGACGATAGACACCCGAAGGCTGTCGTGTACTCACATTTACATTTGATTACACGAGTATCGTTTGATACTTCCTGGTTAGGGAACCCATGGACCCTATGGTAAGCAAAGCTTTAATGTTCATTTCAGCAGTTTTAACATTTATTATTTGTCAATCAGTAGTATGTTCATTTCGTTATTCTCACTTTCTAGAGGTGGAGGTATTTTGGCGACGACGATGAGGATGCTGCAATAGTTAATCAGTGTGCCATTGCTATGGAATATTTATCAAATCATCCATCTCGTAATGTTGTTCACCCACTTCGCCACAGGGGAGAGGAGTTGGTACATGACATGTTATATACTGTCACGAATGATCGAATGTGCAGGGACGTCTGTCGTATGAACAAACAGACGTTCGTTGAATTATGTAGATAGGCTAGAGCATCCGGTCTGGAAGATAGTCGAGGCGCATCTGTTGAACAACAACTCATGATATTTTGTCAGCTCATGGGTCACGGTACATCTGTTCGTAAGTTGGGGCATGAATTTTCCCACTCAGAAGAGACCATACATCGGTATGTGTATAAGGTGTTCACTACGTTAGAGCAATGGTTCCATGCTAGAATCTCCACCATGGTTCCACTCGAGCACATGCCATCTTACATTCGGAATAATAGAAAATTTTATCCATATTTCAAAGATTACGTTGGTGCAATAGATGACACGCATGTTATGGCGAAGGTGAAGTCGGATGTGTCAAACGCGTATAGGGGTAAACAAAAGGTCACTACACAAAATGTCATGTGTGTGTGCGATTTCAGCATGCGTTTCATTTATGTCGTCACAGGGTGGGAGGGGTCCGCCCATGATCAGTGAATTCTCGACTCATTATTAGAAGACGACAATTCTGCTTTCCCACGACCACCGGCGGGCAAGTACTACGCGGTTGACGCAGGATATGCGAACAAGCTAGGTTTCCTCGGTCCTTACAAGGGGCAAGGTCACAGGTATCATGTTGCTTCTTTCCAACAACGACGGCCAACTGGAAGGCATGAGATGTACAACTACATACATGCGTCTCTCCGGAATATAATTGAGCGTGCGTTTGGGGCATTCAAAAAACGTTGGCACATTATGGAAAACATGCCCCCTTATCCAATTGAGATGCAAGGAAAGTTTGTGTATGCTTGTGCCGCGTTGCACAACTTTATTCACGAGCAACACAATAGTGCCACTGATTCTGACATGAGAGATTGATTGCTGCCCGTGTACGAAACAGATGAAGCTTTCCGAGTGATAGAAGAACCATCTAATGACAATCATCCGTCTAGTAGTCATGCTGGGGAATGGTCGGGGTTAGATGATGGAGTAATGGTTCAGCTGCGAGATCGAATCCGGGATGAGATGGGGAACTCCCTAGATATCCCCCCTGATCCACCGGCGAGTCAGCCACGTCGTCGACGGTAAATGTGTGCAATTTACTTCTCCTTGCCATGCATATCGAGCAATCGAGGTGAAGATAAGCACATCAGTCGAGTCATATACAGGACGAAGTGGTCCTGCGCAAGCAAGTCGAGCAATCGAGGTAACGCTAAGCTCTTCAGTCGAGTCATCGACGTGATGATCGTGGTCCTTGCCTGGATCCAGATCGAGCAATCGAGATCACGATAAGCTCTTTATTCGAGTCATCGCAGGCACGAAGTGGTCCTGCCCAAGCAAGTCGAGCAATCGAGGTAACGCTAAGCTCTTCAGTCGAGTCATCGACGTGATGATCGTGGTCCTTGCCTGGATCCAGATCGAGCAATCGAGATCACGATAAGCTCTTTATTCGAGTCATCGCAGGCACGAAGTGGTCCTGCCCAAGCAAGTCGAGCAATCGAGGAAACGCTAAGCTCTTCAGTCGAGTCATCGACGTGATGATCGTGGTCCTTGCCTGGATCCAGATCGAGCAATCGAGATCACGATAAGCTCTTTATTCGAGTCATCGCAGGCACGACAGTGGTCCTTCCCTTGCATATCGAGCAATCGTGTTCACGATAAGCTAATCTGTCGAGTCATCCATTGGTCGATATATTTGAAGGAATTGCAAATCATGTAAGGGCAAGTATTAATACATGAATCTATCATTATGTACATGAATCTCTCAGTAGGTACATGGCAATGTCTATATGTCAAGTAATGAACATATCCTTAGGGATTTTAGTATCATTATTTACAGTAGTTTCGCTTTTTCTAGTACACTACGATCTTTTAGCGGCCAATGCGATGTCCTGTATACCTTCTGCTGCTACGTCGTCAAATTCCCTCTCGATACTTCCCCTTAACAGGACTGCCGCGATCATCAGCCGATATAGCATTGTTATGGCCGTCTGATCGAAAACTGGTTTGACGACCCCGACACCAACTGTGCTGCGTACATCATTACGTAAATTCCGCAGTCTGCGGAATTACGTTGGAAGGGTGCATCCCTTATTTGGGACATAAACCAGCCGTCATCTCCCTTCATCTTGAAGTGGGTTGAGAGGATCTTACCCAGGCAGGCAACTACACGATCGGCAGCCAGCTTATGGTGTGGATGCGTCGCTGGATGGCCGGTAAGAGGATTGTAGAAGCGCCACCGTAGGGTGGGGAAGTGTAGAATCAACAAGCAGTAATGGGTCCTTATGTGAATTGGGAAGAAGGCATACATCATTTTCCTGTCGATTCCCTTCAGCAGGCTATTGACCAACTTATCTATAAGCTGTTTATTATCATCTTTGGGCATGAACTCCTACATAAGAATGAAATATGAGATGAGAAGTATATATATTAGATGATTGCCGACAGAACCATGTAAAAATAAGGTGCGGTCACACACTTACGAGTTCAATATATTTAGTAGCCATGATTCCTCCAAAGAAGCAGTATGGATACATCAATACATCACTGTTCATCTGTTGCCTCTTCCGGAGCAGTTCAAAGAACGCATCAATGACCTGCATGTATTTGAGTAAAATAACCATCAAGTATAACGATCAACGAAATACCATCGATTAAATTAGCATCATGTGCATGTACCGTATAGTTTATTTCCTCGGTCCACAGCAAACTTAAGTAGTCGTAATCGTATAATGAATCACTCGGATACTTCTGCCTTGGGTGCCTCATCCAATGCATAATCGTCTTTCGATCTTTAGGCGACAACACATTCATTTCGAAGCATATCTTAGTTCCAATGTAGTCAGTGGGTACGTCGGTCGTAGGACGAACTTCTGCTGTTTCAGCCTCCATTACTTGCTCCTTTCCCTTTCTGCCAAGGTGCGTATCGTCACCCTTCTCTTCAGACGGCCGGGTCTCATCAGGTCGCACCGCTGCTCGAGGGGTCGATAGATCGGGGAATGCCTTAACTAATCGCCTTCGTTTACCTTTCGGCACTGGAGGACGGGGTGGGAAGGCAGAAGTGGGGGCAGGTTCGTCTTCAACCTCAGCGCGTAACTGTTGGAGGAACCTATGTACAAGTTGAGCATTCCCGCGCGTAAACTTTGTCATAACCGACGGTGGCGCTGCCTCGGCGCAAGTCCTTTGTGCCCTAGTTGCTACAAAGATGCAAAAGGCAAATGACGGACATGAGGATTCCCATTTAGAGGAATGTATAACGTTTCACTATGATAGACATGCCATCGTGCAATCGAATACACGAAGGGCACCTCTATCGTACAAGCGATTACACGATTGACAGATCTATCGTGCCATCAATTATACGATGGAGACATATATCGAGTAATTGAGTACTTGATTGGCATATATACGAGGAATTATATCGGGCGGGTGATAGGGAAATTACCTGATTTTGTTGTCTTGTGGGCGGCCACCTTGTGGCGGGTAGGAATGGCCAGAGATATAGGCGATTCGGTTGGAGGCCGCTCTGCCTCAGGCCGGGGTGACACATCCGGCTGGTCCATTTCGGGCGACTCGGCCGGCATCGCAGGGGGGGACTGACGAACATGTGCTGGCAGCGTAGTTGTTGTTGACGGCATCCGAATCGACTCACCGCGTACGGGGTGTGGCCGCTTTCGGCCGACACGCCCATGCAGATGAACCTTCTGGGGTGGTTGGCGGGGAGCTTCTGGTACGACAACTCCCAGTTTGTCAACTAGGCTTCTGACTGAGTGATTCCACTTCTGCATTTTTTGAATACCCTCAATAATCTGAGGGACTCTGAAGCCTCGACTTTCCATCATATTGCTCTGTTCGAGGGCGACATTAAGGAGGGAATTAATCCCCTCCAAAACACCCTGCAGGGAAGTAACATGATGGTGGACAGTTGACGTCTGTGTCGACCTCGGTGACGTCGGAGGTTGAGGTTGGTGGAGGGGGATGAGAGATGACTCTTCCGGTAATGGGGATATGACATCAATGACGTCGGTTTGGACATCCAACGTCTCCAATATGTGAACGTAATACGGTCGAAATCGGTGATGGAATTGGATTCCCTTATTTGCTTCATCCACCGGCACCCCAGCTCCGGGCCACCTTCTCACTCTTGGACTACATGGACCCATAGTGGATTGAAACAGATTGGTGTGCTCGAAGAACCATATCTGCAGAATGAGAACAGAAATCAGCAAATCACTAAATGTATATATATACAATGATACCGAGTCATCGAGGACGCGATAGTCAACACTATCGAGTAATTGAGTACACAATAGAGGAACCTACCGCGTAATTGACTACACGATATCCAGAAAGGTCGAGTAATCGATTAAACGGCATCGAGTAATCGATTACATGGTATAGATGCATATGGTCCCATGTCATGATACAGAAGCATCGAGTAATCGATTACACGGTAGAGATGCATATCGAGTAATCGAGGGGACGATATCCACTACCATCAAGTACTCGATGTGACGAAATCTACGTGAATCGAGTTATCAATTACAATATAAGCTGAATATAAGGACTCACCTGTAAGATATACACGGCTCCTGCCAGAGTCCCGCCACTACTCGTCTCTCCGGAAGATCTAGAGTGCAAACATCTAGATGAATGTGACATTTTCGAGATAAGCATTTTATGGATGACGGCCGACCAATTATACTTGGACAGTTGGGAGAGGTCGTCCAGATAGTCGCATAGTTTTGTAGGGACTGATCTTGACGATTGTGTGAAGAGCGTGGTTGAAAACATGTGGAGGACGATAATACGAACCATGTCATCATCTGAAAGATCTGCTACCCCCCGCAGACATTTATCAAGTAGTTCTTCAATGGATTGCCTATCCGGTCTCCGTGTGGAGAAGTACTTACGGTAGAATGAGCCTTCAGGGGCCAGCAGTTTACCGTCAAGGGATTTCCAATTAACAATCTCACCAGATGCCCGTAACCCAGTGATGAGGGCAACATCCTGCTCAGTGAAGGATAACCTTCTACCCTTTATGTTGAACACCATCAGACGCTCATCCCAACAGTCCAACAACACATCAAGCAAATTTCTGGCCACAACTACATGACGGCCTTCGAATAACAAATGAAAAGCCGTCTCTTTCAATAGGTCCATGCAGTGTGGGTAACGCTCTGCAACTTGTAGAGACTTGGTGAGAGCGCCGGGTGTACACTGGGTTCGAAGGCTTGGCCTCGCGTTATACTTCCTCGGGGACTCCGAAGATCGCTTCTCTTGGGTGGGATTTGGCGGTGGATTCATCTAGTCTGGGAACGCACCCAGTAGGATTTGAAATCAGGTTACGATATTGAAAGCATCGGGATCCAGTGACACGATATGCGAGCGCAATCGTGCCATTGGACACACGAAAAAAAAAACAAAACAAAGGTCGGATTTTTAAATCTTACTGGTGGGTGGATGTGTCTTTGGAGGAACCGATTACACGACGATAACCTGACACTCTGAGGAGGGATACCCTGCAGATCGACCGGCTTTAAATCGACTGGAGGCCTAACTCCGCCGCTGGCTATATGGAACCCCGCTGCCGCCGGAAAGTGGAATCGCGAAAACCTAACCGAGTAGTCGCAGTTGCGCAGTGGCGATGAAGCTCCAGAAACAGGTATTAATAATTGGGTGAAGGGTGAGAGCAATTTGGGAAAGTAGGAGTCGGGGGTGACGGGTCCGGCATGCACTCTGACACGTGCGTTGAGTTACTCGGCACCCTTGCATAATGACATGATGAAGGGAACACGGCACTCAGCCAATATGAGACGTTTGACGTGGCGGTCGCGAAAGCGAATAATAGAAAACTTCTGATAACGAGTAATCGATTACTCGATCAGCACCAAGATCGAGTAATCGAAACCACGATAGATGCCCACGCGATGAGGTGGAGACCGAGTAACCGATTACACATTGAGCAAGTACTTCGACATCCCGATTACACGATAGAGATGGGTTTTCAAGAGCGGACTAGACGATGGGCACATAAATCGAGTAATCGATTACTCACTGAGAAACGCAATCGAGTAATTCTACCAACGATAGATGCCCACAGCGTGATGTGGATAACGAATATTCGATTACACGATGAGCAAGGCTCCCATCCGGCGTCTCTAGCCGCATAACCCTACCGCATATATTGGGGATATGGGTAGGCAATTGATATATTAGCAAGGGATATTTTCGGTATATTTATGCCCTGACATGGTGTTTCTCACAGTGCTTCCCAAACGTAAAGCAGTCTGATAAATTTTCATGCTCCCAAACAGAAATCAGCAAATCTTAAAACAGAGTGAAACTTGTCACCTGTCACCCATGTTAATTTTCAACTTCCAAACATACGTCAACTATCAGCCTTGAAAATTTTCACCCAAGAAAATTTTCACCCTGTTTTATTTTCTGCTTCCAAACGCACCCAATGTGTCTCATTGCTTTGTTTTCTTAGTTTTCTTCTTCCTTTTGGATTTGATGAATTCTCTTACAATTACTAAGGGAATAGAGTGCCTATTCGGGCTGGTTGGCGATGGGTTCGCACTAGTGGTGGCAGACAATGGGAAAATGTGATACTCCCTCTGTTTCAAAATACTATGCAGGAGGGAGTTATATCCGTGATACCTAATCCCTTAATCAAAGGGATTATGAGCTATTGTAAAGAATATGTATTGTTATGTCTAATCCCTTAATCGCGTTATGCATAGAAGTATATATAAGTGTGATTCGTCAAGTCATGATCTTAAGAATTGGGTTAATTAATCATAGCTTTTGTAATTGATCATAGGAATTTGATTAACTATAAAATTATTTAGCTTTCTTTATAATATAAGTATTTTTTTATAGAATGTAATTGTATTTATATATTAGAATTATTCGCTGAAATCATTGTTTTGTGATATCGAAGCAAATGTAGGGAAAGAAAAAACGAAGAGAGTTTGCGTGGCCGGCTGGAAGCCTTAGCCCCGGTCGGCCAGGCCAGCTCAAACCCCTTAGCGACATGAACTAGTAACAAATGCATGACCAATCTAGGACATGGCGGACTCTGAAACTCAACATCCTTCAAGGCTGCCTGGAGGCGACCATATTCGAAGCAATTCATCGAAAAAAAGGAAGTTTTTTGGAGGAGCCATCGAAGAACAGAAGCATGGAAAGAAGAGGAAGATGCACAACGACAGGAAGAGCGAGCTCGACCTCGCGCTTGAGTTCGATCAGGAGGAGACTTGCGCTCAATTGGTTCGTCTGACCGTCGACCTGGGTGGATGCACGGTCCGAACTGAGAGCTCGTGCTTGGGAGCACTCGGATTTCACGGAGGCCGGCTCGCTCATGCTCGGTTCTGGTTCGAATCCGAATAGGAACTCAGCATGCCGAAGGCAGAGAAGAAGGTGCTGGAGGAGGAGGGGGGAAGATGGACGTCGTCTTCTCCATGAGCCGGCGAAGGAGTTTCCAGATGTTAGTCCTTACCGGTGTGGTCTATCTCCTCCTTGTTAGCCTTGAAATTCCGCTTGTATTCTCCTCGCGGTGCGGCAACGTCCGGGTTGGTCACTGAGTCGCGTCGCCAGAACATGTTGCTTGAGACCCAGAGCGATCGCGAGTTGCAGGACGCCCCAATTCAGCTCGAATAGCTCTCAGCCTGGGCCACCTGATCGGAGTTCCGCCCAGCCCTCGTCGAATTCTCCGACAAGGAACTTTGCCAGTGTCAAGTTCAAATTTTTTGATGAGTTCCACCACGAACAGGAGCGACAGGGGTGGGCGGGACTTCTCGAAGCTGGAGAAGTCGCCGGAGGAGACGCCAAAGGAGGGGAAGCGATGAAGATGAAGAAGAGGCAAGCTAGAGAATTGGATAGAATCAGCGCAGTGGAAAATGCAGAGAAAAAAATTGAGGAGCAATCCAAAGAAGCACATGAAGCAAACTGTGTGGTTGTCTCAGGCAAGAGTAGTGGCGAAGCAAACAAAATATGAGGCTTTGAGCTCTTTCACCCAGTCTGGGCTTCTTGATGGAGTTCTCAAGTGTTGTGAAAAGTTCAGTAGGCCATCTCCCATTCAGTCTCTTGTGCTTTTCTTTTGGATGGTCGTGATTTTATTGCCATTGCTGCCACTGGTTTTGGGAAAACATTAGCATTTGGAGTCCCAGCTCTGATGCATATTCTTCTAAAAAGGAAGAGCCAGACTACAAAGAAAGTGCGTCTTCTTTGTCTTGTGTTGTTGCCCATCAGGGAAGTTGGAGGAGGCGGCAAAGACGGAAGCTGTCGTGGTTGCGGCCGCTGTTGTTGTCGATGATGACAGGGCGAAGATAGTGGAGGCCATAGCGGAGACGGTGGTGGAGGTCGCAACTGCGGAACTGGTTGCGGAACCCTCTGAGCCGGTGGCAGAGGAGGGGAAAATAGAGGAGCATGCCCCTCCGGTGCTGGAGCCAGACGAGGCGGAGTCTTGAGGCCGCAATTGGATTGCCTGGCTTTAGCAAATGAGCCGTCTTGTCCTCTAGTGGAACCTCTTATCTCCATTAGAAGAGAGAGCTTGGTTGCCTACCCAAGTGTTTGATTTTATTACTCACTGAATGTTGAATACCCTAAACAACAACGAATTGTACAAAGGTAATTCAAGGCTGGTGATGAAAATGTAATTCCAGGCTGATAATGCACGACAATTGTATAAATGTATATATAGTTGTGATTTACGAAGTCTTGATCTTAAGAATCCGGTTAATTGATCCGATGATGTATAATTAATTATAGAAATCTGTTTAATTTTAGAAATATTTAATTATTTTTATAATAAGATTATTTTTTATATGATATAAATATGGGAGGGGTTTCCGTGAGATCGTTCTCATATAAGGAGCATGAGGCCAATCTTTATAGCCGTTGGATTCCGATCAGAGGATGGATATCAAATCAGTGGGTAGGTGAGTGTGTCACATCAGAGAGTGGGTGAGATCATTATGACTATTTGTAGCCGTTAGATCAAGATCCAAGGGCTACGATTTAAAGTGGCCTCATATAAGCTATATGAGAGCGATCTCATTTAAACTTTTCCCTATAAATATATATATATATATATATATATATATATATTATATTTCCCTTGAGTAGGAGAAGAACGAAGATTGATTAGAACTATTCAGAGACTCTTGTTTATTAGAGACACGTCGGCCGACAGACCATCCTACTTAGGGATGGAACTTGGGTCGGGCATGACCCGACTCGACCTGGCCTTATTGGATTGGTTATGGGAGTGTTATGCAGTACCCGGTTCTGGTTCCGGTTCCGGCTCTTGCTCCGGCTCCGGGTTTAAAAGAGGAATCGGCCCATCGGGTCGAGTCGGATCCAGATTTTTATATAAAATCCAAACCCATATCTATTTTTTTTATGAATATATTTTTGGGACGAAAGTATTCGTATCTTTTTATTTGGATAGTTTAAATTTTTATAAATATAAATTATTAATTAAAAATTAATAATTTAATATATATGATATTAAAAATATAAAATTTTTGATATTAAAAAATTAAAATGGTTCCGGGCCTAGTATGCACCTACCCAAACCCACATCGGTTCCATACCTATCTTACTTCAAGCTCATGGTTCTCGACTCTCACAAGCTCCTCGGCGCCTGTGGCCAGTCCGGCGACATGTATCCCTGCCCCCCATCTCTATTCTCTGATTTTCTCTATTTTACGCAAAACAGTATCTGTGGCTTCTCTTAATCCACTTCATTGATTTACAGGTTAATTTCTGCTTCTTCAATTTCGTTAAGAATTCAGTTTACGGAGTATGTTTACCGGCTTCGCAATGGCATTCCTTTGACAATGGAAGCTGCCGCCAACTTGGTGCGGGGTGAGCTTGCTAATGCTTTAAGAAAGGTTCGTCCTTTTTTGTTTCTGCAAACACTTTTTTAGTTTTCTTCTTTCTTAAATCTTTTCTATTTGCTCTTTTCTTCTGTATCATCTTTCTTGCCCCATTATCTACTTGTTTTTTTATAGATAACAACGGAATAGCCATTATCAGTCTATGGATCGGCGCTCGGACTTTGTAAGTTCTAGTGTGTCGTTTAGCAATCTTTGGTTGCGCTCAAATATATATATGAGATGAGTTTACATGAGATCGTTCTCATATAAGGAGTATGAGGCCAATCTTTATTGCCGTTAGATTCCGATCGGAGGGTGGATATTAAATCAGTAAGTAGGTGAGTGTGTCACATCAAGGAGTGGGTGAGATCATTATGGATATTTGTAGCCGTCAGATCAAGATCCAATGGCTAAGATTCAAAGTGGCCTCATATAAGCAATATGAGAGCGATCTCATTTAAACTTTTCCCTATATATATATACATATAGAGATGAGTTTACATGAGATCGTTCTCATATAAGAAGCATGAGGCCAATTTTTATTGCCGTTAGATTCTGATCAGATGGTGGATATCAAATCAATGGGTAGGTAAGTGTGTCACATCAAAGAGTGGGTGAGATCATTATGGATATTTGTCGCCGTCAGATCAAGATCCAACGGCTACGATTCAAAGTGGCCTCATATAAGCAACATGAGAGCGATCTCATTTAAACTTTTTCCATATATATATATATATATACTGGAAATTATTTGAGGACAATGCGGTATGTAGAATGCTTTATGGAGTATAAATAGGTATAATTTGGTAATGAATTTATGTCCATTTAGCAAATTGGTGTAGACTTTTGGTTACTATATATAAACGACTTAGGGATTTCCAACTATGGTCCGAAGTTCAGTCAATTTCGTTGTACTAAGTGAAAAAGTAGGTATTTCATCATCCTACACCTTATCCCAGCTGAAGAAATAGATACTTACATAGAAATGTTTTGTGGAATTTTGCTGGTTGAAAATTCAAATTGACAGTGAAAATCTGTATTATGGGTGTAAATTAATGGCTAAAACCATAAGAGAGAAGTCTTGCTTAGATTGTATATTTTTACGCTTTTTGTTCTCTCCTTAGAAAAGAGTTTAATTATGCTATTATTTTAAATTTGTATATTTGGGTTTTGTTATGGGTACAACAAAATTTGCATGTAATATGATGATATGATAACTGTATATGATCTGTCATTATCATCATAGAGTTATTTATGAAAACTAGTGTTTAGTGATCTTATTATTTTTAATTTTAACTTGCTTTGACTCGAGAAGGGAAATAGAGTATGGCTAGGTTTTATTATTTATTTTTTCAGTTGGTTTGATTAAGGAGGCCTTTCTTGAATCAGTCATTTAAATACAGGAAAATGAGATGAAGGTTAGGTTTTTGCTTGACATAATGGCAAGCACGGGCTGGTTACCATGGCTATCTTCTGGTGTAAAGCTGGGATGAAAATGAAATTTGCTTTATGTTGAATTTTCATATTTTGCATTTATAAGTTTGCCAACAAACAGTGGTTTGCCTTTTTTTTAATTCACCATTATCTAGTGGTTATGATCTAAAATTTAAACAGTTCAAAGAACTGTGCATTGAGATTGTTTTCCTATAACCTATTATGGTCCAATATCGGGGTAAATTAAGCTAATTGAAGAGGAGGAATATGTCGATTCAGGAATCACATTGTACAAGATCATTTAGTTGCCATCTAGCCTGGACTAGGTTCTGCAGTAAATTTATTTATGTGTTCCCATAATATTCTTCTCTAGTTGGCAGCTTGAAGTTGAATGAGAGTTTGACCTCTAAGTGATAATGAGTTGGATGATAAAACAAGGTTGACATTAAATGTATCTCGTAGAAATTCTTATTGCTGGTTCATCATAGATAAGAAGGACATGATATCTGGTACATGGTTGCCACAGAGATTGGACTTGGAGGTTAGTCATGGTATTTTGGGCAATAGGGAAAATAATCTCTATAAAGAATGGAAAACATGGAACATTGAACTTATTCAGGATGAAGGGATAAATTGGATAAGCAGCAGTGAGTAGTCATACTGGTATAAAGGTCCTCTGTCAAGTCCATTCTTCATTTTAACCAATAAAAAAAATCAAGCTTTCAGTGCTTCGGATGGATTGGTGGAGATGTTTTTCTATTGGTTAGTTTGGTTGTGAAATTAGCTATTAGGAGAAGAAGTGAAGTTTGAAGTCTATGGTCATTCAGGGGTGATTGGTGGACAGTTTATAAATTGGCAAGCCAAGCAGTTCGTCATCCAATAAGGATCATGAGCAGCTGTAGGATTTTTTTTTGGGATAAATTGCCACAGATAGTCTATCTATTTCTGCCACTATATGCGCTCTTTTACAGGAAATTCTTCTTCTTTCTTCATACTAGTATTATGACAACAACTACAGTTCATTTCCAAAGACCAAATCTTTTATTAAGTGGCTGCTGTTATTATGCTTTATTTTAGAAAAAATATGCACTAACTGATAATAGGGTCTTAAAGAACTGTAGCCTTAGGCCTTAGTTCAATTAGTTGGAGGTAAGAAACATATTTTATTTTAATATGTTTCTTTTTTTTTATTGAATTTCTTCAATTCTCTACATTTTCATTACTCTTCCTTCACTAGAAATCCTTTTCTTTTCTTCTTATATAAGGTCCAATCTTTTTGGTTACATTTTGTGGATGATTTTGAACCACTCATCTACTTGCCCATTATTATGTTCACTTTGAAGTTATTCCTACATTGCTTTTATCGGAATAAACCAAAAGAGTTGGTTACTGCAAAGCCTATTCCAATATATTTGCAGCTACCTTAGCATTTTTTACACCTCTATGATAGTTTTTATAATATTTTTCATGATCTAACCTGACATGAGAAATCTGTTCATAAAGCTTTGGGTTGTTTACTACCTGCCTTTGCAGATGGAATTAGTTCCATTTGCCTATATCATGCTTATAGAGGTCATCAGGCAGCGAATTCGTGGAACTTTCTAGATGATTATATTTAGGCTCTGTTTGGTATTAGGCCCTGTTTGGTTAGCACTTTTAGGAGTAGGAAATCCAAATTCTTTAGATGAATCTAGGTTTAAGAAATAAGGTGTTTGGTTGGCCAAAATTCATTTCATTTGATGAATTTAGGTCATGGTGGCAGAAACTATAATTTTTGAAAGAAAACAAAGGCATTTGATAACAAAAAACCTCATCATTAGCTGAAACCGCGTTTTTAAAAAAAAATGCATTGTCATTTTTTGAAATTTACACCAAATGCCATCGGAATAAGCTGTTTTGAATTCTTTTGGGAAATCTCCCAAAAGGAATCCAACTTCTTTTAAGCCCACCAAACGAAGCCTTAAAAGTTCCCAAAAGAATTTCAATTCACTTCTTCCAGTGGCATTTCTTATCATTTCTAGAAAAAGACAGAGGCGTTTATTAAAAAAAATGCGATTTCATGTGAAACCGCGTTTATTTTAAATGCCTTTGTCTTTTTCCAAAAATTACAGAAAATGTCACTGTAAATTCATCAAATGAAGTGGATTTTTGCCAACCAAACACCTTTTTTAGAAAACTTAGATTCATCTCTAGAATCTAGATTTTCTACTCCTAAAATTGCTAACCAAACAGGGCCTTATTGTGATACACCTTTGACATTGTACGGTGATAGTGCTGTTCAAAAAATTGTAAGTCTTTGCAGAATCCTTACTTCGTTAACATTCTGCTGGCTGGGTATGACAAAGAAATTGGCCCATCATTATATTATACAGTGACTACATTGCAACACTTCACAAAATGGAGAAAGGGGCGATTGGTCTTCCATCCTATTTTGCATTCTCCATGATGGATCGGCAGTCGGCACTATCGTCCTGCAATGTCCCGGGAAGAAGCGAAGCTACTGATCTGGTTGAGAAGTGCATTCTCGAGATCAGGACGAGATTACATGGATCATCACCAAATAACGTGATCAAGATTGTCGACAAGGGCGGATCAAGGGAGTTTGCCTGGCGGGAATCCATAAGGGATGGTGATGGGGCACCTGATTCTTGAGTTGGATTTGCTGAATTTCTTTGTTGATGAATTCCTATGCATAACTATTGCTAAATTGATGTCATCAACTGGTCTATCCCTATGGGAAATGATATTTGTACAGCAGATTCCTACACATTTTCCCCTACACAGCTGATGTGTAGGGAAATAAGTAGGTGAACTGATGTGACCCCACATCAACTCACCCACTCATTTCCATACACATCAGCTGTGTATGGAAATGTGTAGGAATCTGCTGTAGGGTTATCACTGCCCTATCCCTATACACCTATATTAGATCATGCATTGTATCTCAACAGCAATATTGATTGCATTACCGATTTAAAGAAAGAACTATTAATTGCATTACGCGATGACGACTTTCAAAAGTGGCCACTCTGGAGAAGAAGAAACAGCTAAGTGAGCGATCGAAAAGTGATAAAACCAAAGCACAAATCTAGCTAAAAAATTATGTCGACACAAATCTGGTATGTCCTTTGGAGATGTCCTCTACTCCTGAATCATGTCTATTACAATTAGGGGTGTTCACGGACGTCCGTGTCCGTCAGTTCGTCCGTAGTTTTACGGACAGTCCGTCCGGACTACGGACCGGACACGGACAAGAACGCCCTGTCCGTTATAATAGGGTGCCACGGACACGGACTGGCTGTTGTCCGTGTCCGCGGACGTCCGTGTCCGTTATAATGATGCCACGTTTCACTGTTTGTCAAATTAGAGTACATGGCAAATGCGTCAAGCGTCAAAGTATGACCTTTGTAGTGGATGTTGTACCACCGAATCTCAACCAAATCCAAAGACAGGCCAGCATGGGCCCTAGCATTAATACCTAATGAGTAACAACCCACCCTAGTCCTTTTTTGCCCCTTTAAAAGACATAGCAGACAAACAGCTAATCTCCTACGCTACCAAGTGGCCGCCCTCATCGATTTTAATTAATTCCTCTGCAGCCCCGTCACGTGGTCCGCGCCTGTACGGTCAGGCAAACGTATCGCCTTCACTTGCCCCAGTGTCACAATCTTGCAACTTGGTACGTTTCATTTGATCTATTGTCCATAAAGTGTCCGCGGACGTCCGTTGTCCGCACGGACGTTTGCGGACGGACACGGACAGAGATTTTTGCGGACAGTTACAGACGCGGACGGACTGGACAATGCACTGTTAGATTACGGACGGACACGGATGAATGGTTGTCCGTGTCCGTCCGTGTCCGTGAACACCCCTAATTACAATTTACAGCATCTTCTTGCTCAAGTGTGAATAGCATTTGACTTTGGTATTAGGCGTTAGTGGTTATCAGGGTTGAAAAACAAAATGTAGGACGATCACCGTCAGCGAGGTAAACGATGATAAGACAGAGTAAGAGAATTCACAAGGCAAGCAAAAGCAGAAGCTGCTTGCTCACACTGAGAGTACAAGTCGACTTAATTTTGTCATTCTAACCCGGTGAGGGTGAAAAAGGTAATGGCAGTAACAATCGGCATGTAAGCAGCAGGTGGAGGTGGTGAGAGCAGGCTCTTGCTGGAGCTGGTGCTGGTGCTGGTCGGTGTGTTTATGTTGCTGAGTTGATGGGAGGATGCTGACGGGGGCAGTGTTTCCAAGAGGCTGGAGGGAGAGGGTGCTGAGGCGATAGCTTGTGACGCTCCTCCTCCTCCTCCTCCTCCTCCTTTCCCTGCACAAATCAAAACGGCAATTCCATTTACCAACCAACCCCCTCATAACACTACTCTTTAAAAACTCCACTGAAATCAATGAAAGCTTTCTGGAATAATTGGGGAAAGGAAAGCAATGCGCACAACCCTCATTTCTCGTATCGCAGAAATGAGAAACGCTTTACTCTGAACCTGCAGATGCTCGGAGGAGTAGGTTGAAAAACTTTTAATAATGAGCAACCTAATTTCTAAAACGAGTAAGTCATCTCCACTGTAATTACCTTACCCATTAGCGGAGGAGTAACAGGCGTTGTTTCGATGACAGAGGAATGAGGCAAAAGTGCGCGATTCGAAAATCTCCCAAAATCAAATATGTAAAAGTACATTGTACGTAACAAACTAACTAACTAACCTCGGCAGATGCGGCGGAGCTGGCCGGCGGAAGTGAGGTTGGAAGAGGAGCCGCCGCCGCCGCTGCGGCAGAAGGAGGGGAGGGAAAGCAGACGCGTGGGGTTGATCGGGAATCCGAGTAGCGAGGGGTCCTGCAGAAGCTGGCAGAGGCAACCGGCCCCGCCTCTCGCGGCCGCCATGAAGGCGTCGCAGCACTTGGGGTCCGCCTGGGACGAGACGTTGTTGGGGGGCGCCGTCACGTAGGGTAGGCACGGGGAGAGCGCAAGCAGCTGGCTCCCGCAGCTGTCCTCGTCGCCAGCCAGAGCCGCCTTGGCCGTGGCGTGGGTGATGATGAAAGACGAGGCCAACAAGATGAGAGCCAAGGACGACAGTGGAATAGATCGTGAATGTGGAGGATCCGTCTCCGTCGTCGTCGTCGTCGTCCTCATCCTCCGGGCACAAGAATAGGAGAGAAGGAACAACTCCATTTCCAATTTCTTTTCACTCCTCCGGCATCGTCGAGCGATTCAGAGAGAGAGAGAGACACCTCCGAAAAGATTTATGGAGTAGTAGTATTATTTTGGGCTTTTTGTGTTACTTTTGTTGGGCCATTTTAATCTTGTCTTCTCCAATACTCCCTCCGGTCATTATTGTTAGATACAGTTGTTTTCATTTCATTTGAAAAAAAAACTGTATCTATTCAAAAGTGACAGGAGATGTAAGTAGCTTTACTAGAGAGAGAGAGCACAATTAGAAAAATTAATCACTTTTTATCCCAAGGTCTTTGGAGAACTTTTCTCCTCAATATGCATTCTAGTGTTTAGATAATGCAACTTCGTTTTATTGCTGTTTGGTCATATTATAGAGTGCAGAGTATGGTACAAATAGTCAAAAGGTCTAGTAACATGTGAACCGTACATATAGAGGAGGGAACTATGAATGAATTAATCAATGAAATTACTCGCATCTTCACCAGCACTCGTATTACACAACCAAACCAATAACAATCAAAATAGCGGGCGAAAAGAGTGCCACGGGAAGCTTAGGAGCTACATTTGGCTGGATAACGGGACGGAGCCCCGGGGTGGCTGGGTTTAGAGGAGACAATGAGTCTGTTGGCGCCGGAGAAGCAGGTTCATCGGTGGGAGTATCTGGTGAGGGTGCCGGTGACTCCGTAGTGGTCTCTGGAGCGGTAGCAGCTGAAAATAAAGAGTGCGCAAACTGTAAGATCATACATGCATGCTTCATATCTTCCTCACGTAGTTCTCAAATTGAGACGTTGATCAGAAGAGCATATATACAATTAGAACCGTTAGAAGAATGTGTACCTCTTGGGGGGAGACCAGGGCCAAAGGAAACTGGACCTGGGAATCATACAATATTAGAACGTTGCTCAGCTCATCCATTAATTTATACGAAAACTTAAACTTCAATTAATTTATTTTAAAATTTTCTTCTCGCTCATTCTTAACGAGTTCAGTAATTTTGTATGTCCTTTATGTAATTTTCTTTTAGTGCTTAATTTGAAATTATTTTTATCTACGTTTATATATATATATATAGAATAATAAAATTACAATATTTAAAAGAAAACAGTACACAAGTGATGAGCATCATACCTGGCGCTGGAAGAGGAGTTGCAGCAGCTGCAAATTAACAGATAAAAACTATTTCTTAGTGAATAAATCTATCATATAGTATATCTTAAGCCCCTCATAATTAAGACTGAAGTTAAAACTCTGAATTTGCTTTCCAAAATTAAAACAAATGTTGGGAAAATGTTTGATCGCAGCTAGCACATGCAGTCTGCAGAGAAACCAAATATGCATGCCTGCCAAATACTCCCTCTCGTCACTTTTAATAGATACGGTTGATTTTGAAATGAACTCATATTTTAGTATATTTGAAAATCAATTGTATCTAATAAAAGTGACCAGAGGGAGTAGTAATTAGTGTGCATGAGTCCGGTGACTCACCTCGACACCTGAGAGGGACGGAGCCCATGTTACAAGCCCTTGGAAGTGAGACGGCGAGAGTTCGGTTGATGGGCAGCTGAACAGGAACATTCCCAGTGAGGATGAGACATGTGCAGTCGGTGCTGCTGGAGATGAGCGACGACAGAGAAGCGCAGCACTGTGGTGTGGGAGATGCCCCATTGTTACTACTTCCAGTGAGAAAATTCATACATGGTGTGAAGCTGCTGATCATCGAACTCGTACATGCCGTCGAAATCTGACCCACTGCTGGTGCTGGCTCTCCCAATAATATTGCTGCAGCCATGGTGGTCGCTGCCATTACATGAATTGCATACTTGAATCTCCCAATTGACATCTTGGATATGGCCATAGCTAGCTAACAACTAGTCGACTTGATTGGTTTAGTGTGACAGGGGGTCGATGGGTATGTTTTCACTGAGGCTAGCTAGCAGGCCAACTGGGATTTCTTCGAGGAAGGCCAGCTAGCAGTTGCACTGCTGTATATACGCATGCAAATTTGGAGAAGAGGAGTGGAGAGTAGAGAGGTGGGTGGAAGAAGAGGAGGGGTAGATTTGGAAGTCGGTAATGGAGGTCACCAACCTTAACCAATTTGGAAGTGGGTAATGGAGGTCACTGCTGTATATACTAAAGAGGAGAGGAGAGGAGAGGCGAGAGGAGGGTGGAAGAAGAGGAGGAAGTAGATTTGGAAGTGGGTAATGGAGGTCACCAACCTTAACCAATTTCGCATTAGGTAAGACGCTTGACATGTTACTTCTAGGGCCAGAACTATGACGTGTCTGCGTATTTTCAGACAGCGGACGGTGGATATCCACCGTTTCTTGACTGCCTTAAAATCCAGCTTGTTCTTCAGTATTTCAAGTCCATTGACTTCTTGGTCAAACTCAAAGTCTTAAAAGATATATGAGGTGCATGTTTTGAAGTGCCCTGCATTTTTTTTTATTATGGCTAAGCTAAAGGGGAATTTATTAAATAATATTTAAAAAATTAATAATTACCAATCGGGAACGGATAAAAAATAATTCTTGATCCGGTTATCTGATCAGCCGCCACTTGCGCCTGCGCGGCTTTTTTTTTGCCTCAATCCAAAAGGCATCGAACCGACGCCTTTGAGAGAGGCGCCTTTGAAGCACTTTATCTATTTTAATAGGACAAACTTCAACGATGCATAATTCTCTCATTTATGATCCATTTTTGTCCATTTTTTTCATTCTTCTTTATTTTTAGTGTTACTTCTTATAATGATGATATCACAAAAATGTTGAGCTATTGCATGCTATTTAACTGACACCTTTGAGAGAGGCGCCTTTGAAGCACTTTATCTATTTTAGTGGGACAAACTTTAACGAGGCATAACTCCCTCATTTTTGATTCGTTTTTGCCCATTTTTTTTATTCTTCCTTATTTTTAGTGTTATTTCTTATAATTGTGATATCACAAAAAATGTTGAGCTATCACATGCTATTTATCGTAGTTTTTATAGTATTTTTTTAGATAGGATATCAAGATCATTATGATATCATGATGATCAGAAAGAGCACTAAAAATAAAGAAAAATAAAAAAATAAAAAAGGCAAAAAGGGACTAAAAATGAAAGAGATATGATTTGGTGAAGTGTAAATATTATTCATCGTTTTAAAAGAGGGACAAAATTTTAGGCGACGCCTTTGAACTATTACTATTTTAGTGGACAAACTTCAACTATGCATATCTCTATCATTTCTAATCGATTTTTATCCATTTTTTTCATTATTCTTTATTTTAAGTGCTCTTTCTGATAATCATGATATCATAATGATCTTGATATCCTATAAAAAAAACTACGATAAATAGCATGCAGTGGCTCAACATCTTTGTGATATCATCATTATAAGAAAGAGCACTAAAAATAAGGAAGAATAAAAAAAATAGGCGAAAATAGATCAGAAATGAGAGAGATGCATTGTTGAAGTTTGTCCCACTAAAATAGATAAAGTGCTTCAAAGGCGTCTCTCAAATTCATTTTAAATAAAATCGGGTCGGGGCAAAAAAAAAAAAGCAACGCCACGCTAGCACCTGTGTGGCATATCAGATAACCGGATCGAGAATTATTTCTGATCCGTTCCCGATCGGTAATTTTTTTAAGTATTATTTAATAAATTCTCCCTAAGTTAAAGAGTCCTACATGCCATAAAACTACAAGTAATGCTATTCCTCCCACTTTTTTACCACAGCCGAACTCACATGCTAGTGTGGTGAAAGGAAATGATATGAGGGGCTAGTCTACATTTTGGAAATGCGGGTCAAACATTACATTGCTGTATTTGCTACCAAGGCCAAAAACACAAAGAGGAAGCTCAGATTATACTAAAGAAATATCACTCTCCTATACAATATTCTATAATCATGTGAATAAACCAAAGAATGAACATCCAAGGCATGAAACATATTCATAAACACTGATTCAACACATGAAGGTTCTTGCTTTCCTACCTCGAAAATCAGGTCCTATTCTCCCAAATCTTTAAGCTTTTGCCTCCCGTTCACCTACAACACTCTCCCAAAGTACTCTCCAATGCTTGTGACCGTCCCCTGGGTAGTTTCCATTGGTTTTAAGTGGTTTAGAGTGATTACTAGGATGAAGGCCGGACGCAAAAATAAAATCTATCTGAACTGCCCAACTTCCCCGAACTGACATGTTGGCAATGGTATCAGTGAACTCTTTCTAATGAATTATTTCTTTTGGGAAAATTGGGTTATCACAAACTTGCTTTTCACACGAAGGAGTGCTTTATAAGTTCCTTGTTTAACCAAGAGGTCTTTCATCATTTGTTGCTGCAAACCAAATTTCTCTCTTGCCATGCAATTTCTCAATCTAAAAGCTGTTGATGCTCTTCATCACCTCATTTTCCCACAGACGCCACTGCCGCTTGTTTGGTTTTTCTTCGAACTCAATAAGAGAAACACAATGAACAATTTACCATCTTTCGACAAAACTGCTTGCTAGTAATAGAAGATTTTCCTTCCACTATGTTGTAGAAAGCAAGAGTATAATAATGCTATCAACCAATGTTTAAAAATTCAAGACTTGGACTCGACTCCAAAGGCCATGGAGTGGAGTGGAGTCGACTCGGAGTTTTGATGGAGTCACGATGGAGTCATGCAGGTTAATGTTTTGCCTATGGAGATTAAAATCACATTTGTATTATCATTTTTTTTATTGTTGATTCACTTTAATTTATCTCCACCCACAAAGGTTGACTGAAAATTACCTAGCACATTGCTATGAAGTAAGTCTACTTTCTCCCTTCACATCTTCTTCCGTAACCTTATTTTCTTTAATCAGCCTTTTCGGCTTCAAATAGGTGTATTTTCCTTGAATTTCTACAGATAGAATAATTAGGTGTATTTTCCCAAAGAACAAAAGTCAGAACCAATGAGAAGTAAAAAAGCCTGCCGCAGTTTTTCCTGTGAGAGTTAAACCGAATATGGTGTGACTGACATACCAAAAATAGGTATGGCATCATTAATTTCCATAAAAGTCAGTAACTATCACTAATCAAGGATAGGGACCACTGGGGTGGGTAATGGGTTGGGTTTCGGTAAACCCGGGCCTAAAACCATTTTAAATCTTCAAAACTAGAATGGTTCCAGATTCGCCACGAGTCCAATTTTTCGGACTTGGAACAACCCTGGTACCATAAATTTAAACCAGGAACCACCCTGCCCCACCCCGGTTTATTCATTTTTTTCTATAAAAACATATCTATTTTAATTCTTTTTCAAACTGGCAACAAAAGTGGAAATGCCTTGCCATACAAAATAGTAAACAATGAGATCTCCCACAAATCTGAGAACAATTTTTTTTTTACTTGCTTTACATGATGTCACATTTAACATCTGTACAAGATTAGATTAATGTTATCCAATTAGCAGTTTGAGGTAGTAATCCAAATTAAATATCCAAATGTGGCGGTAGGTCAAACATCTAACACTTATACACATGACGATAAATCAAACCATATTGGCACAAAAGCATCATGTATGGTCTTAATCAAGCATTCAAACATAACACTCAACTTCCAATCTTTAGCCAATTCATAGAAGCTAGAAATGGCAACATATCAGCACAGAAATTTCTCACCTTTGTCATCACAAAGCTCAAGGCTAATAAAAAAACTCCTGGCCCCAAGCTCTAAATAAAACATTAGTTTTACCCCACAAAAAATAGGGGAGTCTGCTCAGAATCCAACAGTAAAGATTAACCAATAACATAGATTTGATCTTATAGAAATGAAACATGTCAACTCATAAGGAAATTACACTCTCCAACAAAAATTTTATTGTTTAACCAAAACGAAGAGAATACCTAAACTTCAATCAGCAAACCAGCTCTAAAATTCTATCAAGATACCATTGTGAAAAGACAATAAATATCAAATTAAAAAAGTGAAGCAACATGCAAGCTCGTTTTTTAGACTATGGATAAAAGACGACTCTTTGAGATTGTGAGCGATCTTTGTCCCGACTAAAGGGATCGAGCTTTTTGGACCCGGAACCGTCCCGACAGAGGCTGACGAAGGAGAATATGGGCGAGAAGTTGGACTAGGCAGAGGAGGGGCTGGATGAGAGGTGTGGGCGGAGAAGGGGTTCAATGGGAGGTGTGGGTATATGAGGTAGAGCTAGGCAAAGGCGGGGCTGGGTGGAGGAGGAGCTTCATGGGGGGTGGGTTGGATGGAGGCACCGTCATGAGGGAAAGAGGAAAGGAACTTAGGCTTTCTTATATATATATATATATATATATATATATATATATATATATATAGGGTTTGGTCGGGTTTTGCTTGGCCTCGAACCCACCCCGACCCAGTTGACCGAGTCCAATTTAAAACCCGTACCCGGAACCGGTAGTGTGTAAGTCTCCCAATAATTGGCTCAATAAGACCGGGTTGGGTAAAAACCCAACCCAAGTGGCATCCCTAGTCAAGGACTGATTGCTTTAAATTAGGTGTGAAATGAGCAAGTATTAATGTGAAACAAGTGTGTTTAATCCATGGTGGCGAGTCAGTGAAGACTCGAGAGTTGACTCGGCAAGTCAATTGAGTCAACACCATAGTCATGAGAAATGCAGTAAACTGCTGAGTTTGACTCGGTTTTTCTAAGGAGTCAAGTTAACTTGCTTCGGTTTTGGAGTCCAAAACCGAGTTTTAGAACTATGCTACCTGTTGGGAATTCTCAGGGGCCATGTGCCTAGATGAGAAACGCTCCCGAAGTGGTGCACATGCCGATTCCAACGAGACGAGTAGCAGGGACGAAGAATTTGCACAAATAAAGTTAATTTTAGCATGGGTACAAACTAGGAAGATATATGTGTGGATTGGCCTAGCCAACCCCAACAAAACAAGAGTTTCCACTATCAAATTCAAGAGTACAAGTACATGATTATGAAAATGCTCTTTGTGTTATAGAGGGGGATGAATAGGACAATATAAACTAATCTAGGTTGGTTGAATTGATAGACTAGTTCCCACAGAAATCAACAATAGAAGAGAAGAGAATTATGTTATCAAGAGCTAAGCGTAAGAGACTAGTGGAAATCCATGTTAAGAGGTGAATGAGAGTGCCTATCTATAGGCATTGAGGGGCTTGAAGATTCTTTATAGGATTAATCCACAATCATAGATCTTGATCTATGATCTTGGATCAAGCAAGGTATAGGTAGCATGACATGCTTTGATGGGGTGTGTGATCAATCTATACTCTTAAATCAAGATCTAGGATCTTGGATCAAGTTAGTCATACTTTTGATGATTATGTGTAGGATCTAATCAACCATCCTTGATCTTGGTCATGGATTGTATCTGTCACGCCCCGAAATCCCATACCTCGATCGGAGTGCGGAAGCCAATCAAGAGATACAAATGGAGGTAGAGATCCCGGGCACGCGAACACGAACAGTCGATTTCCAAACCGATTACAATCATCTCAAAAGGACGTGTAACCGATTATGCTCGCAATCAGTGTAATACAATAATAGACATCAATGAATTACTATGAAATGAATTTACTTAATAATAATCCCTTTAGGAAAGTCAAATAAAATAAACCTATATGTCTATGGCACACAATTGCCAATAAGCATCAATAAAAGACAAAGCAAATAACTAAAGCGTTTTTAAACTCTTCTCGGCGCCTGCAATCAGCCATTCCACTACTGCACTTCCTGATCTCACTTTTCAATTGCGCCTGCATCAAAGGATGCATGAGTATTTCATAGAAACACTCAGTAGGATGTAAAAACCCACTGAATGAAAATAAGCAGTATGAAGAGAATAAGAATAACAAAGATCATAGACATTCCACAACATCTGAACTTAACCGAGGTCTATACACCTGCAAGGTTAGTCAACAACAATTCCAACTCGCAAGTAAGGAAAAACATCAATAAGGCTCCTACTATACATATGAGTAAGGAGAGGATAATAATCATATCAAAGGCTCCAGACATCGAAAGTGAAAGGAGTTACAATTTCTGCTCGCTGAACGGTCGCTCGCAAGTGACTAAAATAATATACCAGAACCACCCTAGGGTTCTCTCTTTGGAACCTTGCCATGCGTCTAGGATGCTGGCCCCACCAGTGCTTACGGACACGATGGGCGGAGACTGAGGACCTTCCGTAATGTTCACAATCTAACGTACGTATTGTGCCTCCTTCGGGCAATATGGAATCGCAATTTCATAATTATAAGTGACCTCGCAAGATCTAGCAATGGCTTAATTGAGCATACTATGAAACCACCATGGGGAGAGTCTCGCAAGGTCTCTAGTGGAAGAAACAATCATAAAATCAATATGAGCAATATCTAAAAGGAATAGAGGTCACAACACTCTAAGATCATAGGGTATCTCTTACCAGAATAGACTCTCTCAAGGAGCATGGATAGAAGCATCAAAGTATTTGGTCAACACACAACTCACTCATTGGAGTAGCATAGAATAACAAGACAACTCACACAAGGAGTAACATATAATCAATACGTACCTTTCATGCTCAGCCCTAGATAGGGAATTCATTATTCGCATTAGAGTTTATAATCCAAATATCAGATAGAAGAAATCAGAGAATCTTAGATGATTTGAATTCCAAGTAGAATATCAAACCGACATCAACGCTTTTAAAAATAGACAGTTATGAATCACTTGCTCAAAGGATTATCCCTAATAATTGAATTACATCTAACCCAATTCTTACTGTAATATTCCATAAGTATATAGTTCTATTACTGTATTTAACATATTAATCGACATTATATCATAATACATGATGATATTTGTATACTTAGTATTTTCTCTCAGATTCTGCTCACTATCTCCTGCACAACAGTCCTCTTCCGACGGCTACTGTGCTCGTTACAGTAAGACTTAATTTCTGAAATTTTTACTGATAATACCCCCGTGAGTCTAGTTTCTAACCCCACTGATTTTATGTTTTTATGATTTTATTTGAATTAGTTATGAATTATTTACTACCGACTGTCAGCACAGAAACAGTTCTGGCCGAGATTAAGACTCTTAATTAAACTTGATTACCTTACTTAATAACACATTATAAATGATAATACATCAATAACAGAACATATACTCCCCTCCTAGATCAATTACAGAACCTAGAATTATCTGGAATTACTAAAGTACACTCCTTTCTTGTGTTCTTATATAGATAACATAGTTTGTAACATTAATACACCCCCAAACAAGACAATTAAAGTAAGACACACCTTAAAGACATAAACTCAACGTGGAACATCATCAATCAAACAATAATAGAACCTTTAGTCTCTGGAAAATTAATAAAGCTTTAGACTTTAGATGCGAATTCCCATCTAGAAGGAAACATGAATGCACATATGATTTATGATACACTACGCATAGAAATAGGGGCATAACTCAATCATCTCGCAAGAATCCAAACAATGACAAAGGTGTTGAATCAAAACACTCATCAAAACAGATATAATCAAAAGAGAGAAGAGGGGAAAAACCATCCTACTTAATCCTCCAAAGATCTCGCCTTTCTACGCGCCTCTCGTCTCTTCCGATTCTTCCAAAGCTCCCGCTCCAAGCTCTCGCAAACTCCCACAAGAACAAGCCTCCAAGGAGATGGGTGAACGTGGGAAGGAGAAGGGAAAGCTCTCTGGACGTTCTAGGGTTAGAACAAGCAAATTCTCTAGGGTTTATATAGAGTTGGGAGAGAATCTATTCTCAAACCAATCTTCCAAATCATGGACACTTCCAACCAATGGGAAGGCTTCAAAATCTTATAGGAGACGTGCAAATCAAGTCCCAATGGGATTTGGTATCTTTCCCAAACAAATCCACCCAAAGATAAGCTTGAAAACGCAAAACCGCAACCGGCGATCGATCAGCAATACGGCGATCGATCGTCGTATGCACTGTTTTAACACTATACGCTACTGCCGATCGATCGCTATTTCAGCCGATCGATCGCTTTACGCGAAACACAAAATTCATAAATTCCAGTAACTACGATCGATCGGTTTGGTAAGGCGTCGATCGGCTCAGCTTGCCGATCGATCGGCTCTTATGGCGATCGATCGCTGTCACGTTTAATCAAATTTCATATTCTCATATCTTTTACCCCGAACTCCAAATCGCGCATAAAAGGTGGCGTTGGAAAGCTCTTCTCACACCAACTTTAATTTGCACAAGGCACAGCACGATCAAATCAATCGATAAGAGGGTCAAATTTCGGTTTTAAGATACTTACTAATTTTTCGGATGTTACAGTATCAAGGATACATGGATCAAATTAAGGGTGGCATGAATTTAGATCCCTTTCCAAGAGTATCCAATTCTTTGATCTATATGCCACATAGGTTCCTATCCAAGTGTAGGATGACCCTATATTTCCTAATTGTAATTGGGTTTCTGGTATGCTTCTTAGGAATTCCGTATCGGACATCGGTAAAATATCGGTCGGCCTAAGAGACAAAATATCGGAGATATTTGTAAAATAATATCAATGGCCAAAAATTAATTTTTACCATATATTTTCATAATTGAACTTCTAAAATGAGTTATATTAATTTAGACAAAGCATAGATTTCAAAATATGCATAAAATGCATATTAGGATGGGAAACAAACGGGAAAGTTGTTTTCTTTTCCTTTTTTTTAAAACATTTTTTTTTAAAGGCAATATATCAGCTATATTTGAAAAAACTTCAAAAAATCAATATTTACCCGTCTCGTTTTATCAGGTGGGGCCCGATATCGATATATCGGTGATATATTGCCGATATGGAATTCCTTGGTTAGGGTCATGCAAGTGCTTACTTGTGGGCTTTCCTACTAGCATGTCCGAATAACCATGACTACTTAAAGTCAATCTAATTGACCTAGGATATTTAGTTGGGCTCTAAATGAGGTATTTCATATCATTTACTTTGTGATGCTTGAATTTGACCACCATGGAGTTGAGAGTGTCCTTGGGTCTTCAACCTTAATCTTCTTTCTTAGATCTTCATAAGATGGGCTTGCATCAACTTGGCTCCAACTTTTTGTGTGCTTTGTGAAAAATTTCTTCATCTTAAGTTGTCTTCTTAGGATGGGCCTTGTGGGGCTTTACTCGTGGTGCTTCACACAATCTCAATTTATACCCCATATATTTTACGTACATCTCAAAATGGATTACTTACCAAACAAAACCTTGAAGCCGCTTGTCCAATTCCTCTCCCAAGACATATAAGAGGATTTCTCAAGCTCCCTCCATGGCTACAAAGTGAAACCCTACCCTAGACAACTCTAGAACAAAATAGTAAACATCACACAAGAGACCAATGTCTCACAAGTAAGACAAGTGCAAAAGCACACAAGATGAATGCAAGACAAACAAGGCATGAGCCCTCTTTAGAGCTCACGCCATACAATACATGCACTCAAGCTAAACATCCTAAGCCATTCTCTAAGTCATGGTATTAACTAGACTCAACGTACAAGGCCTTTGATAGGGTTTTCCATTCTAGAAAAGACACCCCTTGGACGTGCAAGTCCCCTCGCCTTTTAGAAGAAGAAGTTTCAAAGAAGTAGGCATCAAAATGGAGTTTTCCGTATCCAACATGTACCGGCTGATCGATCACTCATCAACGACGATTGATCGCCAAATGCATAACACAAATCAATCCTAGATAGATGACCAGCTGGTCGACTGCGAGATAAGACCAGCCAACCGGTAATTCCTACTTCGGCTTCTTCTTTCTTCCTCTGCCTCTTCTTCCTCCATCTACAAGGGGTTCAAGGCACAACCCTAACACAATCAACCTCTCAAGCTCCCTAAAAATACAAGTACACACAATACCCAAACCCTCTCATAGGCATAAACGAAACAACTAGACTCCTTTGACGTGTACCATGCCCTAGTCCAATGAGGAAGAGAATCCCGTGTAAAACCAACTCAAAATGGAATTTTACTTGTTGCACCGCAAATGACTTCAGATAGATCGCAATTCGCTTCGGTAAACATTTACACTACGTTTTCTGATTATCATAAACCCTAAACATTACAGCCTTCTGATCGATCAGAGTTCATCTCGCCCTAATTTTTCTCCATTGCAAAGGAGTTCATGGCATCTTCCCAACACTCACATCATACTTGACCTCAAAATCTCTCGACTTGAAATCTATTGGGCTTTCTACTTTTGATGGCTTCAAAGGGGTCATAGATCAAACATAGTAAGCAATTGTCTAATCGTTTGGTAATTCACTCCAAATCCACAATCTTAAAAAAGGTCATCGTCAAAACACTTCATGGCTCAACACAAACACTAAGAGATTCTCATGCATTTTTGTAGATTCAAATGAAATTGAAGACGTGCAGTTTTAGGGTTTGGAATGATGATTGTGCTTACTATGATTAGTGCAAATTGGGATTTTAATGAACTCCGACCACGTATAGGAGATAAATTGCTGAGGGCAGAATCCACCTGTGACAAATTTTTGGGTGGTATATACTAATATTAGCCCATCTCCTAGTATATATCGAACCGAGTTAGAATTAATTTACATTGCAAATTGTCGGGCAATCATCGTTATTATGGACCCTCAAGGTTATGTTAAATTGCCTGAGTCTCTAAGACTTCCCATTTTTAGTTTGCCACAGTAATTCAGTGGATCCTACACTAGTCAATTGTACGGTCATGACCAAACACTTCTTAATGGATGTGTTAGTTCCTGGTGTTTTTCTGCAGTATCTTCATCTCTAATAGGTGCAGGCAATTTTTAGATTTTCTTTTAGTTGTCATTTCTAAGAACTGAAAGATTAGTAATTTTGATGGTCAATGGGCTAAGCCCATGTTGAAGTCCTACTACCTAACTCCAACCAACAATTGCATCTTAAAGTCTAGACATTTGGACTGACTACCATATGAACTGATCTGTGAAATTAAAATGGTGCATATTGTTAGCTGTCAGCAACATGAGACGTAGATAAGAAAGATGCGAAATCGAAGCGTCTACCAACATAGGAGTGAGGATCGTGCATGGTTTTTATATCAGAGAGAGAATTATAGGTACAGATTAACAAGATTAATACTTTTGTACAGTGTTTGGCGGTCAAAAGTAACCCGCTTAACTTTAAATAAATAAAAAGTAACCAACTTTAATGCCCTTCTAAACAGAAATTCAATTAATGACGAGTTAAATGTTTCGACAATTCTAGGATCCCGGTCACAAGGAACCTGTTAGCTTATTTATGTAGAAAACTTAAGTGTTCGTTTAAATAGGGAAACAATATTTGTACATCAGATTTTCTACACATTTCCATACACAGGTGAATTGATGTGACCCCATATCAGTTCACCCACTCATTTCCAAATAATACTAAACAGAGAAGAAAAAGTTGTTTTACTGGGCTTCCTAATGCATCAGCGTCACTCATTTCAAAACTTTGAAGCATCTGAATTCAGTTTAGTTTATACATGACGGCTGATTGTATGTGCTTAATTGGAATCAATTGGTTTACCAATCCTAACAGAGCAGAGGAAGTCGGCCACCCACAATTCGATATCTTATTTCATTATGGTTTACGTCCTCTATAAGAACCTTCCCTCCGCAGTGAGCATCTTCCACTCCAACCCAAGCCAAGCCAATTAG